>CM035134.1:114073646-114673646 GCA_020205605.1 Panax ginseng
AGCATTAGTAGTCCTCACTATTCTATTAAATAGTGTGATAACAAATGTAATGAGGACTCAATTGAGTGTGAATATTATCTAGATGACAATATTTGTATTAAAACTCATAGCATATGTATTGTAGTATATTACACGACGGTTGTATAATTAAGTTTGTATTTGTATTCTGTACCATGTATTTGGCGACTCAGGATAGGTGATGTATACCTGTTTTGGGGGCGTCACAGATATTTTGTGAATTCTATTGTCTTGGTTTATACGAAAAGCTAACAGTTCAAAGACATCAAGTCTACTGATTAGCCAAGTAAATCTGATAGATTTTACTAGGGCAAGTTCAAAGCCACTAGGCTACTTAACCTGATGAAATATCTTTTCTCATGTACTCGAACTAGTGTCTCCATATTCATAACATATTTTACATATTATAAAGCCAATTTTACATTCATGCGGGGGATTGTTGGAAATGGGTTTGACAAAATAAATATTAAAGCATTTTGAGGCTTAATTTATTGTAGGACCCACACTTCGGAAATGTCGGGTCTTTGCACCAATGTGTTCTCCTTCGTGAGGAGTATAACTTGGTATATTTATATGTTCAAATCCATTAAGAATTGAATGAGAAAAATTGACTCCAAAGTTACCTACTTGATTGTTGAAAGTTGCAAAAGTCCCACATAGGGCATTAGAGGGAAAATTGAAGTATTTATATATGGGATGTTTGCTCAATGGGAAGGGCCCCAAGGGGCACACCACTTTTGTGGAAGGGAGAGGACCTAGCCAAGGCATGGTTCAAACCCACCTTGCATGCGCCGCTGTATCCGTCGGTCGATTGGATTCGGTCGAAGTGGCCGAACTCGGAGTTTGGGTTTGGGTTTGGGCGGATGGGTGGGTGGGTCATGATATATAACTTTTTGGACAAAATCTGTTTAAAATATTATCAAATTTTGTTTAAGTTATATCAATACTATGTAATTTTGATTGCGCCCAACGGTAATAAACTGCCTTCACATTCTATAAATTAATCAGTATGGGTGCCAACAGAACTCACTTTGTCCCGAAATCCCGTTCCTTCCCTTCTGCAAAAATCCCGTTCCTTCCATTCTGAAAAAATCCCGTTTCAGCAGATACTTTCCGTTTCCAGTCCCGTTCTGCGTATGTAATAAGTTTGCAGTAAGTTCTCTTTCTGTTTTTTCATGCATGCATCATTATTATTCATACAGTTCGGTACATAACATAAAGTTGTGTTCGTAATGTTCTTAATTTTGAAGTGCTTCTAATTAAGAACTGGAAATCCGTTTTATCTTGGAAAGTAATTATTCATTAAATCCTTAGCACCAGTGAGGGAATAAATTTTCTTTAAGGAGACTTTGTGAATTCAAAGGACTCAGATTTATTTATTACACATTTCCAGAATCTGATTTTAATTTTGTCATTATTTATATATATAGATTAAATATTACTAATATTACAGATGACAGACTAGTCCATAGCTGATGAGCGTTATAAATTCTAGAACTTTTATTGAGCTTATCCAAACTAAACTTCCTTTGGTGCGGACTCCGATGTCAAACTGAGATGAACAACCCTTTAATAGGGGATTATTTACGCTTTAGCGTTAAGATATTGTGCATAGTATGGTACTAAGGACTGATCCCCCTAAGTACGAGAAGAAGAATTCATAGTCTTATGACTGTTAAAGGTTTCAAGTATAAACACTTGACAACCTAGGACATAGTTCAAGGTCTTATGACCTTCAGAAGTTCTTTTGATTCTTGGTATTCATTCAGGATTCAAAAGCCTAGTTTTCTTATTTCAGAAGTCTTTGATTCATTCGCATGTTATTATTTTATTATTGTACTATTATACTTGTGGGAAATCGTGCTCACTCTTTCATAATAATAACATTGCAGTTAAGAACGAAAGGTCCGACGAGCCTCTTACTAGCAAAGGCAAGGGCAAGATTAACAAGTGATGAAGACTTGTTGTTTATGTGATTATGTATTTATGTTTCAGACTTATGTTAATGTTGTGTAAGACTATTATTTATTTATATTTTTGCATTTGAGATTTAAGGTTAGTATGACCTGGGATTTATGTATTTAATTCAGATGATGTAACTCCTTAAGAAGAGGATTTATTTCTATCTATTGCATGGTTTGCATTTATTATGGGTAGATAGATAGATGATATTTGTACAGTGAACATCAAATCTTGTGGAATTAAAGTACCCGGATTTGGGGTGTCACATCCCACCTTCTAGAAATTTCCACCAAAATCATTTATAAATTTAGAAACTTTAATAATTTCTGAATCAGTCACCTCTTAAAATTCATAACAAATCATACGTTAATTTTTAACGGTTCACAATTTGTGGGCATATACTCAAGTTATATATGTATAACATATCCAAAAATCACAACGATCTAACGGCCGGATTAAAAATTATAACTCATGCAATATATCTCAAGAACACTAATTTTTCAGATTATGAGTCCTTCGGACCAGTTTCATTAAAACAGTCACCACGAAAAATGTACAATAAATTTTTAGGTGATTCCAATTTCTACGATTAGCTTACTTCCAGGGCTTTCTTTTGATATATGGCTCATCTCCTAACTCATTATACACAAAGAGTTATAGATTTTACAAAATCAAGTAATAAACAAATTTTCTAAAAATTTCCAAATTTCGTTCTTCATTTCAACAAAATACTAATAAAACACCTCAGCATTAATTCCTTCATTTATATCCATATAAAAATATATATTTCCTTATCAATAATTAATTATTCACAAATAATATTACAGAATCACAATAATGACAACCAGACTATTCCCAGGAAAGAGGGGGCTCGAGATAAGGATTTCTCTCATCTGGCGCATAATTAGGTGACCAAACCCCCCGATGTAATTTTCTAGACATTGTCAATAATGTTATCTAATAATATTATTCAAATAATATAAATTATTGATCTAATAATGAGAAATATTGTGCAGTGATAATTATTGAAATAACAATAATATAAAATATCAACGCAGCAATTATTGAATCAATAAAATAAAATATTGAACAATAATTACTGTAACAATTATTGAGTAGTGCCTTCTTACGTAAGAATCAATAATTCAAAAATATTGTGTAATATCGTGTGCTATTTTGCAACCACGCGTATTACTGTATTTTAACCACCGGGTATTCCAACAGTGTTAACGGTAACAACTACGTCGTTATTCATAAAAACTCAAACTTGTAATTTTCTTCATCCGACAGTTATTCTGTTATGGGGCCCACAAATGGTTGCGCTGTCGTACGAATATTCTCCGATAGCAAGAATATTCCATGACCAAATGAATATTCCCCGAAACAATGAGTATTTTATAACCACTTGCTTATTTTGAAAAAATTTATATATATCACCCTTAACTTTAAACTTTTATCAATTTAACCATTTACTGAATAATAATTATAAGAAAAATTGAATACTTTTATTTCATAAAATTCGGAGTCTTACATAATATATTCTATTTTTCATAAAAAAATAAAACTTATTATATATATATATGATAATGACATGTGGGTGGGGCCCACATGTTGGAAGAAGGAATTTGGGGGAGGGGAGAAATTGAGATGTTCACGGGTGGGAGGTTTTGTTAATAAACATGTGTTAATATATATATATATATATATATATATATATATATATATATATATACAATTACCCTCCATCCACGTTACTACACCCCTCCCCCATTTTCAAAATCTGTTTTTCAACAAATATGGGCCCCACATGTGAGCCCCACCTTTATTATATTAAATAATTTTTTACCTATTATTTTGAAAAATGGGTAAATGGGGGTCCATAAAATAAGCAAAATTTACATCAAATACTTCATAAAAATCTCCTCAATATTTTTAACAATATTTTCATTTTTGAATTTTTGAAGTTTGACTTTTTCCGAAAAATTCAACTGTTGACTTTTTAAACAAAAAATCAACCCCGATAAATTTTGTGTTTATAATCTATTTTAACTAATTTCATCATTTCGGACTCAAATATCATGTCCGCGTCTCCAAATTCAACTTCGAACTCAAATTCCATTTTTAATAACATTTATTCATTATTATTATAAATCGCAATATTAACAACCAGATCGTTCCCAGGAAAGAGGGGGCTTTTCGATAAGGATTTCTCCCTATTGGCGCGCAATTAGATTACCTAACCTCTCCTTGACATAACTTCTAGACATTGTTAATTATGCAAATAATAATATGAATAACTTGTCATCTCATTTATTGATTTAATAATATAAAATATTATGACAATAATTGAATAAAACTGAGTGACTTCTCACGTAAGCATTAATAATCAATATCGTGTGCTACTATGCAACCACGCATATTATTATACTTTTACCACTGATTATTTTATAACAACTTGCTTACTTTAAAAATTTTTCAAATATCACCCTTAACTTTAGCCTTTTATCAATTTAACCTTTTTACTAAATAAAATAATAATAATAAGAAAATTGAATACTTTTATTTCATAAAATTCGGGATTTTACAAGATATTATTTGTTATGTAAAAGATTAACTTGAGAAATTCTTGCATCATTAGCAATACGTATTTTTATACTCAAAAGAAATACTCACAATATTGTAGTAGAACAATTTTGTGTTTTTTGTGTGTGCTTCGTAGTTTAACCAAGCAACCTATTTATAGGAGAGCATGGGCATGCCAAGTTTGAAAGTTTGCAGAATGTGTAGGATTATTTTACTTGTAGGTCCTAGAAGAAATTGAAAATAAAAAAGTTTGCTGGAATGATTATACTTGTGGGTCCCGAAAGAAATTTGAAAGAAAAATTTGTTTGAATTGTAATTATTGTGGATCCCAGTCAAGTTTTTAAAATAAAGTTGTGGGTCCCATGAAAAAATAAGCCGCTTCATGTTAATTCTCTCTATTTATAACAAAATTTGAACAAATATCTTACACATATCACTTATCATATTTATCTTTAATCAACACATTTTATTCATCAATTATTCATATATTTTCAATCTTCTAACATTTATTCACAATTAATATTATAAACTCACAATTCTAACAACTAGATTATTTCTAAGAAAGATGGGTCATTCTGTAGAAACGACACGTAATTAGACAACCCATTTCTAAATATTGTCAATAATGCTAACTGGTCTAATAATATCATATCAAAAAATATGAGTTACAGTGTCGTGACAATTATTAATTTAGTAATATAAAATATTGTGCAATTGCTGCAGCAATAGTTATTGAGTTCAAATATTATGAAATTGTTACTGTAACAATTATTGAATCAATAATATGAAATAATGTACAATACCGTGTGTTATTATGGAGTACCGCGTGCTACTGTGGAATAGCGCATGCTATAGTTTTTTTATTATCGGGTATTTCAACAATTAAAAGTGTTAGTACCTTTGTCAATTTTTTTATTAAAAAGATTATTTTTATTGTTTTCGGTGTTCAACAGTTATTTCTCGATAAAACGAATATTTCCCGAAAAAATGAATATTCCGCGACATACTTTTTATCTTATAATTTGTACATTTTACTCTTAACTTTATTATTTTATCAATTTAACAACTTACTGTTTAGAATAATACTTATAAGAAAATTAAAATTTTATTTATTAAAAAGTTGAGGTCTTATAATTAAAATATTTGAACATATGAATCTTGACATGATTTGATGATGTCTATTATCGATTTTATGATAATGAAAGTTTAATTAATCTTAGTCGTCAAAAACTATACTTATTTACAATGATATAATAATGGTGCTAAACAACTTCAAATTAAATAAAAATTTACATTTACTCATATTTTTGCATGATATTTCCATTTATAAGGTTAAATTTCACTAAAGCTTGAGATAAATTCATTTTATAAAACTAAGTTATATAATTTATATATCCTAGAGGGTATCTCCTGCAAGCCCTTTACAATATATTACTGGATTGGCTAAAATTAAAGAAATTTATGTCATTTTTGAATTTAAAAATATATTTTAAAAAATTAATAATAATCTTATATTTTGAAAAGAATTAAGTATTAAACTTCTATTATATTTTATTTGCCTAAAGCAAAAATTACACCGTATAATTTAAGTGAAGTCAGTCGATTTTTTTTTAATTAAAATTAACCTAAATTTTGAATATTTAAATATTTTCATTCTCAATGTCAAAATAATTTTCATCCTAAACTTTAGTACGGGCTATGAAGTGTCAAATTGTTACGGTGCTCAAAGTTTAAGATATTTTTAATTATAAATAAAATTTAAAATAACAATCAATTTAATTTATATCTAATGTAATTTGTGATTATTTTTTTTTTCTTTTATCCCTTTCATTCATGGTTTACCAAGTGTCTTGAAAGCACAATACCAATACAAGTCATTACGTGTACTATTCCCTTTTAAAAGGTACCATGTATAATCTTTTTACTTATTTATTTATTTTTGTGCAAAATTATTCGCGATCAATATTTAGGTTATTAGACAATTTTTATCTGATTGTCTATCATTTCCAAACACAAAAATTAATTTTTATGAAAGTTAAACTATATTTGCAAAAATTAAGAAAAATATTTTGTCTGCCAAGATGACATAAAGTTGATTAAACACATGTAATTAAATTTTATACTTAAAAATAGCATCACACTAGATACAAACCCCCGCGTTGCGACGGAATTATTCAATATTTTAATAAAATATGTACGTACAATTAATAAATTAAAATATAATAAAAACATGGTAGATTGTTGTGCCATGATCAAATTTTATCCAGACAAAATAGATGAATATACATTGTAAATGATAGTGTTGAGATAAAGTAGTGATTTTATTAAATAATAATTAAATTACAAAGGATAATATCAAATCAGTTGATATTATCAAAACAGTTTAGATTTTTAATGATGTAAGGGATTATAAATCTAAAAAATTAAGAGAATGACATTATTTAGATTTGTAGTGATTTAGAAGATTATAAATCCAAAAAATTAATTAATAGCATAAAGTAGTGGTTTTATTAAATAATAATTAAATTACAAACGATAATATCAAAACAGTTGATATTACCAAAATAGTTTAGATTTGTAGTGTTTTAGGGGATTATAAATCTAAAATTTAGGGGAATGAATTAGGATTTGTTTTCATCCTCATTTGTTAGGTTAGTTGGACAATTTTGTTAAGAGTCTTAAGGAATATTAATTAGACAGGACACATGTTGAATTATGGGAATGACAGGTGTCAAGTTATGGTGTCATGTACTGTGTTTTAGTATATATAATAGATTATCAAAACAATTTAGATTTGTAGTGTTTTAGGGAATTATAAATCTAAAATTTAGGGGAATGAATTAGGATTTGTTTTCATCCTCATTTGTTAGGTTAGTTGGACAGTTTTGTTAAGAGTCTTAAGAAATATTAATTAGATATGACACATGTTGAATTGTGAGAATGACAGGTGTAAAGTTATGGTGTCATGTATTGTGTTTTAATATATATAATAGATTATTTGTGCGTAGTTATTAATAGGTCTTATAGATTTGTTCGGGTTACTAACATTTGAAACGGTAGTGCTTGATCTGTAGTATTTGAGTTTTAACCGTTATGTTTGTTTGTCAAGTAATTTGTATTTAAAATAAATTATCAGATGAACAAAAGTTTCGAGTGTATTTTAAATTTTTAAACACACCAAACGCAATAGACAAATAAAAAGATTATAGAAATGAGTTAACTCTATTTCAGTATTTTTGATACAACAGACTTTATAATAATATTTTAAATTTGAATTATGTATTTTAGACATATTATAAGATATTTTTTTTTAGGAAATTGATATTTTCGCATTATTTTTTGATATTTCAACATATACCAATATTAGCTAATAAAAATTCGACAAATCAACTAACATTTAAATCATACGTGTGAAAATATCAAAACATGATGCGAAAATATCAATTTTGTTGTAATGCACGGGTGGATTACCTCCTTAGGAGGGAAACTCCCGTGATTTTCTTTCCTTCTCCCTTTCTCCCTTCTCCCTTTCTCCCTTCTCTTCTCCCGTGACCCTTCCTCATCCGTGAACCACTCCTCCTCTTCTCTTCCTATATAAAGGAATGAATACTGAAGGAAATAATAAGAATTTTTTTGAATGGTTTCTCTCTCTTTTTCTCTTACTTATTCTCTCTAAATTTATGTAGCAATTATAAGAGTATATTTCTATACTTTGCTAAAGTTTTATAACACGTTATCAGCACGAAGCTCTAACCAACTGAGACGGTAAAATTAAATTCTTGCAATTTATTATTATACTAACGGTTTGGCTATGCCACCAATAGTATAATGTTATTCTTACAATTGGTCTGGCTTTGCCACCTATTATATTCTTTAACTGTCAAGTTATATTTATATTTTATTGTCCATTTTAAATTCTGTTATTTACAATGGTACCATCTATCCTTGTTGATCTTACAAGACTTGGTGGGAACCTTTTTACCGTTTATTATTCTGTTGGAATATATTGTTTGTGCGGATTACGCATGACCTGGTTCCATTCTTTATTATTCTGTTGGAATATCCTGTCTATGCGGATTACGCATTTACTTGGTTCCATTATTTATTATTACATTGGAATAACTTTTATGCATGGATTTCATCGCATGCATGGTGAATTCTTCTGTTATTCCATTCTTTATTATTCCGTTGGAATAACCTGTCTACAAGGACTACCACATGCATGGTGAATGATCCTTCGTATTCATTCTTTATTAAATTGTGGAAATGATGCATTCACGTGGATTCTGCAATGGCGCTGAAGATCCATTTGCAGTTTTGTATATATATATATATATACACATTGTAATTGTATATATACATTAACGATTGCATATTCTTTTTATTAAGATAATATGCTAATAACATAAATATAAGAATATTTATATTATTTATATTTGCACTTTATCACCACTTGAAGTTGTGATTTAGTTTATTTTTTATATATATCATACATGCAATTATTTATTATTTTAATAAATAATAATTGTGTTTTAACCAAGAATAGATGACAAACTTGGCAAAAATAGATTTTTCTATTTTGAAAATCTCTGGAGACAACTATTTGGCTTGGGCACTTGATGTAGAATTGCACATAAGTGCAAATGAGTTAGAAAAGACCATTGAATCAGGAAATACAGCAAATTCGGCACAAAATGCAAAAGCCATAATTTTTCTTCGTCATTATATTGATGAAGGATTAAAGACTGAGTATTTAACAGTCAAAGATCCTTTGTCTTTATGGGCACAATTGAAGGAAAGATTTGACCACCAAAAATTGGTTATTCTTCCTAATGCCAAATTTGAGTGGCTTAATTTAAGGCTACAAGATTACAAATCAATTACGGAATATAGTTTCAATGTTTATAAAATAACCTCTACTTTGGCTTTGTGCGGAGATCCAGTTTCTGAATCCCAAATATTAGAGAAAACGCTCTCAACTTTTCATCCCACCAACATGATTCTGTCACAACAATATAGACAGAGTAATTTCATAAAATTCAATGACTTGTTGTCTATCCTCTTTGTTGCAGAAAAGAATAATGAATTGTTGTTGAAAAACCATCAAGTACGCCCAACGGGTGCTACCCCATTGCCAGATATTAACAACACGTCATTTCAGCAGAATAAACGTGACAAGAGATGGTCATATAATAAGAAGTCTTGGGGATGAAAGAACAAACGAGGCCATCATAACAACAAATTCCAGAACCGCAACAATTCAAGCCACCAGAAGTGGCAAGTGTCTGGGTCGGGTAAAAATAAAGAAAATGCAACACAGATAAAGAACAAACCAGACGTTTATTTTAGGTGTGGGATGAATGGGCATTGGTCGCGTACCTGTCGTACGCCGAGGCATCTGGTTAATTTATTCGAGGAGTCTCAAAAGAACAAAGTAATGGAGACAGAAATAAACTTTGTTAATCATCAATTGAATATTGTTGATGTTCCACCAATGACCAACATTGAGGAAAATGTTGTTGATATTACTGAACCTTCTGAAAGTATCTTTTGGGATATCGTTTAATTTCTTATTTTAAGTAAACACCCTGCATGTATAATATTATTAGTTTTCATTCTATATGTGGTATGCGTTTCTCATGAATAAAATTATATATGAAATGTAACTTTTCTTATTTTTATTTTTACATGTGTCAGACCATCTTTAATGAATATCTTCTCATCACTTCTACTATTTCTGAAAAATAGAATATCCTAGAAAAACTTCATTCAATTTTTTCTAGATTATATACTATGAAAATTAGAGCAATTGAGTCTCATACTGTTATGATTCCAAAAATCCTAGATCCCAAATCCTTTATGCTTTGGCATAAAAGACTCGGTCATCCAGGTACTTTTATGATGTGTCGTATTATTGAAAATTCTTTTAGTCATCCTCTCAAAAATAAGAAGGTTTTTCCTAGTAGTGAATTTTCTTGTGCTGCGTGTTTTCGAGGAAAATTAATTATTCGAACATCATCAATAAAAGTTTATAAAGAAGTCCCAAAATTCTTAGAGAGAATTCAAGTAGATATTTGTGGACCCATTCACCCATTATCTGGTCCATTTTGATATTTCCTGATTTTAATAGATGCTTCAACTAAATGGTCTCATGTTTGTCTTCTCTCTTCTCGAAATTTTGCCTTCTCAAAACTTCTTGCTCAAATAATCAAGTTACGGGCTCAGTTCTCGGATCATCCAATCAAGTCAATTCGACTTGATAACGCAACTGAATTTTCATCAATGACTTTTAATAATTTTTGTATGACTATTGGAATCTCCATTGAGCATTTTGTTCCTCATATTCATACAAAAAATGGTTTAGCTGAATCTTTGATAAAAAAGACTTCAACTAATTGCACGACCATCAATGTTAAGGGCTAACTTACCTACCTCAGTTTGGGGTCATGCAATTCTTCATGTTGCAGCCATCATTCAAGTAAGACCAACGGCTCTTCATAAATTTTCTCCTCTACAGTTAGTTCTTGGACAGACACCCAACATATCACACTTTTGAGTTTTTGGAAGTGCAGTATATGTTCCAATTGCACCTCTACAAAGAACTAAAATAGGAGCCTAACGAAAAATAGGTATTTATGTTGGTCTTGATTCTCCTTCTATTATCAGATATCTTGAGCCTTTAATTGGAGATGTTTTTACTGCATGTTATGTAGATTGTCATTTTGATGAATTTGTATTTCCACCATTAGGAGGAGGGGAAGTTTTAAATAAAAAACCCTCTGACATATTATGGAATGCATCAGAATTAAATTCACTTGATCCTCGTACAGGACAATGTGAAATTGAAGTTCAAAGAATTATTTATTTATAAAATATTACAAATCAAATGTCAGATGCATTTAATGATGCTAGCGTCACATACACCTGCAGTGAATACTCCAGCAAGGATAGAAATACATATTAAAAAAAAATTAATTCCTGGAGAATTGACAAATAAGGTAATAGAAGAATCTAAACCACGTCAGAAGCGTGGAAGACCGGTTGGTGCAAAAGATACTGTACCACGAAAATCAAAAGCAAATAAGGGAATCCCAGAAGGAATATTCGCTCCAGAAGTAACACATATTCCAAGAGTGGGAATAGCCCCAGAAGAGGTTCAAAATCTCAATGAAGGGATAAGAGATGAACACGATCTTAATAAATTATGTACATGATGATAAAATATGAGATCGAAGCAAAGTCATGATTGACGATATATTTGCTTTCTCTATAGCATCAGATATTACTTTGATTCTTGACACGGATCCTGAACCACAAAACGTGGAAGAATGTCGAAAAAGAAAAGATTGGCCAAAATGGAAATATACTATTCAAATTGAGTTACAATCTCTATTGAAAAGAGAAGTATTTGGACCAGTAGTTCAAACACCGCTGGGTGTAATCCCGGTTGGAAATACAATCTCTATTGAAAAGATCGAGAAGTATTTGGACCAGTAGTCCAAACACCGCTGGGTGTAATCCTGGTTGGAAACAAATGGGTATTTGTACGAAAGAGAAATGAGAAAAATGAAATTATGAGATATAAAGCTTGACTTGTAGCTTAAGGGTTTTCACAAAAATCTGGTATTGATTATCAGGATACAGACTCTCCAGTACGTAATGGATGGAGTTACTTTTCGCTTTCTGATAGGTATGGCAACCATGGAAGGTTTGGAAACACGTCTGATGAATGTTGTAACAACATACCTATATGGCTGACTTGACAATGAGATTTATATGAGAATCCCCGAAGGATTAAAAATGGCTGAATCACAAAAGCCCCGTCACATATATTCAATCAAGTTACAACGCTTGTTATATGGATTGAAACAGTCTTGTCGTATGTGATATAATCGACTTAGTGATTATTTAATAAAATATGAATATATAAATGATCATGTATGTCCATGAGTTTTTATTAAGAAATCATAAAGTGAATTTTCCATCATTGTTGTATATGTGGATGATTTGAATTTTGTAGGTACTCCTGAAGAACTCACAAGAACTGCTACTTATTTAAAAGATGAATTTGAAATGAAAGATCTTGAAAAGACAAATTTCTGTTTGGGAATACAAGTGGAGCATTTAGTATCTGGAATTTTTGTTCATCAATCCACATATGCTGAAAAAATTCTCAGTCGCTTTCATATGGATAAAGCTTATCATTTGACTACCCTGATAGTTGTTCGATCTTTAGAAGTTGATAAAGATCTATTTTGACCTCTAGAAAGTGGGGAAGAAGTTCTTGGACCTGAAGTTTCATATCTAAGTGCAATAGGTGCTCTTATGTATCTTGCAAACTGTACACGACCTGATATTACTTTTGCTGTCAACTTGTTAGCAAGATACAGTTCTTCTCCGACTAAGAGACATTGGGATGAGATCAAACACATTTTGAGATACCTCCGTGGAAGTATAGATCTTGAGTTATTTTATCCAAGAGATTCAACGTCGCGATTGGTTGGATATGCCGATGCATGATATTTATCAGATCCACACAATGGAAGATCACAAACAGGTTATGTATTTACATATTGTGACACGGCTATATTCTGGAAATCCACAAAGCAAACCATGACAGCTACATCTTCAAATCACTTAGAGATTCTCGCTATACATGAAGCAAGCAGAGAGTGTGTTTGGTTGAGATCAATTATTCAGCATATTCAAAAATCATGTGGATTACCATCAATCAAAGACATTCCTACAATTCTGTATGAGGGTAATTTGCATGCATTGCTCAACTTAGAGGAGGGTACATCAAGGGAGATAGAACAAAGCACATTTCACCTAAATTCTTCTTCACACATGAGCTACAAAAGAAGGGTGATATAGATGTGCATCAAATTCAATCATGTGATAATCTAGCCGACTTATTTACAAAGTCGCTACCAAATGCAACGTTTGCAAAACTTCGGAAAAGGATCGGAATGTGTCGACTGAAAGACTTATGACAACATTTCATCAAGGAGTAATGAATTCCTTTTGAGGGGAAGACTGTACTCTTTTTTTTAGTCACCGTTTTTATCCCAATGGATTTTTTCTGACAAGGTTTTAACGAGGCAGTCAATTAAAAGATATTGATGTAAAAGATATGTACTCTTTTTTTCTTCGTTAAATTTTTTCCACTGAATTTTTTTAACAAAGTTTTTAATGAGACATAATCTTCTATCGTAGGTAATCAAGGGAAGTGTTGTAATGCACGGGTGGATTACCTCCTCAGGAGGGAAACTCCCGTGATTTCCTTTCCTTCTCCCTTTCTCCCTTTCTCCCTTCTCTTCTCCCGTGACCCTTCCTCATCCGTGAACCACTCCTCCTCTTCTCTTCCTATATAAAGAAATAAATACTGAAGGAAATAATAAGAATTTCTTTGAATGGTTTCTCTATCTTTTTCTCTTACTTATTCTCTCTAAATTTATGTAGCAATTATAAGAGTATATTTCTATATTTTGCTAAAATTTTATAACAAATTTCTTCTTTTCTTTTTTTATAGTCGATCAGTTTTTGTGAGACCAAGGGAATACAATATTTGTATTTTATTATTTTTGTTTGGGTTACGATTTTCTGATTATAAATTTTGTTAATAATTAGGAAAAAAAACGGAAAGAAAAAATTAAAAGAAAGGACGTGCGAGTTGTCGTTATACCGTTGGGTCTCTCTTCCGCCCAATTTCTTAACTTCCTTCATTCCTCTCTCCCATCCCATGCACCGATGCACTGATTGCACTGATGCAAACAAACAATACCAACGCTCTCTCTCTCTCTCTCTCTCTCTCTTAAAAACTAGAAATCTAAAAACCCAATTTCAACAATCTTTTCTCTCCAAATTCAAACATTTCTCTCTTTCTTTAGAAATCCAAAACCCTAGCTCAATTTTGCAAATTTCTCTCTCTTCAGTATAGATATATGCATGAGAGATGGATTCAGCGGCGAAATTACTCGCAGAATCGAAGAGAAACAGTCTCCGGAAAGCAATTCTCTCACTGTTGTCTGAGTGGACGCATTTCGACGAACAGTTGGCATGCATGAATCAGTTTGTTGAATCAAGAGAGGGAATCTCGGTTTCTGTTCAAGAATCCGGCACCAAAGAACTGATGGAATTGGTAAATAAGCAATTTGAGCCGATCAATGAATTTATTGGGGAGAAACTGAAGGTTATCGATTCGAAAGAGGCGTATTTTGAAAATCGGGCCAAGGAGCTTGATTTGTTTGAAGATTCGGTAAAGAGGCGTGCTCAATTGCTTGATTTGAAGGAAAATGAGCTTAAAATTAGAGAGGGAGGACTTGATTTTTCTCAAAATTTTGTTCAAGAACGCGCTAAGGAGCTTGAAGCACAACAAAAGTTTATTAATCAACGGGTTAGGGAACTTGAATTGAAGGAGAAGGAATTCATTAATGTGAAAACAGAGCGATTTATAGATATTTCTGAGAATGAAGGTAATTTTCTAATATAGGCTTCTATATATATATATAACTTGATTAAGCGTAGATTGTTCTGGGATTTTGTTTCTCCAGTGGATTTAATATATAATTCAGAAGATTGTTGAAGGTCCTTTAAATTTATACAAATTTTAGATTTCAATATTGCTTTATATTTGATTGTAGTAATAAGAAAATAAGAAGTTTGTATTGTGAGGAATATTTTCTTTATTTAAAGACTAAATGGGAGCTTTTTTCAAAAAAAAACAACTTCTTAAAAACAGTGGAATTGTGGATTACTGTAGGAAACAGAAAATAAATGAAAATTTGTTTCTCTCCCTTTCGTCATATTATGTCCATTAAATTGTCAAATAGACTTTCTAAATGTGTAATATTAATCTTGTATAAAATTGTCATCTTGTGACCCTCTATAACTTAATGCATGAGCCATTTTATATGCTCAGAGAATTACTCCATATCATTTTTCCTATTTCAATTTTATAGGTTTTAAAAAAATAGAAGAGAAAAGGAAAGAAAAGTAATTCGGATTATTTTGGAGCCTTAAACTCTAGTACTTGGCAAGTTGCTTTTATAAAAAGAAATCTGAATTTTGTTGAAGTTATATGAATGTTTTAGATCATTTTTCCTTTTCCACCTCTTACATATTGATTGCCTCAAGACCGTGATACACTGCCCAAATTAGTCTCAAAGAATTAATTGTAGACAATATTCTCAATATTATAAATAGCTATGAGCTTGAACAATAAATCAAAATTGATAGTTATAGTAACAAAAAGTGACTCAAATATATAACTAAAAAAAATATAATGTCATTCGTTGAAATCGTTGCATAATACTTTCATTGTCAATGCAATCAAATACATCATTCTCGATGTAATGTAATAAGTAATCATTCATCAGTAGATTTTTTATGGAAATGCACAACCTACTCTTAATTATGTTCATCGAAAAAGCTCTTTCAACAGTAGCAATCGCAACAGGTAAGATTAATGCCAACTTTAGAAGCCGATATACCAAAGGAAATACAATATGTTTCTTAGTACATACGAGCTTTCTTGCAAGACCGCTAATCCTTTGAACTTCCAAAAACTCTTATTTGTCCGCATATCAGAAATATAATTATCTAGTTGACTATCAAGTTTCATAAGATCCATTGGAGAAAAGTCATTCGAATAAAAGCAAGCGAGATGAATCAATTTGTCCGTATCAAAACTAGCGAAACAATCACTAGGATTTAAGCATGCCACTGATAAACATAAGTCGATACTTGCTTTCGTAAAACGATCATTTAATTCTTGAAGTTGTCAATCCAAAATAGTACAAAATATCTCAACCTAATAATGGTGAAATTTTGTAATACCTTGAGATTTTCGACTTGATCTCCCATGGAATAAAGCATTCATATCTATAATGTCAATTTTGTGTTTGTTGCAAAATAAACAAACTTCATCAAGTAGCTTTTCCCATCCCTCATCTCTCATAGTCTTCAATAATTGCTTAGACACTTAAACTAATTTCATAGCATTTACAATGTCTTAGATCCTTCTTTGCAATGCTTGTGATAATTCATTTGTAATTCCCAATATTTTTCTCATCAATATTAGATCAAATGCAAAATCAAATGATTGCAATGACTATAATAAATCAAAAGCAATACCTTTTTGTTGGTATACCAAACCATCATCTGAAACCTCCTCAAGTACATTAATCATTGAGGAAAACATAAGAATCAAGTTCAAAAATGTCTCATAATGTGATCCCCAACATGTATCACCTGCCCGTTTAAGACTAGTTTCTTGATGTAAGCCTTTCTCACTTTGAAGTTCATTATTCATCAATGCTTCCCCGACTCTAGCAGCTTCTTTCTCTCGAAGACTATCTCGACACTTGCACGATGCTCCAACCACATTTAACAACTCAAACCTTATTAAAAAATCAATCAATGTGTTTTTGCTTACTAACAACAGCTACAATAGTTAATTGGAGTTGATGAGCAAAGTAATGGACATAAAATGCAAAATGATTCTCATTCATGATTAAGGTTTTGAGACCATTAAATTCACTTCGCATGTTACTGGCGTCATCGTACCCTTGACCACGTATTCTTGATACACTCAGTCCGTGACTTGAGAAAAAGGTCTCAATTGCATCTTTAAGCAATGAAGCAGTGGTACTAGTAACATGAATTATACCAACAAAACGATCAACAACACATCCCTGTTCTTTGATTAAAATATCACGAGACTCGTCAACTAATATTGCAAACACATCATCTCCAATATCACTAATGATAGCAATGATAGTTTCTAATGCAACACAATTTATAATTAAGTTTCATATTTCTTTTCCTCATTCTCTCCCATCTCCCAAGTTCCAACCATAAAATTATTGATAATTATGCTTTAAAAAAGTATACTACTTATATTTTACTAGTATTCTGTATTCAATAAGAATTTTTTTTCTATTTTTGCTTTTTGTTTCCCTAGCTCTTTCCTAGTTCCAAGTTGTAACCTATAGATTTGATAAAGAAACAAATCAAACAGTCACTGCCACTGCCCAAAACCAAAACCCATTAACTAAAACATAAAATCACATCCAAGTCCAACCCAACTGAGAAATAGCAACAAGCAAAACCCACAAAGTGAAACAACTAATCCGTCAAATTCCAGCAGAAAAAAAGATAAAGATTAGGAAGTTTTACCAATTTGATTCCGGAGTCCACCGTCCAGTCTTCCACGGAGTGCAAGAACTCTAGAAGTTGCACCAAATATCGATTTCAAGGCTTTTTCCCTATTTCCGGTACCTCCACCATTTGTGATTTATGAAACAAAAAAGTTGATGATCGTGGCTTGTGAAAACCAAGAGAGGAAGCTTCTTCAGTACTCATTTTAGTGGGGTCAAATTACTAAATTACACTCACAAAAAATCTATTACATCACATATATATATATATATATATATATATAATTCAGTGGGGTCAATTGACCCCACAGTACTACACGTAGCTTTGCCCCTGGTTCTGGAAGTCCTGTACTTTATATAATCTAAGTATCGTATTACAAAAATTTTATGAGTAGAGCTTACCCTTCATTGGCTCTGATTCAGGTTCCCAAGGTGCACTGCCTCGATCAAATGTGGGTAAGAGTAGTACTGCAGCTGTAACGTCAGGTTCCAATCGGGGTCAGTCTGTCTTTTGCCAACAGGAGGATGTTCCAACAGGGGAGGCTGTTAAAGTTTGCACAGTAATTTCTGAAAGGATACTAGGTTCCCATTTGAGACCCGAGGCAGATTCTAATAGTACACTGGGTTCAGACCCTGTGACAATGGCAGGAGGTGTGGTTGAGATTGGTGGGAGTTTGAAGAATAGAAGGAAGGAAGTTGGGCATGTAACTACAGAAGATGTTGATGGAGGCATTGGAATGCCGGGGTTCAGGGGCTCAAGAACTTCGAGAAACATAAACAGAAAAAGGGCGAGAAAGTTGGGAGAGGTATACAACTTTATGAGCTCTTCGATAAAATTTTGTAAGAGCAAATCATCTAGTGATGGTAAACAAGTGCAAACACCAGAACCTTTGGGGGCTGAGAAATTAAAAGTTGGTAATTCAGCTGGTATTCCTTCTGCTGCAAATGCGGACGAGGAAAACGTTAAACGAAAAGGAAGTGCTTCTACTATTCCAGTGTTGCTATATGAAAATGGTTCTGGGAAACATCAGGTGAACATCAAGGAAGATGTCACACTAGACCCCAATGCTAAAAATTCCAATGTCGTTGATGATTCTGAATATACTTTTAATTTGTTTAATAGGCCAGATCCCACATTGTACGATTATCCTGATCCAGAATTCAGTAATTTTGACAAGGATAAAGAAGAAAGATGTTTTTCTGCTCGTCAAATCTGGGCTGTTTATGATACAATAGACTCCATGCCAAGATTCTATGCCGAGATCATAAAGGTTCTTTCACCTGAATTTAAACTACTGATTTCTTGGCTTGACCCTGACCCGGAAGACCAAAGTGAGATTGAATGGGTAGACAATGGCTTATCTGTTGCCTGTGGTAAGTTTAAACGTTCCATGTCTGAGGAAACTTCAGATCGTCTTATGTTCTCTCATCAGATTCATTTTGAAAGAGGTAGCAGTAGAGGTTATTATGGGATATATCCTAGAAAAGGTGAGACTTGGGCTGTCTTTAAGGACTGGGATATTAGATGGAGCTCTGATCCAGAAAATCACAAAAAATACTTTTTCGAAATCGTGGAGATTCTCACAGGATATGTCCATGATGCTGGCATAAGGGTTGCATACTTGGAAAAAATCAAAGGGTTTGTTGGCCTGTTTCAGCGAATGACAAGGGGAGAAATTGGCTCAATTCTGATACCATCCAGCGAACTACTTAGATTTTCCCATCGAATCCCCTCGTTTAAAATGACTGGCAGTGAAAGAGAAGGTGTCCCAGAAGGATCCTTTGAACTTGATCCTGCTGCTCTACCCATTGATTTAATCAAAAGCCCTGATGTTTGTCCAACTTTTACAGAAGAAGTCTTTGGCAAGTTTGACAGGGAGAAGTCCAAGAGCAAGTTCCAACCAGGTCAGATATGGGCACTGTACAGCTGTAAGGATGGGATGCCTAAAACCTATGCCCAAATTAAGAAGATTGAATCTTCTCCATTCAAATTGCATGCAGCATTGCTTGAACCATCTAGCAGATTGACGCAGCCTGTTTGCTGTGGGATATTTGAAGTCCAACATAGAAGAATTAGAATCTTTCCACCAAGTTCTTTTTCACATGAGGTGAAAGTAGGGTACGTCTGTGAGAACATATATGGAATTTATCCCAGGGAAGGAGAGATCTGGGCAATCTACAAGAATTGGAATGCTGAGCTATCGTTTTCTGACATGGAGAATTGTGAATATGAAATTGTGGAAATTCTTAAAAACATAGACTATTGCATAGAAGTCTCATGCTTGGTACCCCTAACTGGTGTCAAGTGGATTTTTATGGCTCCAAGAAAGCAAAAATCAAATAGCGTTTGTTTGGAGATACGGCGGGGTGAGTTAGCCAGATTCTCTCATCAGATTCCTGCTATTCAGCTCATTGGAGAAAATCATTGCTGGGAACTTGATCCTGCATCAGTTCCTGGTGACTTGTTCCATTTGAGAAGTTGCAGTATAGAAAGACCTAGAAAGAGGCCTAGATAAATTTGAATGCTCGAGATGGAGATATGGTATCATTTTGGATAAACTAATCAAATGTGTTATGTTCGCTTCTCAACATGAATCGCAGGCATTGACCATCATGTTAGTTTTTGGTATGATACCTGATATATATGGTAAGAAAGGTGGACTTTCTTCTTATTGAATCAAAGCATAGTTGGTCTCTACTATATCTTTTGTCGGCTTCTTGGGGACATTTGGCCCTTTCTTCCCTCTTCTGGTTTTGGGGGGAGTTTGGCCCTTTCTACAATCATAATGTGTTTATTTTTTTGTATGCTCTTGGGAGATAGAGGGGGTTTCTTATTTCTCATGCCTGTTGTATGCTTGTATGTAACACTTTTCTTCTGGTTTTGTGGGGAGTTTGATCTCGGATCCTAGTTCCTTTTTTCCTTTCTTCTTTTTCCCCCCCTCCATGCCTGTTGTATATATTGTATGTAGTGACTGTTGTATATATTGTATGTAACACCTGGTCGTATATATGGTCGTATATTTTTTTCTCTTTTCTTATTTTGTTTTACTTTTCAGGTCAAGAATTTAATTAGTCAGTTTCTTATATCATGGATTACGGTCTTTCTGGCATTTTAGACAACTGTAATGATACTTCTTGTGTGCATCAAAGTCTTCCCCTGTATGTTTATTTAGATGAATGTAACAGGCTCTCAGCATTTTAATAACTACATGGCTTAGGTTTTGTTTGGCTGAATCATGTTAAACATATTGTGTTTTTGTGTAATTAGATTCTGTATGACATTGAGTTTTTGAACATATTTTCGCTAATACCTTCAATAAAACACATTTAATATTTTCCTTTCTGTGAAGTAGTTTTCGGTTTTTTTTTGGATATAAAAAATAAGCCTACAGTATTTTGTAAATCATTTTAATTTATTTTATCAATACTAAACTTCAGTAACTAAATTATTGATTGAATTGATAGTGGAAAATGGATAACTGATTTTAATATATACTGGAAAATGGATAACTTATTTAAATATAGTGGAAAAAGGATAACTTTCTTTTGTCTCTTCTTAATTTATCTCTAAGCCTGGTAAGTTTGTTTTTGTCCTGTCAACATTAATTGCTTTATTTACCGTGTAAGGAGATCTGAGGCTAGGATCAGTGGAGTTCATTTTTTGCATGGTGGAGGTATTGTCATCGTATTCCGGTAGATTTGGTCGATTATCGTTGGGGAGTTTGGGCGGTAGTTCTTATCTCCTACATGGGTTTACTCTATTTAACTTATGTATTGGGGGTATCTGCAGAGCAATCTGAGAGTGATTTCTTTTGGAATGCATAGGATTCTGAGTGGGAGTTTAATCGGGATAAATTAATTTTTGATACCTGTACTGGGACACGATTTATAAATTGATATTCGAAGTGAAAAAAAGTTATAAACTGGTGATTGTACTCGAAAATTGTTGCAATCCGTTAAACAGTAGGGTTTCATCCTTGTTCCGTTTGAAAATTTGACAGGTCAGATGCAAAGGATGACATGGCGATGACTGGACAACAAAGTTTAATTGATGTGTATTTCCCATTTATAAAGGCTGATCAGCAAAAAACGAAGAGATCGATATTTGGGGAAAAAAAACTAGGGTTCTATACTTCCGTTCTTCATCTTCTCTCATTCTTCCTTCTTCTCTCATTCTTCTTGTCTCGATTCTCCATTGATTACTGGTTCTCATATATTTATTAAAGGGTTTTCAGTATTTAATTGAAAGAATGAGCTTGTCTTGAAGTGGAATCGTAAATAAAATCGGGGAATAAGATTGTAGTTCATGCAACAAAAATGAATGGATTACACCAGACTTCTCAAGTCGGTGCCACTGTGGAGCAATGGTGCAAATGTAGGAGGCAAGGAAAGATGGAACAAAACATCGAGGAAGGCGATTCATTGGGTGTATTAATTATCGGGTAAGATTTTGGAAAGATGTTTGTTTTATTTCTTTTCATATGATTGCTTATGTTAATGGTTGGTGTGTTGCTGTGTAATAGGACAGGAGAGCTTACTGCGGTTTCTTTGAATGGTACGATCCACCATTTCCTGATAGAGCAAAAGATGTTATTGAAGATTTGACATTAAAATTGAAGATGAGCAGAGAGATGTTGGATAAATTGAAGAATGAAAATAGTGAGAAGACCAAGGATTGGAAAGAGTTGGCAGAACTTGATTCAGTGAAGACATTGGAGAAGGAGGTTAAAAAGCTGAAGAAGATTAATGTCAAAGCTCAACAAAAGGAAAATTTTTTATGGTTTCTTTTAATTTACTCATGGATGTTAGTTGGCTGGTGTTGTTGGTGTTAGAATTTGAATGAATGATGCTCTGTTTCAATGTATTAGTTAGCTTGAAGGTTAGTTTCTGATGGTGTTTCAATGGATTTTGATGTTTGGTGTTGTTTGGTGTTGTTTGGTGTTTCAATGAATGAATGATGCTGTTGTTTCAATGATGAATAATGTTGCTGTTTCAATGAATGAATGATGCTCTGTTTTAATTAATGAATGAATGACATGCTCTGTTTCTTGTCTTTCTAGTTTTTTGCTATCATGCAAGATTCAACTCCATCCTAACTCAACTAGTTTAATTGTTGAAGTTGAGTTGAGTTGCCTTACCTATTTTTCTTCATTGTAAGGTTTCCTTATAACTGTTTTTTTTTTTGGTTTTTTAATTTTGATATTCCACCTCTCTTTAACAGAGGCTGGTGGCAAGTATGCTAGGATTGTTTCAGTAGTGAACAAGCTTTTGTGGGCTGCCTGCATAAGCACTTGTGGGGAGTATCCAACCATTTCAATGAAAATAACTACCATTAACAATATCCAAGATAAAAATGTTATCATTCAATTCAACCATAAAAATGAAAAGGATTCAATCCAACCATAAAAATGAAAACTGAGATTGTCAACATTTCATAAAAATGAATAAAGCTGCCATCATTCAATATCCAACCATTTCAATGAACACAATGTCCAAACTTGATATTAAACAAATGTCATAAATATTAAACAAAGTTCTTAAAAATTAAACATTGTATCTCATGTTCCTACTGGCTTCCAACTTAATCTCTCATGTTCTCCAACTGACTTGACTGATTAAGTGTTTCCGTTGTGCTTAAAGTTGGTGGATTGTTGCTTGATGTAAGTTGGGTTCTATAAATTCTTGTAGCGGGAGGTGTGTTATTTCTGCTTGATCCATCTTGATATATGACTTCTCCTGAAGTTGAAATCTGTATTTGACATAACCAAGCACAAGTATGGTTACATATGAAAAATGACAAATAAAAGTAACATAAATACTTGCAATTTAAAAAAAGTTGTAACTCACAAAAACTAAGCCAGAGTTGTGTCCATTCATATTATCTATTACAGCTCCCTCAGAACTAACATAAACACCAAATCCTGCTGGTACTTTAGCGCGGGTCTTTATCCTCTTAACTTGCAACTTTGGTCTAGTATTAGTTTGTAGATTGTCCTATAAAAGTAAAGAAAGAGAAGTGTCACTTAGAGTTTAGTGAACAACAAGAAAATTCATATATCACATAAAGATAATTGAAATTGATTGATATAACAATACCTTGCTAGAATTACCAGACTGCACCATGTCATTGTTATGTTTCTTTTTTGGATCTGCTGATGCAGTGCAACTTCTCCTCTTGACCTGCCGCCTACTTGCCTGATACAGAGAAACAATAATATTTAACTCAGGTAAACAAAACTGTTACATAAAAATAATGTTGGAATGCTATAATACTTACATTGCTTGACTGAAGTTCATCTGTTTGGCCACTGATGGTAGGATAATTACCCTTATTGTGCCATGTCTGTCTACATTTTGAGCAATGCATTTTCCTTCCCTTCCTTGTTATCCTTGTAGGATTTTTTGGATTCTCCCATCCTTCTTTCTTTCTCATTTTCTTAGGTCTTCCCTTGACTTTATTGTATATTGGAGGAGGTAACATCTTCTGAAAACTTGTTTCACCCCAAAAACTGCTTATAACCTCTAACATGTGTGTGTAGGCTTTTAGGTATGTTTCCTTCTTGTACCAATGAGCAAGATAAGTTTCAGGCTCTTCCTCCTTGAAATATATTGCTGAAATTGCATGAGCACATGGAATCCCTGTCAAATCCCACTTTTTGCAAGTGCATGTCTTCTGGTCAATGTTAACAATATATGTGTCTCCTCTCATCTTAACCTGAAACTGATTCCCTCCACCCCACATAGCTGAACAATAACCAAACTCATCAATAGCTTTATCAAGCTTTTTTCTGATCCTAGGACATATACTATCACCTGACTTCTTCATTGCATCCCTTTTAGTGTGGAGCATAATCATAACCTGGCTCCTTATTTCTTCTAACATATCAATACAATTCATCCATGTTGCTTTCACAATCCAAGCGTTAAAGCATTCTGATATATTATTCTCCACCACATCTGATTTGCATGTGGTCTTAAAAAAAGCCTTGCTCCATACCTTAGGATTTAGTTCTTGAAGTTTATCATGTGCATCCATGTTGAGTCTATTAACCTCTTTCATGTTTCTCTTGAACTTGGCTTCATATGTTGACATTGATGTTGCCCAAAAAGCCTTCCTTAAAGCTAAGGATGAGAACTTTTTTCTGAATTTTGCGTATATGTGTCTTGAACAATTCCTATGTTCAGCAAAAAGAAGAATATCGTCGATAGCCACTTTCAACCCTTTTTGTTGATCACTGACCACTGTCCACCCAGACCCATCACTTCCCTCCAGGTCTTCAACAAACAATTTTAGAAACCATCTCCAACTATCGGTGTTTTCAGTCTCCATAATAGCCCATGCAATAGGATACATTTGATTATTCCCATCTCTACCCACGACTGAGATCAACTGTCCCCCAAAAGCAATCTTAAGGAAACATCCATCTAGCCCAATTATGGGTCTACATCCCTCAAGCCAACCCCTTTTCAAAGCATGAAGACATACATAGAACCTCTACAAGAAGGCTGATCAGTAGGATTGCTTCTGTGTGGAAGAACATCAATTGTATTGTTCTTGTTGGACTTGATCAATTCAGTGGCATAATCACAAATTCTTTCATAGTGTTCCACTAGTAAATCCCATACATTGCTTAAAGCCCTGCTTCTAATCCTAGAACATTTGCATATAGTAATGTCCAACTGAAACTTCCTCTTGATCTTGCATTTCATTTAACTTCCACTGAGGGTTTTTTCTAATTCTGTTGCCATAAAACTCAGCCATGAATTTGACTGATCCCTTCCTGTTTTTGAAAGCCCTGCTACAATTATGTTTTTCTGGTATGTCTTAACCTGCAGTGTCTCAGATGAGACATCCATTCTGCTTACAAACAGCTCCCAATGACATTTTGGATTTTTACACTTAAGCTGGAACTTTTTCCCAGTATTTCTAAGGTACCTGACATCTTTTCCTTTTCCCAAACAATATCTTCTAATAGCCTCTCTGAATTCACGAGGTCCACTAAACATCATTCCAACACAGAAGTCAATATCTTTCCTCTTGGTTAGGGGGTCAAATGTTATCATTACTCTTTCCACATTCTTTTTCCTACTTAGCCTATCCGGTTGATCTACTTCTTCAGCATCTTCACTCTCTTCATCATTGTCTACATCCATAGACCTCAACTGATCTGAATCTTCATATTCACTAGGTGACCACTCCTTATCAGTGATGTCTGTATCTTCTCCATCATCATCAGAATTTGCAGTCTGTTGTTGCTGAACATTTTCCTGTGTACCTGAGTGTAGATTAGTCTCATCTTCCTGTGTACTTGTCTGTGCATTTGTCTCATTTTCAGCCTCCTTTTCTCCCTCCTCTTGCAACTCATGTAGATCAATACCACCAGCATCATCAGGATCACCAACCTTTCTCATTTGTTTAGTATACTCCTTAAATTTTGTTATTACATTTTGGTACTCTTCATCACTGCTTAATTTTGTTATTATCACCAGTCAAGTCAGCATCAGAGTCCTCAGAACTTTCATCACTAGTGAAGTCACCATTCACAGCATTGTTCCCCTCAGCATTCACCCCATTGTTCTCCTCATTTTCATTTTCTTCGAGCTTACTAAGTAGATCAAGGTTCTTCAAATAATCAGGGTGATCCTTGTCAAGTTTATGATCCACAAAAACTTCTACAGTCAGATCTTCTGCAGAAGCTTTAATTAAATCCCTAACGATAATTCTACAGTCATTTTCATTTGCTTGTTCCGCTATAGTTAAACTTGATGTCTATTTTATTTTATCAGTTTAACACTATTGAAGGCTAACGATAATTTATTCTGCATTATCTTAGTCATAATATTTCTTACTGGGCTAGTTGAGCTCACCCTTTGCTTTCATTGTTCTCTTCAGGAAATGAAAATATAGCTGGGACTAGTCGGGGAACGGAGTGACGGTCAAGATGTTTGCATTAGTAGTCCTCACTATTTTGTGAAATAGTGTGATAATAAATGTATTGAGGACTTATTTTGAGTTTGAATACTGTCTAGAAGATAATATTTGTATTAAAACTCACAGCTCATGTTGTATATTTAAGTTTGTATTTGTATTCTGTATCATGTATTTGGCGACTTAGAATAGGTGATGTATACCTATTTTGGGGGCATCACATGTAAAGTCTAATTCTCCAAAACATAAAACTAATATATAAATGAATGATATAATTCAATTAATCAAGAACAGAGATACGCAAGTGGATTGTGGAAGTAAGACCAAGGAGAAAGCTACTGAGATTCTTAAGTTGCATGCTAGGGCATGGAAGAATTTTTATTGAAGTTATGCACAAGAGCACAAGAGCACAAGTTGTTCTTATTTGCTACTGAGCACAAGACCAAGGAGAAAGCTACTGAGGTGTTCTTATTTGCAGATTCAACACATAAAGAGCACAATTTTTGGGGAAAACGACCACAAACATCCAACAAGGTGGGCATTAACCACATAAAGTAAGCATAAACAAAGATTAGGTTCAAAATCGAGTGCACAGAAGAAATATTTAACACTCAAAATAAGGGTTTGGGTGCTTACTTAAAATGGGAAACACAGAAGAAAAAAATAAGGGTTTGAGTGCTTACTTTTTGTTGTCGAACAAATTTGGGGATAAATATGACCGAATCTACTGTAAGGCTTGAATCTCTTCGCGTCGACTTCGAAGCGCTTCTCTCTCTGTATTTTGTCTCTCACGTTGGATCTTTCTCCCTAACCCTTATTTCTTCCCCACTTGGTCAATAATTCCCTCCAAAACTGATGTGTCATGCTCCCATATACATATTATTATCCACATCAGATGAGGAAGTCACGTCAGAATTTTCCATTTATTCCGTTAGTCAATTTTAACGATTATTTCAAAATTGAAAAGTACAAGCACCAGATCACAACAATTTTCGAGTACAATCACCAGTTTGTAACTTTTTTCACTTCGGGTACCAACTTGTAAGTCGTGTCCCAGTACAGATACCAAAAGTTGATTTATCCCGAGTTTAATCTGAGAGTTTGAACTTGAGTTTGTGGGAGTATGGAGGAGTCAGAGGATTATGCATGTGTACACTCTGAAAATCTTGTGTAGGCGTGACAATTTAGTTAGTTAACTTGTTGGGGTAAATTTATATTAATTAGAATTAATTGAGTTGGTTAACTGTTTTTATTTATTTAAGATGGATAAAACCGATTAAACTATTTTCCATCTAGATTTTCATTCCAAATCTAAATATGAAGGTTTAATTTCAAAGAAGAAGGGGAGAAATGGAGGGAATTTGTCGGAATCCATACTTAAATCGAGATAATGGAGCCACTGATTAATTTTTTTTTATTTTAAGCTCATTTACATAATATAGTACTTATTTGTACTAAAAAAAAAATAACTTGATTTTTTTTTCTTAAATAATTTATAAAATTTTAAAATAGGTAGGATATTTATTTAAGTTTGATTAATATAATAGTAGATATTGTAAAATACTTAAAAAAAGACTACTAATATAAAATTGTTGTTTTGAAAATGAAAATAAAGTTGTATGACACTTTAATTTTTAGTATTTTGTAAATTAATTAATATCAAATTTGAATGAAACTGTTTATGTTTAATAAACTAATTTTTAAAATATTATTAGAACCATTATTTTTAACTAATAAAAATTGTTGTTTTGAAAATGAACAAAATAAATTTATACGACACTTTAAATTTTAGTATTTTGTAAATTAATTAAAATCAAATTTGAATGAAACTGTTTATGTTTAATAAACTAATTTTTAAATATTATTTGTACCATTATTTTTAACTAATACAAAGAGACCTCACGACGTCCCAGATTATTTCACTTATAATGCTAACAAAAAAGATAATTTTTTAAACAAATTATTTTTAAAGGAAATAGACAAATCATAGAATTAGAGAATTGATATTTCTACAAATAAATTTAATAGTTTCACAAGTTTTTATTTATTTATATAAATTATAAGTGAGGTCCACTTCATATATAAAAAATTTATATAAAACTATTAAATTTACTTATAAAAATATCAATTTTCTAAATTTATTTTAGGCTTAAAACCCATGCCACGAGTTTTTTCCCATACACGGATGTTTTAACTAATTGATATTGATTTAAAGAAGACCAATCAAGCTACATTATCAAATTTCAAACAGAAAACTTGTACTAGTACCAACCAAATAAAATAAAATATAATATAATACAATTTTATAGGGAGAAAATCTAAAATTTTAGAGTGTATAAATTTTTTTTGAGAGGATACAATATTAAAAATCAAAGGCGAAAGAATATAGAAATTAAATATTAGGGTAAAGGTTCAAAAATGCTCATGACTTTTACCGCGATGTCTACTGAGCACTCTATATTTTTTTTTTGTCCAAAAGTACCTCTAATGTTATATTTTTTGAGTCGAATGTGCCCCTCCTGTTAACAGACGCACCACGTAGACAAACATGACTAACAACTGGACAAATTTTGCTGACAAGGCTGACACATAAATAAATTTTTATTACCAAAAGTTAATATTCATTTTCTCTCTCTAAACCCACCGTTCTTCTCAGATCTAAACTTAGAGAGGAAATCTAGCAAAAAACTGTTAATTATAAGGAAGTCTAGAGCTAATAGATCGACATTACACTCGTCTTTTAGGTTCAGAAGCAGCAGCATCAACACCATGGCACCAACACCAGCTTTCGTTTCCAAGACAGCAGCATCAACTCCTCCGCCGCGGCGGCTTTAGCCTCTCCGTGAAGTGGGCCCCACAACCACCTGAATCCTCCTCTACATTCTCCCCTTCTGCGGCAGCTATCTCCTCTCCGTCAGAATCTCAAGGTTTTTCCTTATGTATATATGTGTATAAATTGACTGGTTGATGCCCAATTTAAACATTTTGATATTTAACAGAGGAATAGAGAGGGTTATGCCTAATCTCAAGGTTTCTGCACCCTTAAAAATCTTTCCTTGTGTGAAGAATATTAGAAGAGAAGATTCTGACGGCCACATCACTCACACTGCCTCCATCGCCGCCGGGAGGTACGTCTTTCCGGCTGCCACACTCGGCTATGCCCGCACAGTCGCTGCATGCATATCTGCCGAGTGTATTTGAAGGCGAGACACCTCACTGCTCCTCCACCTTCAAAACATTATTAACCCAATAATTTAAGAATTTTTCTATACACTAGAATAATCTTAAATAATTTAAGAGTTCTTCGAATATCTTCTGAAAATACACTAGAATAATCTTAAATTTTCCCACAAAACACTATAAAACACAAATCAAACCCGATTCAGATTTGAAAATAAAAATCATTCAAACCGCATTTGTTTACTTTTCCAAATTCCTCTTCTTCTCTTTTTTATTCCATATTTCCCCTGTTTTTGATTACCTCTATTTTCTCGATCTTTATCAATGGCGACCAAAGAGGAAAAGCCATCGAAATCGACTTGGGCACAACCTATAGCTGCGTTGGCGTATGGCTAAACGATTTGGCCGTGAGGAGGCACCACAGTTGGGGGAAGGGCAACGTAAATCCCCAGGCACGAGCTAACTAACCTCTCCAACATCATCCTGTTTGCCTCCTCAAAGTTATCTGCGGACACGGCCTCCGCGCACTGCAAGAGTATTTCTTCATCTCTCTTCTGCTGCCGTACAGGTCAGGAGGTGTAGGCCTTCTTCATCTCTCTTCTGCTGCCGTATTTCTTCTTTTCTCTTCTCTTTTGTTACGATCACGTCAACAGTGGGTGGCACGATTAATGCCTCTGCTGCTGCATTGGCTCAGATCTAGTCATTGGGGTCATCGATACCGGCATCTGGCCTGAGAGGAAGAGCTTCAACGATCCCAACCTGGGACCCGTGGTCGTTCACTACCATCTCGATGCGATTGCCATTGGAGCATTTGGAGCCTTTGATGCGAGAAAGGGTTTCTTTAGACTTTGTTGGAGTCCAAGTCAGCAAAATAAGGCCACGTATGAGCAACGTTAGTCTATGTGGAAACTCTGTTTGATTTAGGGGCACGGGTGACCCAAAAAATATAACGTTGAAGGTATTTTTGGAAAAAAAAGTATAAGGTGTTCGGTAGACATCGGAGAAAATGTCAGGAGCAATTTTGAACCTTCTCCCTTAAATATTATAAATAATTTATTTAATTGGATCATAATAATTTATTTAATTTGAAATTTAAAATATAAATATGGGTTGACCTATATTTATTTGACTCATAATTATATAGTTTTAACCTAAAAAGTAAATTAGTTCATCATCAATGAAATAAAAACTGAATAAATTAAATATATCATCCTTTCAATTACAAGTATAAGACTAAGAAGAAGAATAATGCAGAACACCCTTCACATTAGCCTTAATCCGCAATCATTATGAACGTTCCTTCAAAATCTTCACTCCAATGCTCGATATAAAAATATGTAATTAATCTCTATAAATTATGTTAGTTCCCAGTAGGCATAATAGATCTAGAAGGGGGGAGGGGGGTTGAATAGATTCTTTTTAATCTCAATACTTTTCTATTTTATTTTGTATTGCTAATAATTTAGCATGTGACAAACATAAGAATCTTTTCAAGCACAACAGAATAAGTAAAAGATCCCCTTCATTGATATATTCATAATAATACATACATTGTTCGTAGAGTTAGTTCAGTTGGTAGTAGTTATAACATACATACATAGCGCTTTATAGCAGCTTAATGTACATAATATAAATGACATAAAGTAAAAGACACAAAGGGTTTTAAGTGGTTCAGAGACTCAAGCTCCTAATCCACTCTTCCGCTTTCAACTAGCAGAGATTTCCACCAAGAAAGGCGAAGACCGAATCACTAAGATTCCTTCAAGGCCAGTGACCTTGGGACTTGATTCACTAATAACTCTTGAGGCCGTGACCTTGGAACTTCTCTAGTTCCCCTAGAACTCTTCAAGCCCAGATCGGCTTGGAACTTCATTTAGTCCCCTTCGACAAGGACCCCTCAGGTTACAGCTTCTTGTTGTTAAGTTATTTGTTGGAGTTGGGCCGAGTTGCTAAGATGTCATTAAGCTCTAAACATCTTTTGTACTTAGCAGCTTGATGTGGTCCTCTTTGCATTCTGCTTCGGATCTAGACCACATCTTCTTTGGTGCAGCTGATCTTCACTCTTTTCTGCTCATCTTCATCTGGTATCAGCTGTGCACCATCACTATGTGGGTTTGCTAAGTCTCTGTGCTTTTAGTAGACTTTGTCTGGCACTTAGCAATCCCTGAACCCTTCTTGAATACTTTGTAGACATGGTTCTGCACTTGTTCATTTTCAGCTTTCGGTTCATGGTGATTCGTAGAGTGCCTCTCTTGATCTTCTTTGTACTTAGCCACTTTCCTGAATGCTATCTTCTTGGCCTTCTCGGCCTCGGCTCACTTGGCCGCCATCTTGATGGCATTCTCATCCTTGTTGAGTGAAGCTTCGATCTGTTTGATTCTTTCTTCAAAGTTGCTTCACTTACACCTTGGTAGTCTCACTATCACTGAGACTTGTTCTATTTATCTTTGGTGGAACTCGTAGAGTCAACAATAGCATTCACCAACTCAACGATTCTGCAACTTCACAATCATCGCAAGAACTCTTGATCTTTGAAGTTACATTAATTTATACTGCTTCCCAATCTTCCCATTGGAAAGTAGCCGTTGAAAGCTATTCAAATTTCCTCGCAGATCTCGAGTTATTTGGTGCAGACTGCAGATGTGACATGACATCTTTTTCTGACTTCCTTACACCATAGCTTCATTGTTTCACCAACCCCGCCGGATATGTCACTTTGATATCTTCAAGGGTTGATGACTTTATTTCACCCTTCCGATTTCTTGATCGAGGTTGTCCTTGCATCGATGCTCTCAATAAGCTCTTGTCAGAATATTACCCTTCAGATTGAAGCGTTGCAATGCCTCAATCTTGGCTTGTTCGAACTCTACGATTCGATGCATACCTTCTTGGACTTGATCGTAGTGTCTTGTTTGACTTGCTTCTTGATGTGTAGAATTAACACTACGATCTTCAAGAGTGTTCATTAGATCTCCAATGTGGAACACCTCTTCCTTTTCTTTACGCAAAGGCTTCTATACTTCTGTTTGCCTCGATGTTCTCAGATACTGATGACTAGGCTCTTTGTTATGGTCCCTTCTGAATAGTAAGACATCTCAGATTTGTAGCATTCTCAGTATGCTTTCTCCTTGTGATCTCCCGTTCACTTATCATTGATGGGTCGCCCATGCTTAATCACTTTTCTCTTGTTATTCAGAGGCTGACCAGTATCTTTGTGTATACTCCATCAGTTTCTTCTTTTTATAGCAAACACTACGATCTTGGTTGCTTCCAAGAACGTTGTCGTCTTTCTACTTGACAGTTACTGCATGTGCTGACTTTCCTTAGTCAGCTATTGAAGTCTTCTTATGATCATCTTGTGGAAGACTTCATCTCGAATGGCTTCATAAGTCGATCTTGATGCTGATTGGGTTGGTTCTTAGATCTTCTGTTAGCTTGCATGCCATTCGTTGAGTGCTCTCTGGTTTCCTTCAGGTGGGACGTATTTATGCAGTGCCAACCAGAGGCTTCATTCCTTTGGATATTCTGGGACTGCTCATTCTTTGAGAATCGTATTTGCTCTACGATTCTGCCTTGACATTGTGAGCACATCTGTTGAGGTCTTAGTTCTGCACTCTACGATTAAGCTTTGGCAGTGCCAACACTATGACTCCGAGATTAGATCTTGACACTCTACGATCTCTGTCGCTGTGCTTGTTGTCTTTATCTGATCTTGCTCGACTATGATCTCTACCTCTGGTATGATTAGTAGACTCTACGACTTTGAGTGTAGTCTACGATTCTTGACTTAGCTTTGGCAGATACTCGGTCGGCTCGTAGGCAGGCTGTCTCTACGATTCTGAACATGACTTCCTTAGTAGACTATGGCTCTGAGGAAGTTCTCCTCGACACACTACGATCCTTTCTCGTCTCTCATGGAAGTCTACGAACTCCGAGATCTACTATCTTGCAGACTACGATTCTGCCTCGATAGCTCTCGAGTTTTCCTTGACTCTCCTGGCAGACTACGATTTCTGGTGCAATGCTCAACAATCAGACAAGCCTATCTATTACATTATAAGATCAACTTAAATGTATGATCTTTCTATATTTACAGTCCTTGTACACCATTTCTTTTTAAGGACTTTACAAAGCTGTTTTGCTTATGTAGGATCAACCTAACATATTTGATCAATTCATTCTAAGTCCTTGCACATATGTTTCTATATCTATCAAAGGACTTTACAGCTTTTCTTAATGCAAAAATAGTTGCATATTCATTCATATATATATGTCATAATCAAATCATATGTAAACAGGAATATCATTCACATGTTTATTCCTAACAATCTCCCCCTATTTGATTATGACAAAAATAAGAAGTGCATATGCATGTTATCAATGAATCTTATATACAGTGAGCTGTTGTATTTCTAAAATAGATAATCATAAATGACATTTATAATAATATGAAATTTAATATACTATGACATCTTACATCCTGGATTTAGAACATACCTAACTAGTTAGAGATATACCTCTTTGGCTCCATGTATGCTTCCAGGATGTCTGTTAGCAATTCATCTGTTTGATTCATCTATTTGATCTTTTTGCATCTTCTCATTCTGGGACATTGGCTTCATCATCCTTGTATGCTCCCCCTCAGATGTATGCTGCTCTGACTCCCCCTCAGCCTTTGCAAATACAGGTTCATCATCTTTTAGCTCCCCCTTTGATGATGACCAAACTTTTTCTGCTATCTTCTTCTTTTGTTTCCTTCTGCTCTTCTTTCCCTTTCTTGTATGCCTCTTTCTATGCCTCTCTTTCTCCCCCTTTTTGTCATTAATCAGTTAAGAGAGCTGTTCCATATTGAACATAAGCTGCTCCATCATGTAGGAGGAGTTTCCAACTTCATTCTTGATTTCTTGTTGATTTAGCTCAAGTTGCATAGAGAAAGATTGATTCATGTTGTCAATCTTGTCAGAGAGGATTTTGAGTTTCTCTTCATTTACCTCTTGTGCTCGTAGAGCTTCAGCTTTCTGATCATGTATGGCCTTCAGATAGATGTGATCTCTCTCTTTGATTTTGAGAGATATATCAGCCATAGTAGCTTGAAGTCTGTTTTGAATTGAATTATCTGCTGTTGCTGTCAGTCTTTTAGATTCTTCTTTGATTTGAGACATCTTCTCAATCAGATCATTAGAATTTCTCATCAGCTCCTTCTCCATAGGAGTCTGGTTGTCTGGCTGGGCAGTCTCTTGTTGATCCTCATATTGGACTCTACGAATTTCATCTTTGGAAAGATTGTTGAAGGTGTTGAGAATCTGAAGAATCATTGAGTTCCAATCACTGGTTGAGGATAAAGGAATGTTAGATAGCTGTGCTTGGACAGATGGAGATATCTGATTCTGGACTTGATCATTATCAGTGGTAGAGTGAACATACTCTACAATCAGTGTCTTGGCCAAATTCCTTTTGCCATCAGAGTCCACCCTACGATCATAAGGAATATAATGGTTTTTAGCATGTCGATAGATCTTGTAGTGGGGCTTGTCGTTGATCATCATGATTGTAAACTTCTTAACCCTGGGGAAGTTTTGTGATACCAGTTCCAAGTTTGGAAACTGAGAGTAGCACCAGCTGAAGTAACTCTCATCTTTCTCACTGTGTGCTTTCAGCCAAGGCATCCATGGATAGAACCACCTCATCAGAAGATCTTCAGAGTTGTATAGTATAGTTATGCAATTTAACTCCATATTTTTCCAGTTATGGAGCACTTCATCTGTAGTCATCCTTACAACTCGAAGTTGTTCATTTCCCTGATTTATCCATCTTGTTGGTGGTTCTTCTGGTGGCTCATCAAGGACTTCCACTACAATTCTTTTGGTAATTCTGGCTGGAGAGAGAATGAGTAATATTCGTTTCCTCCGATTCTGAAGTCTTTGAATCGAATCTTCTCGACTTCCTTCATCAGATTCTTCAGTGAAGTCTTCTTGTTGAATTTTATTATCAGAATCCTTTTCAGCAATGTCTTCCTTGGAATCATCTCCTTCATTGCTGGTCCTATCTTTAGCATTTCCTTCTTTTGATGCAGATTCACCTTCTTTACTGCTAGACCAATCTTCAGCATCTTCTATCTGTGAGTCGGATCCATCATCACTTAGTTCAATGATTTCAGTAGATTGATCATTTCTCTTCTTTGAGGCAAATTGAGCTATCAATCTGTGACTCCTTCTTCTTGGTGGTTTAGCAATTTGAGAGTTAGACTCTTCTTCCTCTTCAGAATCTAAGGCCTTTGAATCATTAAATGAACTTTCTTCACTCTTATCATTTGCAGAAGCATGTCCTTCATTAGAATCACCATTATTTGACCCATCATCTAAGCTTGTTGGAGCATTTGCATTTGGAGATGTAGTTGGGTCATCTTGCAGCTTTTCTTCATCATCAGAGTGAATGCTCTGAGAGATAGCCACAGGTCTTGTGCATTCTTCTTTATCAGTAGATTCTACATATTCTTCCATGAATCCGGCTTCAACATCATTCTTTGAACTTGAGTGCGTGGGGGCTCGACCTTTTCTTTTTTTTGGTTCTACGTCCTTTTCTTCATTAGATGAACCTTCATGGTGAGTTGAAGTTGGACTGTCTATCATCTTTGTTTTCTTGCTGGATGGCCTTTGAAGTAATCTGTTACTTCTTCTCTTAGTGGTCTCTGCAGTTGATTCCTTTTCATCCTCAACCTTGTCTTTTGTGGATAGACTTCTTGGAGGGGCCTCAGTTTTCCTCATGCTCTTTGGTTTCTTCTTGGCTGGTGCGATTGCTGTTGGTACAGAATTATCAGATTCAGAGCTCTCTACCTCATTTGTCTTCCTCTTCTTTGTAGAGGCTTTGCTGCTGCTCCCAGTTGTCAACCTCCTATTCTCCTTTGGGTTTTTCTTCCAGTTTATGAACAGCTGTGGAGACATTACCTTGTGAACATTAAGGATTTCACCATCATCATCCTTAATTTTATTCTTCAATTTCTTCTTTAGGATGATACTTAAGAATCTCCCATGAAAAACCTTTGTGAGTGGTTTTTCAGTTAATCTTTTCTTTTCTTCCTTATCCAGCCACTTAGACATATGATCGAGCAGGACAGCTTCAAAGTTGATGTGTTCCTTTAGGACTATGGAAGACATGATCTTCAGCTGTTGGTCAATCACAGTATCATGAGCAGTATCTTTGCATAAGATACATTTCCCCACGATTTCAGCCAGGAACTCGAATTCTTCAGGAAACTCCTTTTTCTTCATGTCCTTCAGACTAGGGTTTCTTCTGTACTGCATAATCTTCTTAGTTTTTTCTATGTTGATCTCTTCCAGGCTTTTTAGATTTCGGTCAGGAAAGCTTAAGCATTGATTGATGTCAGAAGAGTTTAGTTTCAGAATTTGACCTTTAACCTTGGTCGAGAGGATTCCAGAATTTATGGTTGCGTTTGAATGGAATTCCTTGATCAGGTCACCATATATTCGTGTGTTTTCCTCAAGACATTCTGAGAACCCGGCCTTCCTCACAAGTTCTAGAATATCCCTGAACTTCTTCTCGGATCTTTCGAACATCTTGGTTCCTAGCTGAATGCCAGTGATTATTCGCCAATCTGCCATTTGAGGAGTTCGTGGAATATGGGTGTTGGTTTTAGGAAGTCCTGTGAGAGATAGTAGACTATGATTTTAGGTAAGGATTTGGAGGGTTAATGGATTCGGGAAGTGAACAGGCTTTTAGGGTTTGAAAAAGAGAGGGAAGAAGTTTTGATAGTTTCTAACAACTATTTGTAGATTTTGAATTTATCTTTAAGGTAGTTTCTTCTATCCCTACAAATGCTGTGATGTGTCACCCAGTCATTGGTTGCACGATACCCGAGATCAAGTTATAACTCCCAAATAACTTTTTCGATTAGTTGTCTCTCTTTCGTAAGAGTGGGACGTTTGATTGACGTGGATTGACCTTTGACCTTTTTAGTTCATAGAGTAGCACGATAGGACAACTATTGACTCTACGTTTTCCTTGTTGGCTCAACAATCAATTTTCTGAAGAATGTTACAGTGGATAATTTAGACATTTCTCCTCATGTTGAAATTGCATAGCTCAACCACTGATGTACCCCAAGCTAGTTTGGGTTCTTAAGTTCTGATGTGAGTTTGCAAGATGTCTTTCCAAACTGTATTTGAACTAATCTCCTCAAACTTTAGAATGGTACAAAGAATTGTCTCGTTCTTCCAAGCTCCTCATGAGCTAGAGAGTGTCTTCCGTAAGTCTGCATGATCGTCGAGTCCGCTACTCGCGATTGTTGAGTTTTGACTAAGATCATTGAGATTGCATCACAATCGTTGAGTTCTCTTAAAGCTCTATTCTACAATCGTTGACTGACTTGGTCCTTGAGATGAGCTTTACTAAGCATTCCTTCTGGGTCAAGGTAGCTCAGGAAGGGCTAACCTCTTAGAATGAGCTAAGGGTCAGGTTTGTCCCTGAGGTGCTTTCCAGATGAAATAATTTAGAAGTGATTTGCACTGATATCTCATTTGACCTTTTCTGTTGGGGAGTCTCTCTTCCAACTTTAGGCATCTGCACTGGCTACAATTGTGGTGTCCTCCTGCTTTTACACTTCAATTACATGTTTGATCGTAGGCTTTCCACGATTTTGAGTTGGGTGGCTGAAGGGTTATCAGTAGTACATTTTGAGACGTTCCTACTGAATATGGATCTTTATTTGGTTCATTAGCCACAAAGTTTTGGGACTCTGTAGTTGGTATACTGCTTCATAGTATATTTTTGATGGTACAGAGCTTACATGCTTGTTAGCGACATCGCTGCTCCCCATAGTTGATCTTGTTTTCTCGAGAGAGACATAAGTTTAGTGTAATGTATGCAATGACCATGCATATCTCATTCTGGTGAAGTCATTTAAATCTTCTCAGTATCATGGAAATGGGCATTTTAGGGTCGATCATTCTACGATCCTTTGACAAAGACTTCTGAACGTAGTATTCCTTGTCAGTTTGTGCTTGCTGAGTTCTGCTCCCATAGTGAGTTCCTCATGATTGATGCTCGATGATCCTCTGTAGTCAGCTTCCTTGAGGATTCTTCTCTTATGACATGCTTTGCATGATTGAGCATATAAGACCCTTTTCTTCTTTTTTTGAGTGGCCTGCTTCCATATAAGGATATGCAGCCTTTTGAGCTTCATTTAGATTAGCTCAACAGGTCTTTAAGGATAAGCTTTGACATATAGGAATTTTGTCGTAATTGTTTACGAGCGATCCTAAGCCTTCTATTTGGTTGACTCTTCTTCGATGAAGTCTTTTGCTTTAGAATTCCTTAGTGTGGTGGTCGATAGACCAAGTACCTACAGTTATTCATTTCTAATATTTGGTACCCATGGTTAGATGGGTCCCTTTGAGTTAGTTACTAAAACCCCCGTTCCTCATATATTTGGATGAACATCACATTGACCACCATCAGTCGTATCCATGTATGTACTTTATTTAGATAATACATTTTGAGATGCATATTGGTGAGTGTGAGAGAAATCTGACATTTTAATAGAACGCTCTTTTCTTTGATGGTTTCATCATATGGTAAGTTATGATCACAGAGTTTAAATGTTCTTAGAGTGAGAATCAGCTCTACGATTTATTAGCATCTAGTTGATTCATGGAGGTGATCAGTTTCTATGAATCTTCGAGATTCTTTTGTAGATCTGATCATACTCCGTGTGTCATTAAACACTTAGACCATAGGATGTTCAAAGCACATTAACCCATTAGCAAAGATTTCTTCACATTCAATCGACCTGTGAGGCTCTTGAAACTATTTCAGATTTCTTTCAAGTTATCATCTTCAACCTAAAACTTGGATGGAGAGAAAGTTTATAGACATTTGAGTTTCTATCATTAGTGTACTTTCTCTCTTCACCTTTTTAGATAGATTATGAATATTTGAAGGAAAACTGTTATAGTTCATGAGTAGGATGCACATAAGATGTTCATATCTACGTTAACGAGGAACCGTACCTTTTTGATGTTAGTTTCTTAACAGTCATTTATCTTAGATATACTGAGTTTAGGCATTGATGTGCATGCTTCTGACAACCAGTTGCTCTAGTTGATGTTCAGTCAATCAGTCGTGGTCTTGAAGAAACAAGCTAAGAGAGTGTCAGTATCTCTAATTCTTTGACATCCTTGAGTTCATAAGATTTACATCCAGCTGCGGTTTGACCAAGCATATGGTTGAGAAGTTCTTCTTTCTTCTTTGGATAAGCATTACTTAGCATGTATGGCCTTTTTATCTTTTCAGGCTGGTGGACGTTTGAATTTTTCCTGTTGACATCTCTTGAGCTTTCTAGCCTGGGCTTCAGACAACAAGATTGACATCGAGCAAGGATTGGTCTTGTTGATATGATGATCAAAGACATAGACCAATTTGAGCAGCTTCAGGTGTATATGCACATTTACCTGTACACAATATTTCCAACGTGTGAGCTCATCTGCATATAACAAGTGACTTACTACTAAACTAAGTCTAGAACAATGTTTATGCTCAGGATCGGACTCAAAGCGATTAGCTTTTGAATGTAGCATGAGAACACCGCCCGATACCAAATTGTTAGTTTCGATGAGGGCATAATAGATCTAGAAAGGGGGGTTGAATAGATCCTTTTTAATTTCAATACTTTTCTATTTTATTTTGTATTGCTAATAATTTAGCATGTGACAAACATAAGAATCTTTTCAAGCACATCAGAATAAGTAAAAGAACCCCTTCATTGATATATTCATAATAATACATACATTGTTCGTAGAAAGTTAGTTCAATTGGTAGCGGTTATAACATACATGGAAGTTATAGCGGTTAATGTATATAATGTAAATGACATAAAGTAAAAGACTGAGGGTTTTAAGTGGTTGAGAGACTCAAGCTCCTAATCCACTCTTACGCTTTTAACTAGCAGGATTTCCACTAAGGAAGGGCAAGACCACGAATCACTAAGATTCCTTGAGGCCGTGACCTTGGGACTTGATTCACTAATAACTCTTGAGGCCCGGTGACCTTGGAACTTCTCTAGTTCCCTAGGAACTCTTCAAGCCCAGTCGGCTTGGAACTTCATTTAGTCCCTTTGGACAAGGACCCCTCAGGCCCTGGCTTCTTGTTGTTAAGTTATTTGTTGGAGTTGGTGCTGAGCTGCTAAGATGTCATTAAGCTCTAAACATCTTTTGTACTTAGCAGCTTGATGTGGTCCTCTTTGCATTCTGCTTCGGATCTAGACCACATCTTCTTTGGTGCAGCTGATCTTCACTCTTTTCTGCTCATCTTCATCTGGTATCAGCTGTGCACCATCACTATGTGGGTTTGCTAAGTCTCTGTGCTTTTAGTAGACTTTGTCTGGCACTTAGCAATCCCTGAACCCTTCTTGAATACTTTGTAGACATGGTTCTGCACTTGTTCATTTTCAGCTTTCGGTTCATGGTGATTCGTAGAGTGCCTCTCTTGATCTTCTTTGTACTTAGCCACTTTCCTGAATGCTATCTTCTTGGCCTTCCCGGCTCTCAGCTTGGCTGCCATCTTCAGTGGCATTCTCATCCTTGTTGAGTGAAGCTTCGATCTGTTTGATTCTTTCTTCAAAGTTGCTTCACTTACACCTTGGTAGTCTCACTATCACTGAGACTTGTTCTATTTATCTTTGGTGGAACTCGTAGAGTCAACAATAGCATTCACCAACTCAACGATTCTGCAACTTCACAATCATCAGCAACTCTTGATCTTTGAAGTTCTGTTAATTTATACTGCTTCCCAATCTTCCCATTGGAAAGTAGCCGTTGAAAGCTATTCAAATTTCCTCGCAGATCTCGAAAGTTATTTAGTGCGTGATTTGCAGATGTGACATGACATCTTTTTCTGACTTCCTTACACTGCAGTCTACTGTTTCACCAACCCTGTCAGATATGTCACTTTGATATCTTGGGCAGGTTGATGACTTTATTTCACCCTTCTGATTTCTTGATCAGAGGTTGTCCTTGCATCGATGCTCTCAATAAGCTCTTGTCCGAATATTACCCTTCAGATTGAACCGTTGCCAATGCCTCAATCTTCAGTTGTTCGAACTCTACGATTCTGATGCATACCTTCTTGGACTTGATCGTAGTGTCTTGTTTGACTTGCTTCTTGATGTGTAGAATTAACACTACGATCTTGAAGAGTGTTCATTAGATCTCCAATGTGGAACACCTCTTCCTTTTCTTATGCAGTGCTTCTATACTTCTGTTTGCCTCGATGTTCTCAGATACTGATGACTAGGCTCTTTGTTATGGTCCCTTCTGAATAGTAAGACATCTCAGATTTGTAGCATTCTCAGTACGCTTTCTCCTTGTGATCTCCCGTTCACTTATCATCAATGGACTGGCCCATGCTTAATCACTTTTCTCTTGTTATTCAGAGGCTGACCAGTATCTTTGTGTATACTCCATCAGTTTCTTCTTTTTATAGCAAACACTACGATCTTGGTTGCTTCCAAGAATGTTGTCGTCTTTCTACTTGACAGTTACTGCATGTGCTGACTTTCCTTAGTCAGCTATTGAAGTCTTCTTATGATCATCTTGTGGAAGACTTCATCTCGAATGGCTTCATAAGTCGATCTTGATGCTGATTGGGTTGGTTCTTAGATCTTCTGTTAGCTTGCATGCCATTCGTTGAGTGCTCTCTGGTTTCCTTCAGGTGGGACGTATTTATGCAGTGCCAACTAGAGGCTTCATTCCTTTGGATATTCTGGGACTGCTCATTCTTTGAGAATCGTATTTGCTCTACGATTCTGCCTTGACATTGTGAGCACATCTGTTGAGGTCTTAGTTCTGCACTCTACGATTAAGCTTTGGCGATTGCTAACACTTATGACTCGAGATCGAGATCTTGACACTCTACGATCTCTCATTTGTGCTTGCTTGTCTCTTTATCCGATCTTGCTCGACTATGATCTCTACCTCCGGTATGATTAGTAGACTCTACGACTTTGAGTGTAGTCTACGATTCGACTTTGACTTAGCTTTGGCAGATACTTACGGCTCGGCAGTGGGTGTGTGTCTCTACGATTCTGAACATGACTTCCTTAGCAGACTATGGCTCTGAGGAAGTTCTCCTCGACACACTACGATCCTTTCTCGTCTCTCATGGAAGTCTACGAACTCCGAGATCTACTATCTTGCAGACTACGATTCTGCCTCGATAGCTTTCGAGTTTCCTTGACTCTCCTGGCAGACTACGATTTCTGGTGCAGTGCTCAACGATCAGACAAGCTTATCTATTACATCATACGATCAACCTAACATGCTTGATTTTTCTATATTTATAGTCCTTGTACACCATTTCTGTTTAAGGACTTTACAAAGCTGTTTTGCTTATGTAGGATTAACCTAACACATTTGATCAATTCATTCTAAGTCCTTGCACATATGTTTCTATTATCTATTAAAGGACTTTATAGCTTTTCTTAATGCAAACATACTTGCATATTCATTCATATATATATGTCATAATCAAATTATATGTAAATAGGAATATCATTCACATGTTTATTCTTGACAATTTGCCTTGTGTCCCCTTTTGATTTTGTTGTTTGTTGCTCAATATAAATCCAACACACGAGTTTTGGTCGAAGTCCCATGTCAATTAGAGTCCAAAAGCTATCCAAGTGCTCAAAATCCTCATTTCAGCAGAGTTTGCAACAAGCCAGGAGTGTCAGGATTCGAGACCCCACGTGTGACACCCCCAAAACAGGTATTCATCACCCATCTTGGGTTGCCAGATACATGGTACATAAATTCAAATACAACTTAATTATACAACAGTCGTGTTAAATACGACAAAACATAGCTGAGAGTTTAAACAAAAATATTGTCATCTAGATAATATCCACACTCAATGGTGTCCTAATTACAATTATTATCACATTATTCCATAGAATAGTGAGGACTACTAAAGCCATTTATCCTGGACCATCACTCCATTCCCCGACTCGGCCCAAATTTATATTCTCATTTCTCAAGAGAACAAAGAAAGAAAGGGTGAGCTCAACTAGCCCAGTAAGAAATATTATGACTATGATAATGCAGAATAAATTATCCTTAGCCTTCAACAGTATAACAACTGATAGAATACAATAGACAACAAGTTTTAGATCAACAACTACAGCGAAAATATGCAATCCATTAGAAGAGTCAAGTAGAGTATAAAATCTACTATCCTCTATGATTTAAAAAGTTTTTCATCAACTTTATTGCTGAGACTTAGCTTAATAAATAAAATCGAATCATCCCTGCACCACGGCCAAGGATATTCAAGTAATCATCAATGGTCATGATTATACTGAATAATCCCTGGTCATAATCATACCAATAACTGTCCATCAATGAACTACAGGCCAATGAGCACTTTTACCACATCATTCGTCACATTACGGTCATGATTATACCGAATAATCACGGTCATAATCATACCAAGTCCATCTATGCACGTAAGCCAAAGATGACTTTCATCACAATATAAGCACGAGGATGATGACAATGACATAATAATTCAATAAAACAAGTTCAAGGATAAATTTTAAAGATTTATAATTTAATTTATCCAGAATCAATAACGCCCAAATTGTCAACATGATCTCGCTTTGTAGAGTAAAATTCAAGAATAATATTCTTGTACCAAAAATAATTTAGACAGAAAAGAAATATATTTTTGGGTGAATAGTACCCATTACCTAAAAAGTGTGCCCGAATACCCGAGTGAATAATACTAGAGTAAATAGTAATCGGGTGAATAGTAACCTGCAAATAGTAACCCGTGAATAGTAACTCGTGAATAGTACTCTGGTACGGAAAGTTCCCAGAATACCCGAGTGAATAATACTAGGGTGAATAGTAATTGGGTGAATAGTAACCCATGAATAGTAACTCGTAAAAGAGAAAAATACCAAATAAAATGATATTCCATGATTTAGTACAAAAGAAATGATATCTCATACTTAGTATAATAGAATATACTGAAACAAATGAAATGGATTTTCACCGCCCATACGGTAATCCACGTAGACAGATCATTTCCACAATTTAATAAGAATGAATACGAAAGATCATTCACCATGCATGCAGAATCCACATGACAAAGTTATTCCAATAGAATAATAAAGAATGGAACCGGTAATGCTTAATCAAATGCATGAAAGGATATTCCAATGAGAATAATAAAGAACGGAACGTGTCATGCGTAATCCACACGCACGAGGATATTCCAATGTAATAATAAAGAACGGAACCGTGTCTCTTGCGTGAATCTGCATGCACGGGATATTCTAACTTAGAATAATAAAGAATGGAATAACAATAGAATTCACCGGGCATGCGATAATCAGATAGGCAGGTTATTCTAACGAGAATAATAGAGAATGGAATAACAGAAGAATTTCACCATGTATGAGGTACTTCACATAGACAGGTTATTCCAACATAATAATAAAGAATGGAATAACAACCCTTACGAGTATTGAATGAAAATAACTCTCTTCATGAATATGAAAGAATAATACCCCTTACCTCAAAAGAAGACTGGATACTGGAATTGTGAGGTAGCAGACTTCTCTTCTTCTTTCTCTCTATAATTTCTCTATAATAATTGCTGTAACGACCGAGAAATTCGGATCTTATGTAAAATGATTTTATTAAATTAAATAATGATAAAATTTTATTTTGTGTGATATCAAGATGGTTTTCGTTCTATAACCTATTGATATTGGAATATCGTAGTATTTGATCTACATGAAGGATTTAAAGTGTTTGAATTTCTAAGAAGAAAATAAAAGTTTTCCGAGAAATTTTCGAAAAAAAGACACTATTCATCGGTATTTGCTCGGGAATTATTTTTGAATTTCCAAGAAATATGTAATGGTAGAATATTAAAGTAAGATAGGTTATGTACTAATAATCTAGTTATGGGGAATGTAATATTTCGCTTGCGGACTTAATTCGAGAATATTAAGGAAAACAAAGTATTAGTAAGAAAGTATTAATTGTATGATACCTAGGTATTGTACAAGGGAATGGAAATGAGTATAATACGAGGTATTATACGAGTTTGTATGAAGTAAGGGAAATCGTATATAGATTCTATATGAGTTAGAATACGATAATGATACATAAACTATATGTATATGTATTAAGTAATGTTAATGGACTTAGAAGGTTAATTATAATTGGTACAAGCCCAAATGAATTAAAGGTTTAGGCCCAAGCTAGATTCCATGAGTTGTCTAACCCATGGGGCAACCCATAGTAATATGATTAATGTGAGTGGTGATCAAGATAAGTGATAACCAAGATAAGTGGTGATCAAATAAATAAAGTAATGGCCAAGTTAGGTGAGTAATGACCAAGCAAAGGATAGGATTTGTGTTGATCAAGTTATGAATAGTAAGGAGGTGGTTTAGTGTATTGACTAAATTGCCCTAAACCTTGCAAGTTCTATAAATAGTGAAGGTTGGCAAGTCATTTGCTAGTTGTTCAAATAATCTAAACACTATCTCTCAAAGTGCTTAATTGTTAGGGCGAGTAAGTTGTAATAAGCTACTTACATAAGAAGAAGAAAGAAGCTATTTATCAAGAACTTCTAAAGTAAGATCCTTTTCTCCAATTATCTTCTATCTCTAGCATGATAGGTTGATAAGAAAAGTTTGGATTAAGGAACATGAATGATAAAAAGTAAGAAGTATGTGTAAGTAATGAACTTAAGCCATATAAGTTGGTAATAAGTCATTTAAGCTAGCATAAGTTATAAACTTATGTGAAGGAATTATGAACTTATAATGAGTTTTGCAATATAAGGAATATGGAAGTAAATGAACTTTTATGATCATATGTATCAAGTATACATAAGTAAAGCTATATGATGAGAACATATATGTATGATGATTAAGAAACTTTAATTGTCATAAGTTATGAATGATAAGTTCATAAGTAGTTTATAAATTTATCAAGTTATAAGCATGAAGGAATAAGTCAAAGTCCAAACCATGAGTATAAGTTATTGGAATAAGTAGGTTAATATGTTCACATGATGAATGTAATTCATTTGTAATATTGAACAAGTCATAAGAACATAAATTTGCCGGAAATCGTACGATTAGACGTTAATCGTCGAATTCGTAAATTTCCCGGAATAGAAGTCAAATTTTGAGCTTGAGGTTGGAAATGTTATTTTCCAATGGAGACAAGTCATGTTCATTATTTAAGAGTTGCGGACTCGAAAATGAGCGAATTCCGACTTAGAACGAAGAAACGAGCGCTGAACATTCACGAACGTTTATCGTTTACGTTAAAAATGAACTAATAGGTGAATTTTTAGCAAACAAAGTCAAATAGATGAAATTCTTACATGAACGCGTAGATTACGTAATTTGTGAACCATAGGCTTTTGAACGAGCCAATTCGGACTTATAACGAAAGAGTTATGCGTCAGGAAGTTCACAAAAATTCAAAGATCGAATTTTTTTACGGTGCATGAGAGTTGGCCGTGGCTACCAACCCTAGAATTCAATTAGTCACGCACAGCATGATGCCATGAGCAGCCTATGTCACACTAGAAAGCTGAAAGCAGTCACGCTGAAAGAAGTTAAGACTCTCAGCAGCAGCTAAGTCAAGGGCCATCCCATTGTTAACTCCTTGCAAATACGAGATGATAGATATATAAAATGCTGGCAGCAATTGCTCGTCTTTGACAAATGATAGTGAAGAATATTTGTGAATGTAAAGCAAGAAAGGGTTATTAGGTTGAGTTAAACCTACCTTAAGAAACCTAAAATAACATTGCTAAAGCATTGTTAAACCTTAAGAGTAATGTGTAAAGACTGGTAATAACCTATCCATCTATGAATGCAAATAGAATGATGAAATCAGAATGAATAGTAACCAAGTCTAATATACAAATTAGATTGAGATGAAGGGTAAGATATAGTCAGATACATACTTGATTATGTGTGACCTAATGTAAGGCATTATGTGATCATGTATTGTAGAGACTTGAAAGACTTAAACGTAAAGTAAATTACATCGTAGCAGAACGCTAAGGCAAGTATTCTAACTCTTGTCTCGATTCAATCGAACAAGTTTTTGAAGTTCATGTATCTCACGCATGAATTGAAGTACAATGAAGTTAAAGCAGTTCTTTTGGCTAGACTTGATATATTGAGTGGATTATTGATAATCTATTCATACGTTATCAAATGTGATTATCTTTTGTCAACTACTTGATATGGTTTTCAAAAGAAGATGAAATGTTAAACAAATATTTTGTCGGTAAAGAAAACGGCGTGCACGTGAGGTTGCTAAATGATTAAACGTACATACGTTTAATGGATGTAGTGTTGATCAACATAGAGTACAAATAGTTGATCACCTAGAAGTGCTCGTAAGTAATATTGGGCTTACGGACTTAGTTAAGGTTGTCCTTTTAAAGAAAAATGAATACTCAAGGTCTTTGACCGGAGTGAATGTTTTACTAAATATTGATGATATTGTAAAACATTTTGAAAGAAAGATGAAGTGCTATTTTGAATTATAAATAGTACCTCATAACTATTGTTCAGTTATTGAAGATATACGATTCATATGTATCAAGCATGTTGTTATTGAAATTGTTATACTTGCTGAGCTAGTTATGCTCACTCTTGCTTGAACCATATGAATGCAGCTAAGACTGAACGTCCCGAAGGATCGAATAAGGATAAAGGAAAAGCTAAGGCAGATTATTAAACTGTCTTGTAATAGTATAGGTCCATTGTTGTAATGTTATAAATATTATGACAAAGAACCTTTGTAACAGGTATAGAACCTGAGAAATGTAAATATTACTTTTAATATATAAAAGTTATGTTCTTTCTTTGAGACTTTTCAATTGAATGAATGTGTGAATGTTGTACAGTATAGCACCATCTGTCGGGTTGGAAGATACCCGGATTTGGGGGCACTACAATTGCTCTTGTGAGACTTAGTGAATTAGTGAGAAATGAAGGAAGAATGAGCTTCTATTTATAGGAAAATATAGTTTCAATAATTTCACATTTTGGGGCTCGAATTATTACAGTATAATACCTTCATCTTTTCCTTCAATTTTAATTTAGTCATGAAAGTATTATCAAACTTGCACCACCTCCCCTAATAGTAAATCACGTGAATCAATTGTAAATCATATGACTCAATAGTTCTAAACATGTGAAAAATTAATTATAGTATAGTACCTCCATCTACACCTCCATTTTTAACTTAGTCATGCAAATATTATCAAACTTGCACCAACTTCCCTAATAGTAAATGAATGTGATTCAATAGTACACACATGTGAACAAATAGTTATTATCATGTGAATTAATAGCAATTAATTTCTCATTTATCCGATTAATTACCCGATAACTTCCAGACATCAATTATTATCGAAATAAATGCTGATTTCCGCTTACACTAATAATTCCCACACAATGGAACTATCAATTTCATCTTTAATCAACACGAACTTATTCATCATTAATATTATAACTCACAATATTTAACAACCAGGTCGTTCCCATGAAAGAGGGGGCTTTCCGATAAGAATTTCTCCTTATTGGCGCGCAATTAGGTGACCAAACCTCTCCTTGACAGAACTTCTAGACATTGTCAATATTGCAAATAATAATATGAATAACTTTGATGTCTCAATTATTGATTTAATAATAATAAATATTATGCAGATGATATTGTGACTACAATTGAATCAATAATATGAGAGATATGATGCAACAATTACTATAACAATAATTGAGTATAACTGAGTGACTTCTCACGTTAGCATCAATAATCAATATCATTTACTCTTACGCAACCACTGTATTCATCGTACTTTTTTACTACCGAGTAGTTCAACAGTTTTAACGGTAACACTTTTGCCATTATTTTTATAAAAAGATATTTCTGTCATTTTCTTACTACGACAATACTTCCATTGTGGGGTCCACCAATGATTATGCCATCGTACGAATATTCCCAGTGAAAATGAATATTCCCCGACACAACGAATAACAACTTGCTTACTTTGTAAAATTTTCACATATCACCCTTAACTTTAACCTTTTATCAATTTAACCATTTACTAAATAGAATAATTATAAGAAAATTGAATACTTTCATTTCATAAAATTTGGGGTCTCACACCACGCTCCGACGGGGGTGTATGCATAGGAAATGCCAGCCCCGGCGATCTAGGCCACTGCTAACTGGAATGGAGCTCCCCTCGGCGGGGGTGTAATGGTAAAATAGGCCTGCCCTGGAAGGGGTGCCTCCTACAAGCTGACTTTTGTTGACCTTCATACTTGCTCCAATAACACTCCAAATGACTCCTTTTTTACTCATTTACCACACCAACTATCCTACACACGAAATAACAAGAAACAAGTAAAAACGAACATGAAAACAAGGAATTAACAACAAATAAGCTCGAATCAGACATCAATTCGTGGACATAAAATCCACTTATCAAGCTTTCATACAAACTGTGGGATCATGTGAGCCTAGGAATCATGTGATCATAGATTCAGTCTACTGAATCTAGATTCGGTTCCCGTGATGGACATTTTCAGCTATAATCAGCTTGTAAATTATTCACGGTGTTTGAATTTCCTTAGATGGCTCACATGCCCATAAGGAGTTCGGCACTGCTATATACATTATTTTCTCGAAGATGTTTCGCATCTCGAAAATAAAAGCAATCAAGACGAACATACAATAAAATGGAAGTATCAAAGGCCTCAATTACTATTGAGCGTAAGGGTTTAAAAAATCTCTTTTACAAAACATCATTGCTATATCTTGTTAAAACTGAACTTTTATACAAATTCAAACCTTTTGTATATAGGTGCGAACGAGGCATAGCACTACTTCCAAATAATTGTACATTGACTCTCACACACACACATTCATATAACAGTTTAATAGAAAAATGGCGGTCACCGTGGTAACACGGATGTCGGGGGGTGCCTAACATCTTCCCTCCGCATAATCAAGCCCCCGGACCCTAATGAATCTCGGTTTCACAGACCAGTTTAGAAGTGTTACATCACGTGGTCAATGTGCAAACCTTTTCTCGGTTGAGTTGGTGCAACCATTTAAAAATACCAACTGGCGACTCTTACAGTTCAATCATCGACATATACATGTCAGACCTTTTCATAACTTATTTTTTCAAACAAATCTCACTTAACATGAGAACAGCAAAAGACAAGAACAGAAAAGGGACAAATAAAAATCCCGACGTCGACATAAGGCATGGGTATGCAGCAAAGACAAACCAAGCCTAAAAAGCGATTGTCATAGCTCCACCACGGGAGGGAGCTCACGCAAATTAAGCCACTGATGTCGGATTAATAAAGGATATGTGTAAGACCCCAACTTTTTATGAATAAAGATTTAATTTTCTCTAAATGTTATTTTGAATAAAATGGTGTGGATTTGATATAATAATTATGGGTAATATTTACAAATTTTGCAAAGTAAGCAAGTTGTCATAAAATATTCGCTTGGTCGGGGAATACTCGTTTAATCAAGAAATATTCGTACGACGGCACAATCATTGGTGGACTCCACAACGGAATGACTGTCGGATATAGAATGCGATAGAAATAACCTCTTTTTAAAAATAACGGCAAAACTTTTACCGTTAACTGTTGAAATACTCGATGATAAAAGTACAGTAATATGCGTGATTGCACAGTAGCACACGGTATTGTATAGTATCTCTGGTTGCACAGTAGCACACGGTATTCATATTATTATTTGTATTATTGACAATGTCTAGAAAGTTCTATCAAGGAAAGGGTTAGATCATCTAATTGCGCACCAATAAGGAGAAGTCATTATCGAAAAGCCCCCTCTTTCCTGGGAATGATCTGGTTGTTAATATTATGAGTTATAATATTAATGATGAATAATTGTTGAAAGATTAAAAATGTGTTTATATTGAAGATAAGTGATTTGTGATAAATATTTATTCAAATTTGATTTAAATAAAGGGTTTTTTCATGAAGTATTTGTTATAAATTTGGCTTATTAAATGGACCCCCACTTACTCATTTTTCAAAATCGTCGGTAGAAAGTTATCGTAGTTTTGTTTTATTATTATTATAATAGTAATAAAACAGAATTTTTTTTATATAAAATAGAAAACTTTTTATATTATATATAAAGTTATTCATTTTATTAGATTATAAATAGAATATATTATATTTTATATAAAGCTTTTGTTTTATTAAAATATTTTATTGCCTGATAATAAATAGTAAAATTAGATTTTTCTTGCGAATTCATTGTGACTTCACTCGTGATTTTTTTTCCTGTGCAGTCCGTGATTATTTCCTAAATAGTATCCTGCCATTCTCCTATAAATAGGATGCTTAGTTTAGAAATGAAAATCACACCAGAATCAGAGAATTCTTCTTCTATAATATTGAGCGTATTTCTTTTGAGTTCAAGGAAACTTTAAGTGTAGCAAATACTGCAAGTTTTCTTCAAGAATATTCCTGCTATACCAGTCATAATTACTCTCCTTTTAAGGTAAGAAATATTATTTTTGTTCGATATTCATAAGAAATATTATTTTCTTCCATACTCTATAGTATGTAAGTAATAATATTTGGTTTCATATTCCTAAATCTACACTTATTTTGATAAGTATTGATTATATACTCCTTAAAATTAGTAGAATATCCTTGAATTTTGTGCTTCATCTAGTATCGTTTCACAGAAATATTTTTTTGAACTTGCTTATTAAATTTTAATCTTTTCATGCCGGAGTACTATTCATGGGCACTATTCATACATACGGCACTATTAATACATACGACATTATTTATATATACGATACTATTCATACATATAGTACTATTTATACAATACTATTCACAGGGTACTATTCATGAAGTACTATTTACGGGATACTATTCACGACAAAAATTGATTTCTTTTCTATCCAAATTATTTTTGATACATGAATATCATTCTTGAATTTTACTCCACAAATTAGTTATCATGTTGACAATTTGGACATTCTTAAACTCTGGATAAATTAAATTATAAATCTTTGATGTCGACGTCAGGATTTTTATTTGTCCCTTTTCGTTACTTGTTCTTTGGTGTTCTCATGTTATGTGAGATTTGGTTGAAAAGACAAGTTAAAAAGGTCCGACATATGTAATGTCGACGATGGACTGTTAAGAGTCGCCAGTTGGTGTTTTTAACTGGTTGCACCAACGCAACCGAAAAAGGTTTGCACATTGACCCAGTGATGTGACACTGCTAAGCGGGTCTGTGAAATCGAGATTCATTTTGGGTTCGGGGGCTTGATTATGCGGAGGGAAGGTGTTAGGCACCCCTCGACATCCGTGTTGCCAAGGTGACCGCCACTTTTTAAGAAACTGTTATATGAATGTGTGTGTGTGTGTGTGGATCAATGTGCAATTATCTGAAAGTAGTGCGAGGCCTGGTTAGCACCTATATACAAAGGGTTTGAATTTATAGAAAAATTTAGTTTTAAACAGAATATAGCAAAGAAGTTTTGTAAAAGAGGTTTTTTGAACCCTTTTCTCAATAGGAATTGAGACCTTTTCATACTTCCATTTTATTATTAAATGCTCGGCTTGATTGCTTTTATTTTTGAGATGCGAGGCATCTTCGAGAAAATAATATACAGCAATGCTGAACTCCTCATGGGCATGAAAGCCATCCAAGGAAATTCAAACACCATAAATAATGTTCAAGTTGCTTACAGCTGAAAATGTTCGTCACGGGAACCGAATCTAGATCTAGTAGACTGAATCTGTGATCACATGATTCCTAGGCTCACATGATCCGCAGCTGATATATAAAAGCGATAGCGATTATATATATACAAGTTGTAAATATATATATACTGAGACATGATCTACCACCATGAAGCACCTCCATGGGGGATCAGAAATATAAATATATAAAAGCGGTAAATATATATATATATATATATATATATGGACATGATCAACCACCACGAAACAACTCCACGGGAGATCAGAAATGTAAATAAAGCATTAAATGCGATCAACCGCCATACGTAAGTAAACTCAAAGGACTAAATGTAAATAAAAGCAAGAAGATGATCAACCGCCATTAAGTAAAATCCAAAGGGACTAAATATAAATAAAGCGAAGAAAAGGCCTCAAGTAAACTCCGGGCACGACAAAAATGTAAATATATATATATATATATATATATATATATATATATATATATATACATATAAACTCTTGTCGGACTTTTGTACGATGAGCTTGGATTTTATATCCGGAGCGTTTATTGCTTATATATATATATAAAAGCAAATAAATGCTTCAGACATAAGTCTAGGCTCAATCGAGGCATAACTCGATAATATTAGTCCATATATAAATATATACATATATAAGTACATATATATATATAGACAGAAATGAAAACCACGGGCCGAAGTTTGGGCATACACACACAACACGACCTTTAATTTATAGAATAGTGTGTGTAAAGATGAAGAGAAAGGCTTTATAGAGTGTGAGAAGGCTTACAGTGGGCTGCCAATGTAGGCTTCTATGACTCTAGAAGGATAAACACTCAGATCCTGCTGGTAAATATATAGCTATATGTGAGCTAACAGGTGTTTAAAATGAGGAAACACTCAATATGGGGTGTGTATAGAGAAAATTTGACAGGGCTTCCTCGCCTTTTACTTTTTTCAAAATGGCCACCCCAAGCCCTCTATTTATAGAGGGGGGAGCCGCAGGTGTACCTGCGACAACCGTAGATTCACCTGCGGCTACCCGAGGTACCTCAGGCTCTGCGGGTCCCGTTGTCTCGAAGTACGTGCACTCATGCACTATAATGTCCGCTTGAACTTGAAGAACTTCAATTTGAGCATCCGAACGAGGTATACAAGACCATCTTCAGACTGCTTTTGCCGAGAGTTACGAAATGACATAGGATTAGAGGTTGTACGAAGTCAGGAAGAGGGGACCATGCCCATGGTCTTCAAGCTTCAAATTCTATCCGGTGTGCTGCCACACGTAATAGTCACTCGGGATTTGAAATCCTTGGTTCTTGTAGGACATTGTCGTATGTATATATGTATGAAGTGTTGAGATGACGCGCAGGTGTTGAGGTGGCAAGATGACGTTTGACTCCTCATCGGGCTTATCTCCGGTTTAAGTTGAAAGCATACGTTGCCTAGGGTTACATCTGAGATTGGACTGCTGTAAGTGTTTGAATGCCGCAATGTCATCTCGTGAGGTGTGCACATGCGCGGTGTTAGCTCCGGTCCGAGGTATGAAGTGCCTCTACGGAGGTCCGATTGAAAGTCGATAGCATGCATTTGAAACAAGCATTTCTGGAGTTATTGCTGAAACTGCAATAATATTCCTTGGGGTTATCTCCAAGGACGAAACTCGGGGTTATCTCTGAGGTTGGAAATGATACTCCCGGTGTGTGTTCCGGGGTTGAGACTGAACTTCTGGTAGTATTCGGAATGGATGTGAGCTGTCTTCCAGGGTTATCTCCGAAAGATGAATCTGCCCTCCTACAATGTTAGTAACAGGTGTGCAAAAAATTTCAAGTGTCTACAGATGCCCCTCTTTATCATATTCATGCAATGCAAGGCATGGATATGATAAAGAATCCTAGACACTTGAAATGTAACAAGATAAACATGATGCTATGTGCAGCAACATGGTGCAAATGTATGATGCATGAATGAAATGATTGTCGGTTCTCTGTAAATCCTGTTGGAATGACAATTAGTGATGTCTTGGACATGCGATCCAAGTCTTCAAGGATGTTGACGTTGGGGCTATCACCAAAGTCCTGAATCCTAGACACAGACTTCTACTCCATAAAGGTGCTTCTTGTGTACAAGAGATCTGTGGGGAGAAAGCTTTGTCTGTTTGAGGATGTGTATAACATATCCCACCATCCTATCAGAGTTACTACCAACAGTATGTATTGTCAGGGTTGCCTAACCTTCACTGATGTGTTTATCACCGGATAGATCCCTGTTGGGCAAACTGTCAAGGCTGCTTGACGTTCATTGATGTTTGTATCAATGGTTGCATTGTGTTGTTACCCTTGCTGGGGAGTATGTGAGACCCCAAATTTTATGAATAAAGATTTAAATTTCTCAATTTTTTTTAATATTATGGTATAATGTTATAGTTGTGGGTAATATTTATAAATTTTGCAAAGTATGCAAGTTGTTATAAAATATTCGTTGTGTCGGGGAATATTCTTTTTATCGGGGAATATCCGTACGATGGCACAATCATTGGTGGACCCCACAACGAAAGTATTGTCGTAGAAAGAAAACGACAGAATTATCTTTTTATAAAAATTACTACGAAAGTGTTAAATTAAAGCTGTTGAACTACTCGGTAGTAAAAAGTACGATGTCTGGCGTGGTTGCATAGTAGCACACGGTATTGATTATTGATGCTTACGTAAGAAGTCACTCAGTTATACTAAATTATTGCTATAGTAATTGCTGCATCATATCTCTCATATTATTGATTCAATTATTGTCACAGTATCATCTGCATAATATGTTATATTATTAAATTAATAATTGAGACAACAAAGTTATTCATATTATTATTTGCAATATTGACAATGTCTAGAAGTTCTGTCAAGGAGAGGTTTGGTCACCTAATTGCGCGCCAATAAGGAGAAATCCTTATCGGAAAGCCCCCTCTTTCTTGGGAACGACCTGGTTATTAAATATTATGAGTTATAATATTAATGATGAATATTATGAGTTATTCTTTTGGAATATCCTGTCTATGAGGATTACGCATGACCTGGTTCCATTCTTTATTATTCTATTGGAATATCATGTCTGTGCAGATTACACATGACCTGGTTCCATACTTTATTATTTTGTTGGGAATAAACATGTATCATGCGATCTATCGCATGCATGGTGAATTCTTCTATTATTCCATTCTTTATTATTACATTGGAATAACACGTCTACATGTGGATTACTGCATGCATGGTGAATGATCCTTTGTATTCATTCCTTATTAAATTGAGGAAATGATGCATCTACGTGGTTTCTCGCATGGCGGGTGAAAATCCATTTGTAGTTCGTAGATATTCTATTATACTCGTATGAGATATCATTTCTTTTGTACTAAATCATGGAATATCATCTTCTTTGGTATTTTTCTTTTTACGAGTTCTATTATTCATGGGTTCTTATTCACCAAGTTACTATTCATTCTAGTATTATTCACTAAAGTATTCGGGGCACTTTTCGTGCTGGAGTACTATTCATGAGTTACTATTCATAGGTTACTATTCACCCGATTATTATTCACTCTAGTATCATTCACTCGGGTATTCGGGGCACTTTTTTGTGTCGGGGTACTATTCATGAAGTACTTATTCTAAGTCTTATTCATTCGGGTACTATTCACCCAAAAAATATATTTCTTTTTTGTCCAAATTACTTTTGGTACAAGAATATTATTCTTGAATTTTACTCTATAAAGTAGTATCATGTTGACAATTTGGAGTTTATTGATTCCTGAATAAATTAAATTATAAATCTTTAAAATTTATCCTTGAACTTGTTTTATTGAATTATTATGTCATTGTCATCATCCTCATGCTTATATTGTGATAAAAGTCATCTTTGGCTTACGTGCATAGATGGACTTAGTATGATTATGACTAGGGATTATTCGGTATAATCATGACCGTAATGTGACGAATGATGTGGTAAAAGTCCTCATTGGCCTATAGTTCATTGATGGGCAGTTGTTGGTATGATTATGACCAGGGATTATTCGGTATAATCATGACCATTGATGATTACATGAATATCCTTGGCCGTGATGCAGGGATGATTCGATTTTATTTATTAAGCTGAGTCTCAACGATAAAGTTGATGAAGAACTTTTTAAATCATAGAAGATAGTAGATTTTATGTTCTACTTGACTCTTTTAATGGATTGCTTATTTCCGCTGTAGTTGTTGATCTAAAACTTGTTGTCTATTGTATTCTATCAATTGTTATACTGTTGAAGGCTAAGGATAATTTATTCTGCATTATCTTAGTCATAATATTTCTTACTGGGCTAGTTGAGCTCACCCTTTCTTTCATTGTTCTCTTCAGGAAATGAGAATATAGCTGGGACGAGTCGGGGAATGGAGTGATGGTCCAGGATAAATGGCTTTAGTAGTCCTCACTATTCTACGGAATAATGTGATAATAATTGTAATGAGGACACCATTGAGTGTGGATATTGTCTAGATTACAATATTCTTGTTTAAACTCTCAGTTATGTTTTGTCGTATTTTACACGATTGTTGTATAATTAAGTTGTATTTGAATTTATATACCATGTATCTGGCGACCCAAGATGGGTGATGTATACCTATTTTGGGGGCGTCACAGAGTATGCCAAGGTTGCTTGACCTTCATTGATGCGTATATCAATGGTTGGATTGCGTTGTGACCCCCGCCGAGGATACATGGATGTTTGAAATTTTTCCACGTTGTGGCCCCCGCCGGTGGATACTTTATCAATTTATAACTTGACGTTGTAACCTCATGGGGATACGTTTTAGGATTTGTGACCTGACCTTGCGACATCAGACCTTTGTGAGGTATTGCCGAGCATGATTTGTAAAAGCTGAGGCCAATGGTATAGTATACCTTGTATGCTGGTGAATACCAATGAGTGATATATAAAGCTAGAGTTTGGCCCATGAAAACCAGGATTTCAGGCTATTCCGCTCAATTGCGTAGCATTTTTATTCCTGATTTGGCCTTTTTAGCTTGTGAGACCTCATTTGCAACTCTAATTGGACCAAACCGGAGGTGTGGGACCCATGTATGGGTGCCGCAAGTACACCTGCAGCAGTCGCAAGTGGACCCATGGCCAACCATGCCTATGTAAAGCCTGCAGGTTGCTTTTATAAGCCATTTTCAAGCTATGCCACGAAGGAAACCTGAGAGCTCTTCTTTAGACTTGCTGAGTTCGGGCGACTTTCTGCACATTCTGCCACTGTACAAGTGTTCTTCACTGTCCTGGTAACATATACATGTATTCTTTTCCAGTTTCTATTCGTTGGAAAATGACTTATCACATGAAATGTATTTAGACACATAGTAGTGAATATGCATGCTGATATGACTTTATAAAAAAATATTCAACACATTAAATGTTAGTATTAAACCATGCTGAACATAATGATGTGAAAAGATTTAACTTTTGAAACATTCAAATTGGCACCTTTTACTGTCATTTCTTATCCTATTTGAGGACAAATGAGTAAAGGCAGAAAAGCAAAATAATCCTGGTAATTAGACTACACTTACGGATTTTTTATTATGATGTATTAATGCATATAGGATGTATATGACTGTGGGTAGGTGTGCTACTGAATGGCCACCTAGTTATGCCTATATGCATGTGGATAGTCCTATTTACAAAGGGGGCTATGGCAAAAAAATTCAAAACGTAGGCATTGGTTAGTCATGCATTTTTAACTCTACTGTAGATGTGTGTTAAAACAATGCATGCATGCATGTAGCCATAAGATGCATTTTGAAAAGCTCCAGATAAGAATTTACCACACCCTTTCTGAGGTGATTTGGAGACTTGTTGTCCAGATATTATGGATCTGGATCGGTAGGAAGTAGTTCCGCAGGACCACTTACGGGTATGCGGAGGAGGGCTTACGAAGTGCCTCGACCAGATTACGTTAGGACAAACCTCGTCGTTTGGTGGAGGCGGTGATACATTCTATCCGGGTTGATGTGCTGGATGTCGAAGACGAGGAGGAGGATGTACCGGTTGAGGTTCCTGCTCCTGCTGTACGTGTTTGAGGGAACTAGTTTAGCATCCACTCTCTGTATCAAGCTTTTCATGATGACTATAGAGCGATTGTATATGGCTGGGGATTCGGGACGTTCTTTTCCATTCTTCCCTGTTGTTGTCCCTGGGGTTACTTGAGGACATTGTCTGAGCGCTGGTTTCACTAGACTCAATCACTCCATTTGCTGGACTGTGAGGTGATGATGACGCCAATGGATTGGCGATTTATCACAGGTATGGAGTTTGGAGGGGATCCAATGCCTTGTACGATGGATATCACCCCTACTGCCGTCAAATCATTGTTGGGAGTTCTGGCCGAGGCGCTCAAGGGCAGGACTATTCGAACATGTCCTTTGAGCGTAGATGTTATGAGCGGGCTGTTGAGTGAGGATATTCCCGATGATGTGAGAGTTAAGGATCGCATTCTTCGGCGATTGTTCCTGATGATCATTAGAGGCTGCTTCATAGAAGATAACTCTTCTACGGTGTCCTTCACTTTGATCAGCGCCACTCGACACGTGGACCGTATAGGAGACTATGATTGGGGTTCCTACACCTTCGCCTACTTCCTCAGGGGAATGCGGATACGATGGCAGGGTTTGACCGAGGCTTGGTTAGGATTCTACCCATTTCTGCTGGTGAGTATTTCTCTTATCTTTTCCATATACGAGTTAAGGCGTTGGTGACAACAGATGTTTGCCTTTGTGTTGGCAGTTTTGGGCCTATGAGAGGCTTCCATGTTTACGTCCTGTGAGCATGTTAGGTTTAGACACCTATCCACGTGGACGGAGATGTCATCATTCCATACTGGTGGAGGTCCCTGTTGCTGAGGGGGTCACCCATTGCCGCCTACAGCTGGAGTTGTTGACAGCGGATGTCATCACATGGGTTCCTTATTCTGGGGAGCATTTGAGTATTGGATTTGAGGACGGTTACCCAACTGGTGTCGAGCACGTTATGTCCACCCGTAGGATTCCTCTCTTCACAGATGGATGATGGGAGCTCTATTTAGGAGAGTGTGCTATCAGGAGCACTACAGGAGAGATTTGCATGCCGATCTTGCCTCCTGCCAGGCGTTATTGGCCTATTTCGCAGTCACCCATCATTGATATCCCATTGTTGGGGATTAACAGTTACACATTATCAGAGGGCCCCTGTACTTAGGAGATGTTCCAGCATTGGTGGTTCCCTCGTACCATTGGAGCTTAGACCCGCACCACACAATTTATGGGGGATATGGTTCTAGGATCCGTGATGATGATGTATTGGCTAGTCTCGCGTCGTAGAGATCGACTCATATGACCTGACGATGATTTGACCGACAGTTGGACCGGAACATTTCTTTATCCCAAGACTTGGGTAGAAATCCTTGAGGCGAGATACTTTTGATCCTTCTAGCTCTGGCGCTGGCCCCTCGAGTGACCCATATGGCTTTACCGGTGCAGATCCTCCCTTGTATAGTCCTAACATCCCTGTAGATAGAGATCCAGTGACTCAGGAGGAGTTACATCAGGTTAACAGGATTGAAGATGTTGATATCGATATCATTGACTTCTTCTGATGCATATTTCTCATTATCTTTTTTGATAGGCCTCTGTTAGATTTTGGGTAGCTTCGCCCCATTCTCGCTATATCTTTTGATAGGCCTCTGTTAGATGTTGGGTAAGCGCCCCATTTCCTGTATTTTAGTCATGTCTGAGATGTATTAGATGATGATATACTTAGGAATGTATGTACAGTTTTCCATTCCCTATATCATATTTCCATCTATTGTATCATGCATATTATTATGTTATGCATATGTATATATGTTCAGAGATATTCAGGATTGACCCCTGGATAGTCTTATGACACGGCCCGTACAGATGTCTTCTTCGACAGTTAGCTATATTGATCATACCCCACCATTTTTAGTGGCATCGGGTATGCGATCGTGGTATGATAGCATGTCATCATCAGACAAGGTGACTGTAGATCATCTGTTGTAGCATACTATGACCCTATTGATGTTTCAGGTTCCCACATGATTTGTGGATGGCATGCTGGAGCACTGGGTATCGGAGAGGCAGGTTTTCCAATTTGGGACCCAGGAGTTGACTCCTATTTTGGAGGAATATGCACGGTTGACGATGATGCCATTGGACAGACCTTGCGTGTACATGAAGATCAGAGACATGAGTAGGCAGTTCATGACCCTCACCGGATTAAGGCGTAGGGTGGTACAGGATGAGATCACATCTAGCCACATTATATCCTAGTGTTTTTTGTTTGACAGATTTGGCTCTGAGGATAGTTATGTATGGCATTCCGGGGATTTTACCACACCGGAGGATTATTGGCGTTCAGCCAGAGTGGATGTACTGCTATTATGTGTATTATCATATGTCTACATACCACGGTATATGGATGAGTTGGACATAAGGGTCATTATGGCAGTGAGAGTTCTCAGGGAGGGTCACACCATCATACCGATGATTATGGCAGAGACTCTGAGGTCGGTCACATATTGCTACACTTATCTGGCAGGAGTGTTTACAGGCAGCGCGGTCATGCTGTACGTGTGGTTTATGTCACACTTGAGATCGATTGACACTTTTAGACGACATGAGTATTATTTCACCTATGATATAGCCATGTCATACTCCTTTCGACTCATGAGTGTAATCGATCTTTGCATCTTGGTCGACTTTCTGGCGAGGATTGGAGATCTGTTTGCTATATCTTTGTCGTGTACAAGGTTTAGTTCACCTACTGACTTCATTACTCATGCTCCAGGCATGGATTATCTTCCTTTAGCTGGTTTGAGAGGGATGATCACCTACCACCCACTGGCCGTGATGTGTTAGTTTGACCAGTTTTAGGATTTCTATCCATTTGGGGCGATGATCGTTATTTATGCTTCTCATGGATTTATCGGCCAGCTTGACAGATCCAGTTGTATGCTGTTGGGATCAACGAGAGCTATTTGAGTTTTCTCGTCGATCATCCGGGTTATTCGTAGAGTATTGACATGGATGGAGACAGAGTGATCGGCGTGGTAGTATCCTGAGATGTGAGACTAATTATGATGATGAGGAGCCTATGGAGGAGGCTAATATTCCCATCGAGGAGGACTTGACTGCTGGGTTGCCATCATTTGTGATGGATTCTCCCACCCCGAGTGCCACTGTTATTCAGTATTCAGCATAGTATTTGGAGCAGAGCCTACATCTGATGACCTATGAGAGAGATCAGGCTAGGGCCTCGATGTTGACAGCTCTTGATGGGAGAGATGCCGCTCTATTAGAGAGGGAGGAGGCTAGATTAGCCAGAGATGCATTGATTGTGGAGCGAGATGCTGCCCTATCTGCCAGGGATGTGGCCATTGCAGATAGTGCTTTAGTGAGATCCCATACGACTAGCATCCTTTCCGACATGAGTGCATATATTGATAAGCATCATGCCACCATGTAGTTAGCCTCGGATCTGCTAGCTCATGTAGATACCATTGGGCAGGAGCTTGCAGCTTTACCTCCTTCTTTAGAGAGGGATGATATGTTAGATCTGATAGTCCACATACACACAGATCCGTAGATAGCTTTGTATTTTCCTGCACAGACTAGCTTAGCCGTTTTGTCATGTACAACTTATGTGTATATATCAAACAGTATTATATATGGCAGAGAAATATATTTTTATTTACTTCCCTTTCAGTTGTGCCTTGATACTTGCTTGATATTTGCCCATTTCTTCAGGGCTTGTGATCTTGATGCATTCTGAACTCATCCTTGATATGTGGACATTCAGCCATCACAAGATCTCTCAAAATGGATCATTGATCTGTATGTATCCCTACCATCTTTGGTGTCTTGGGACTAGTTTCTATATGGAAATGTGGAGAGGAGTGTGTCTTTTCCTCTCTGAGATTGACACCACCACAGATGGTCGCCAGTACTTCTATTTGTGAGAAGCCTAGTTAATTCCATCTCTTATGGATTGGTGTTGCTCTTTGAGGCACAACTTGACTTAGATGTTCTAGAATCTCTTATTGGTGAGGAGAGGTTGGATAATTCCATCCCTATGGTGCGAAGTCGATAAAGCGTAATGGATTGAAGTTTGATCCCGATCATAGTGTGAAAAGTATTTTTGTTCTGGTAGGGGTTAGACTGAACCATAAATGGCTTCCTACGCACTCCTATTGAAGAGGAGATCAAGTCTGTGTAGTTCGAACCTGGTGTAAGAGGTTCAAAGCTGAATATGAAAGGTAGATGGGTCTAGAAGTTTTATTGACGAAGAAGGGTGTAGAAGTGTTTTTGTTTTTTTTTTTTTTGTAGAGAAAGGGGTAGAAATGTTTTTGTTGCTTTTTGTTTATTGCGACCGGGCCATATAGAATATGGTTGCCTACGTACTCCCGTGTATCAGGGAGATCAGGTCGACATAGTTCGCCCCTCAAGACGAATTGCATCCAAAGAAAAGTATGAATCCCATGTGCAGGCTATACTGCGGGGAGAAGAAAGTTTGATCCCATGATGGGGACAAACTGCAGGTGTAGAAAACGTTTGATCCCGTCTTCAGGATAAACTACATGTATGAAAGGTTCAATCCCGTCTTCAAGATAACCGAAATTGTATGAAAGGTTTGAAAATAGGTGAAACCAGACTGCTGGCTTGAAGCGTATGTTTCCCTGAGGGGCAGAAGAGTTTGTAAAAAGGGTTAGAAAACCGGAATGACTGTGATTTGATGATCAATACCAGGATGTTTGCTTGATGATATCCTCAGACATAGTACCGTTTCACGGTGTCCGAGTTGATAAGTTATGGAAATTCATCGCCATCCATTTCCTGTAGTCTGAGAGCACCTCCTGTCAATATCTCCTTGACAACAAACGGGCCTTCCCAATTAGGAGCGAATTTTCCCTTGGATTGATTTTGGTTGTCAATGATCTTCTTTAAAACCAAGTCATGTTGTTTAAACTACCGTAGCTGGACTTTTCTATTGTAGAATCGTGCGATCCTTTGCTGGTATAACTGACCATGGAAGATAGCCGCGGTTCGCCTTTCATCTATTAGAGACAATTGGTGATACCTATCTTGTACCCATTGGTCTTCATCCAGTTGAGCATCCATCAACACTCTGAGTGATTCCATTTCCACCTTTATGGGGAGCACTACTTCCAACCCATAGGCTAATGAGTAGGGGGTTGCCCCAATGGAAGTACGCATGGAAGTTCTGTATGCTAATAAAGTCAGAGGCAAGAGGTCAGACCATCCTTTGTGATTGGCAGACATTTTCTGCATGATCATCTTGATATTTTTATTAGCCACTTCAACAACACCATTCATCTTTGGACGGTAGATGACGGAGTTAAGGTGTTTGATGTGGAATTTACTGCATAACTCCTCCATCATTTTGTTGTTGAGGTTTTAGCATTATCGACATAATGACCTCGGTTGTCCATATCGATGCACGACGATATTGTTTCGATGAAAGCAGTGATGACTTCTTTTGTAACCTCGGGAAGGAGGTCGCTTCTACCCACTTGGTGAAGTATTCGATCATGGTGAATATGAATCGATGTCCATTATCGGCTTTGGGCTCGATGGGCCCGATCACGCCCATTCCCCACATTGAGAAGGGTCGTGGCGAACTCACTATGAATCTAGCATTGATAGACCTCTTGACATGAAACCCTCAACTTTTAGCGTAAGCAATAATGCCCTCCAGGATACCATTTCTTTGTGTGGGTCAATAATACTAAATAATAATATACCATTCAACTTAATTTATATACATCAAAATTTTATTTCCTGTGCACGTGACCTTCAAATACATTCCTATAATAATACCGATAATAGATTCCATTGTCTTACTAACTATAACCATTAACTCATACTAAATCTCATTCAATAGCTTTTCTTTTCCTCTTGTTCGTGCTCGAGCCTTCGTGTCGATCAGACGAATCGAAAAACATTTAGTTTAAGCAAGGATGAGCATTTGAGTGCCCAAAGAAGTAATAACAATTATATATATATTTTTAAAGAATATAAGTATTCTCTTTACATAACACTTCTACAACTAATCAAAAGTTGTGAAGTAATCAGATCGATAAAACATTCACATAACAACTCTCTTCAAATTATTTAAATTGAGGCTCCACCCATGAATAGGGTTTAAGAAACATACTATGAACATTGTTTTTCATTTTCAAAAGGTTTAGTAGTAAATTCATCCAAGAAACCGTCATAACTTACTTAGCACGGAGGGTGATCATTTCACAGACCTTCAGACGATCAATACTACATAACTTGAACGTAAATTCATCGTCACCCTTTGTCCGCCAAGCAAGCATATAAAAATTTTCCCATTATCTGGATGTTCATACATGCCTCGGTTCCAAACCCCAAGGTTTTAATCTTGCTCAACAATAATATGTAATTCAATATATATATATACGGGTAATTGAAAAAGTATATCAACATGTGAATAAATGCTATGATTATCCAAGTGGGGACACTTATATAACCATTTAGAAATCAACTTAATGTAATATATATCCGAGCTAACATGTTGATAATCAAAGCGCATATAACTCAGACAGAATAGAATAATAATTCAAACTTACTCATGTCCATCAGATAAAGAAAATGCAAAGGTAAGATATCTTGCCTCGACGGTCGATTACAAATCTCAACTTAGGTTTTATCTCTTTATCACAACCTATCAATAATCGATCATTCGCTCGATTAGAACAATATATCATAACACATAGTAATCGTTTATTACAACAAGACATAGTCTAATCACGCCATCACATAATCGCAGTTGATCATACTTTTAGTTCATATTCTATACTTTTATACATTTTTCAAATATCTCATCCATGCTCTTACAAAGAGCCTTTTCTTTCTATTATAGAATCGACATTTGTTTGTTTGCGCATCGACAATTTTATTTGATAAATACTAAGTCTAAGACTCTTATTCTATACCTCAACATCTCAGAATATCAAACATTTTATTTTTAATCATTTTCGAATTTTCCGTAAATTGAAAAATTTAAAATAATTCAAATCATCACTCAAGGGCTTATAGTGATATAAATCATACTATGGGTGCTCTTCATCAAACCTCGACTTCATAACCTGTTCTCAAGTCACTAGTTAGTTTGGCTTATATAACTTTCAAACATCTAATCATAATTAAATGATTTAAACATTAAATAATTCCATTATCATTAATAATTAATTATATTAAATTATTAATGAAACCATTGCTAAAAAATATAAAAGTTATTTATAATAACTCAAACTATTTTTAAAACATTTATATTACCTTTAAATGATTTTTAAAACAATTAAAATCATTTTTAAATAATCACCATTAATATATAAATATTAATGTACTATTCATCCAAATATTAAAAGTCATTAATTATAACTTAAAATATTTTTAAATCCTTAATATCCTCTTTAAATGATTTTTAAATAAATAAAACCATTTTTAAACTATTTATTTAATAATAATTATTAAATAAACTAAATATCATTAATATTATCTTAATATCATTAATATTAAATTATTAATGAAATTATCCTTTAAATATTAAAAGTTATATTTTATAACTTAAAATATTTTTAAATACTTTTAATTTCATTTAAAATGATTTTTATAATATTAAAATCATTTTAAACTAAATTATTTAATATAATCATTAAATAACTTTAATATCATTAATATATAATTAATTAATGAAATTCATCACAAAATATTAAAAGTCATGGAAAATAACTTAAAATATTTTCTTATACCATAAAATAATTTTTCATGATTTTTCATGAATTAAAACTATTTTTAAATAATTTATTTAATATTATAATTAAATAAATAAATACCTTTTATATTTCAAAAATATTAAATATTTATGAAATATACTCAAAATAATTAAAAACTATTTTTCAGGACTTTAAAATAATTTTTCATAATTTATTTGGTATTTTTAATAATTAAAATCTAATTTTTCTAATTTTTAAATCATTTTTCGGAAAATCGTAAATTAAAATAATTAAAATCTGTCGCTAAAGGCCCCTATAGTGATGTATGTCGCTTATAGGTGTTCTTGAGCCTACCTGCATCTTCATAAGGCGTAACCGAGTGGCCTACTTTGACCGTGAATAACTCTCTCATCTTAACGAATTTGGACAATCTATAAATTGGGTCTTGTAGAGGAAATACAAGAATACAAGATCCAACAATCATAACCTCTAAACAAACATCGATCTGGGATAAATCACCATCAAAGTAGTTACCAAAGTATTATTCTTCACGAAGAATAATTCGAGGTGCCTACTTTGACCTCTATAACTTGATGATCGTAACTTTATGTGATCTATCAATTCCAAAGTATGTATACAACATGTAGGACTACAACTCTAACACTTAACATCATCATAAAAACAAGAAATCAAGCATCTAAAGTATGGTCAAACCTTGTCGAAAAAATTAACACTTAGAAAATTTCGGGTCGCCTGTAATTTTTTCGGTCAATGCCCACAACCCACTTTGACCTTAAATAACTCTTAATCCGTAATATATATGGACTCGATTCTTTTGGAGGTTAAATACCACATAACAAGCTACACATATCAACCTTTATAACACAAAAACACATAAAGATAACCGAGATATAAGGTTCGACATTTGCCAAAAAAAATATTTTTCGACACTTAGAATATTTTTCGGGTTTGAAAAAAAATGGCCAATGCTTGGCCAACCCACTTTGACCGCTTATAAATCCCGATCTACAATAGATATAGACCTTATTCCTTTGGAGTTTAAAGACCACATAACAAGCTACACCTAACAACTTTTAAACAACAAAAAAAAAGTAAATAATCAAAGAGATATAAGTCTTGACATTTGCCCAAAAATCATGTAATCTTGCTTTTTTCCAACTTGTTCAAATCTTCAAATTCGTGCACTTTGATGTTATGGGTTCATGATTTTTTACAACCCGTAACATTAATAGACTCCTTATTACACAACTTTAAACAATCAATTGCATCAATTAACATCGAATCAAGGATTTCAAATTTTTGGGAATTTCATACCTTTTCTTACTTGATTTTTGATTTTTTTGGCTTTGATGCTTCCGATTTGTTGTTTGTGATGGTCGGGCTTTGATTATGAGCTTATGGTAAAGATAATTTCGTTGGCTAGAGCTTGAGAGAGTGTGGCTAGAGAGTTTAGAAAATATTAGTGTGCATTTGCATTATTTCTCCTCAATCTCTATATATAAGCCATGTCAAGTGCTTTCGATGCTCAAATTGGTTGGTATAATTGAGGTGTAATGGTATAGTAGCATGAGGGAATTCTAGAAGGTGGTATTGATTAGCTAGCATAATTGAAGATTCCATCAACAATGCTACTAATAATACACTAAAATGGACAAAAGGGTATTTTGGTAATTTCTCATATATAATTTCATGGGCATTCTTGTACATGGCAATTAAATGTAATATTTAATCACTAGATGGTAATTTTATTATTTACCAATTACTTTTCATCCTTTGGTAAATTAAAACATTTATACATTAACATCGTAATTAAACCCGATAATTTTAAATTAGGTTTTCTATGTAAAATTAGGATTTTCTAATTAGTGGTTTCTTAACGCCATCAATTAGGGTTTCTAATTGACCATTAGGTTCTCTAATTATCTCGTGTATGTTCTAACATAGTCATTACGATCTCTAACTTCAACCGATTAGGGTTGTAATAATTAGGGTTTGTCCTAATTATCACAAACAACAACAAAGAATTAGGTTTTCTTCTAATTACCGACATCTTATACACAAGAACCTTCATATACACAAGAAACTTCATATACAATACTACTACTCACCATTTCTCATAACTAAGTTTAATAATTAGGTTTCACAAAGAGGTAATATGCTATGACCTAATCGATCATCATTGCTCAATATTATTCGTCTCACACATACACAAGACATAATTATTGTAATCAGAAAATCATTATAACAATAATATAATATTATTATTCTCATCTCTTGATCACAATCCCAATTCGTGGTTCGATCTCATATATCGACTTCTCTTTCGCATATCAAGTTAAAATACTTGATTTAAATATTCTAACAATTCATATAATAAAAATATATATTATATAAATTCTAATTATCACTTCATATATTATTTCCAATCATGTTTTCATGGAAAATAATTAATAAAAACATTTCGCTATGTAAATTAATTACCATAAAAATATAATTTGTAGTAATTAATAATTCCAAAATTATTTCTAATTTTTCAAGTAATAAATATATTCGCATTTATCGCTCACATTACTAGACACTTATTCTCGCTATTAATTAAAAAAAAAAATTATACGCAAATTTTCTTATTTATTTTATTTAGGAAATCTCAAGTTATTACATTCACCTCCTCCTTATAAGGATTCCGCCCCTAATCACCGCTTTAAAACTCATACGCGTAAGGGTACATAGCATATAATCATCAGACGTAGATCTCGATCATACTTGATCGAATCGATCTTTTAATTATTCTCCATAACGCTTGTTTATTCGATAAATGTAAATTTGATTTCTAAAAGAACTCAAATTCCTTCCTCAAAATTTCTTTAATAAAGTAATCTACTATATATATATATATAGGAAAATCATATAAGACACATAAGTTATTCAAATAACACCGGAGTTCTGCATTTCAAATGCCACCGTATCCTCGGACCGCCATGTATATCTTCAGAACTCTCGCAATGGGTTGTTTGTTGAAATTGTTTTTCATTGTCGCTTATATCTCATTGTCATTTCTCAGATTCGCATTCCTTATCTCACTTCTCCTTCTTGAATAATAATCTTTCACCTTATACTCCATTGATTCACAAATAAAACATTCGCTATACATTCTCGAATTGGGACAATTCGAAGAGATATGTCTCTTTCCGCCCACAAACTTTCTCTTTATCTCATTTCCTTTTATCGATAGGTGATAAAAGTTATCTTTGCCCTTTCCGTTATCCTAACTATCATAAACGCTTCTCATCGAGTCACTTAATCCTCTATACCCTAGCAATAAGATCGCTTTAAAGTCTTTGGCGCTCGTTGCTCGATTATCCGTTGATCTTCCGCTACCGGTTTTTCTTTTCGCTCTCGGTGACATAATCATAAATTATTCTTCATTTCTTACATTCTAAGCCTCATCGATAACGCTCGATATATAACACAAAATTTTCTACTCAAATAATCATGTATTCCAAAATATTAAATTTTGAAACTTGGTTTACTATATTAACCAATATTCAGATAAATATCTCGCTACTTTTATAACAACTTACTTCATTAATCCAACTTGTGACACTCATGGTACTTCCAACCATAGCACCTCACATTAATAGAACTTAACATACCATAGCACATATTGCTTTTAAACATCACTATCCCTTTGTGACTACAAAAGTCTGGATTTAAAATCTCGACCAACATAAAAGTTGAAAATAGTTCATTACTTATCACACATATTACATAACATAACCCATACTACTTATCTACCAAGCTTTTTTCTTCTCTGACATTCATTCGCTCGATGTCCTTCCATTCCACAATTAAAACATCCACCTTTCTTATAGTTGGGGCAACGAGGAGAGGTATGTCCCTCACAAACCGCAAAATATAACATATCTTCTTCCTTTCTTCTTATCGTGTTTTCCTAAGTCGATCTTCTATCTTTCTTTTTTTCCTTTACCTCCTTGAGTCGCATACACGATGTGTTGCTTGAGGCTCCCATCCGTCAATTTGGATTTTGAGCTTATCTTGCTTCTTCCATTGTTTCTTTTAATGCTTTTCGCAGCTTGAATATTAAGCAACTTTTCTATCTCCCACAACCTTTCTAGTGAAGAAACCTTGTTCTCCAGATCTCAGACTTTCGCTGATGCTTGAGCAGCCTTCAACTTTAGTGTCCTGAATCACTATCTCGTCAAATCCACCATTTCGGATCCGATACTACGCTTTCCACTATAGCCACCTCGTCCGATTTGGGTTCTCGGTAAGCTTCTATTTCAAATTGTCATTGGCCTCGATATTAGCTGGGGGTATGGATCTGATCCTTCTTATTCCACATATCTTTTCCACCGCACATCTACATACATAAGTTACCCCGATTAGCATATAGTATATATACACAAAGAATCAAGAGTTTTATATACGTTGTCTCTTATTTTGTTTGACGATGAATTTATTCAATCCATCTCTATAAACACATCAACGCCATCTCTCTCTCGCCAAAGGCGCCCATCCACTTCAGATCGAATCGCATAAAGGCGATGTTCAAAGCCCGCTTCCAAGGTATATATCCCGTGTGTTTTGGCTTCTATCTCAACCTTCAATTGTCTCTATCTCAGATCTCTCTCGCTCCAACCTCCTCAGAATAACTCGCTTAACTCCATCTCGTGTTCTGGTGAGCGGCGCCCTTGTAATCATTGCTCCAAAACTGGAGAGTACGATTCTGCGGCCTCCACCGCTCAAACTCTAACCTTTAAGTCATCTTTCCTAACTATCAAATCTCTTATCATCTCACCGTCTCAGGTACTCCTCGCTAGAGTCCATCGCCTCGGGTCAAGGAATTACTATTTGACTTTCGCCATCCATCCTATGACCACAATAAACGAGACAACATTATTATCGAAATAAAATATATTCATCGATAAAATGAAGGAATATTTTATTTAGTACCACTAAAACTCGATGAATCTCTTCAACTCATCATATCCTATAACTTCTCACCCGAGTACTTCGCTCTCGGTTCATCAATATCTATCTTGGTTCCTCCATTCTACTAAGGTTATAATCTTAACTTTTATCTTTCTTCTATCCATTCTACTAAGGTTATAATTCTTCACCGTAGTTCTTCGTTCATTGAATATCTATCTTAACTTTTCGTTATCCATTCTACTAAGGTTATAACCTAGGTTTCGCATTCCTAACGCTTATAAACCCATGCCTTTGATACCAACCTCGTATGCACCCCAAATCCGGATACTTGAAACCCGAACCTGCTTCTCCATTTATACCATTTCTTTTTGTCAATAATACTAAATAATAATACATTCAACTTAATTTACATACATCAAAGTTTACTTTCCTGTGCACGTGACCTTCAAATACATTCCTTATAATACCGATAATAGATTCCATTGTCTTTACTAACTATAACCATTAACTCATACTAAATCTCATTCAATAGCTTTTTTTTTTCCTCTTGTTCGTGTCTCGAGCCTTCGTGTCGATCAGACGAATCGAAAAAAACATTTAGTTTAAGCAAGGATGAGCATTTGAGTGCCCAAAGTAAGTAATAGCAATTATATATATAAGTAAAGAATATAAGTATTCTCTTTACATAACACTTCTACAACTAATCAAAAGTTGTGAAGTAATCAGATCGATAAAAGATTCACATAACAACTCTTTCAAATTATTTAAATTGGGCTCCACCCATGAATAGGGTTTAAGAAACATACTATGAACATGGTTTTTCATTTTCAAAAGGTTTAGCGTAAATTCATCCGAAACCGTCATAACTTACGGCACGGAGGGTGATCAAATTTCATTGTAATTCTCAGACGATCAATACTACATAACTTGAACGTAAATTCATCGCTTTCAATTTTGTCCGCCAAGCGCATATAAAATTTTCCCATTATCTGGATGTTCATACATGCCCGGTTCCAAACCCAAGGTTTTAATCTTGCTCAACAATAATATGTAATTCAATATATATATATATACGGGTAATTGACAAAAGTATATCAACATGTGAATAAATGCTATGATTATCCAAGTGGGGACACTTGTATAACCATTTAGAAATCAACTTAATGTAATATATATCCGAGCTAACATGTTGATAATCAAAGCGCATATAACTCAGACAGAATATAATAATTTCAAACTTTACTCATGTCCATTGCATAAAGGAAATGCAAAGGTAAGATATCACCGACGGTCGATTACAAATCTCAACTTAGGTTTTATCTCTTTATCACAACCTATCAATAATCGTGATCATTCGCTCGATTAGAACAATATATCATAACACATAGTAATCGCCTATTACAACAAGACATAGTCTAATCACGCCATCACATAATCGCAGTTGATCATACTTTTTAGTCATATTCTATACTTGAAATATTTTATACATTTTTCAAATATCTCATCCATGCTCTTACAAAGAGCCTTTTTTTTCTTTATTATAGGGGTCTCGACATTTGTTTGCTGCATCGACAATTTTTTATTCGGGTAAATACCGAAGTCTAAGACTCTTATTCTATACCTCAACATCTCAGAATATCAAACATTTTATTTTTAATCATTTTCAAATTTCCGTAAATTGAAAAATTTAAAATAATTCAAATCATCACCAAGGGCTTATAGTGATATAAATCTACTACTATGGGTGCTCTTCATCAAAACTCGACTTCATAACCGGTTTCTCAAGTCACTAGTTGGCGGACTATAACTTTCAAACATCTAATCATAATTAAATGATTTAAACATTAAATAATTCCTATTATCATTAATAATTAATTTATATTAAATTATTAATGAAACCATTGCCAAAATATAAAAGTTATTTATAATAACTCAAACTATTTTTAAAACATTTATATTACCTTTAAATGATTTTTAAAACAATTAAAATCATTTTAAATAATCACCATTAATATATAAATATTAATGTACTATTCATCCAAATATTAAAAGTCATTAATTATAACTTAAAATATTTTTAAATCCTTAATATCCTCTTTAAATGATTTTTAAATAAATAAAACCATTTTTAAACTATTTATTTAATAATAATTATTAAATAAACTAAATATCATTAATATTATCTTAATATCATTAATATTAAATTATTAATGAAATTATCCTTTAAATATTAAAAGTTATATTTTATAACTTAAAATATTTTTAAATACTTTTAATTTCATTTAAAATGATTTTTATAATATTAAAATCATTTTTAAACTAAATTATTTAATATAATCATTAAATAACTTTAATATCATTAATATATAATTAATTAATGAAATTCATCACAAAATATTAAAAGTCATGGAAAATAACTTAAAATATTTTCTTATACCATAATATAATTTTTCATGATTTTTCATGAATTAAAACTATTTTTAAATCATTTATTTAATATTATAATTAAATAAATAAATACCTTTTATATTTCAAAAATATTAAATATTTATGAAATATACTCAAAATAATTAAAAACTATTTTTCAGATTTTAAAATAATTTTTCATAATTTATTTGGTATTTTTAATAATTAAAATCTAATTTTTCTAATTTTTAAATCATTTTTCGGAAAATCGTAAATTAAAATAATTAAAATCGTTGCTAAAGGCCCCTATAGTGATGTATGTGTCGCTATAGGTGTTCTTGAGCCTACCCAGATCTTCATAAGGCAGAACCGAGTGGCCTACTTTGACCGTGAATAACTCTCTCATCTTAACGAATTTGGACAATCTATAAATTGGGTCTTGTAGAGGAAATACAAGAATACAAGATCCAACAATCATAACCTCTAAACAAACATCGATCTGGGATAAATCACCATCAAAGTAGTGTTACCAAAGTCGTTCTTCACGAAGAACAGCTCGAGGTGCCTACTTTTGACCTCTATAACTTGATGATCGTGTAACTTTTATGTGATCTATCAATTCCAGTGTAGACAACATGTAGGACTACAACTCTAACACTTAACATCATCATAAAAACAAGAAATCAAGCATCTAAAGTATGGTCAAACCTTGTCGTAAAAAATTAACACTTAGAAAATTTCGGGTCGCCTGTAATTTTTCTCGTCAATGCCCACAACCCACTTTCGACCTTAAATAACTCTTAATCCGTAATATATATGGACCTCGATTCTTTTTGGAGGTTAAATACCACATAACAAGCTACACATATCAACCTTTATAACACAAAACACATTAAAGATGACCGAGATATAATTCGACATTTGCCAAAAAAAAATTTTCTCGACACTTAGAATATTTTTTCGGGTTGAAAAAAAAATGGCCAATGCTTGGCCAACCCACTTTGACCGCTTATAAATCCCGATCTACAATAGATATAGACCTGATTCCTTTTGGAGTTTAAAGACCACATAACAAGCTACACCTAACAACTTTAAAAACAACAAAAACAAAGAATAATCACAGAGATATAAGTCTTGACATTTGCCCAAAAATCATGTAATCTTGCTTTTTTCCAACTTGTTCAAATCTTCAAATTGTGCACTTTGATGTTATGGGTTCATGATTTTACAACCCGTAACATTAATAGACTCCTATTATTACACTACTTTAAACAATCAATTGCATCAATTAACATCGAATCAAGGATTTCAAAATTTTGGAATTTCATACCTTTTCTTACTTGATTTTTGATTTTTTTTGACTTCGATGCTTTCGATTTGTTGTTTGTGATGGTCGGGCTTTGATTAGAGCTTATGGGCAAGATAATTTCGCTGGCTAGAGTTTGAGAGAGTGTGGCTAGAGAGTTTAGAAAATATTAGTGTGCATTTTGCATTATTTCTCTCAATCTCTATTTATAAGCCATGTCAAATGCCTCGATGCTCAATTGGTTGGTATAATTGAGGTGTAATGGTATAGTAGCATGAGGGAATTCTAGAAGGTATTGATTAGCTAGCATAATTGAAGATTCCATCAACAATGCTACTAATAATATACTAAAATGGACAAAAGGGTATTTTGGTAATTTCCCATATAATTTCATGGGCATTTTTGTACATGGCAATTAAATGTAATATTTAATCACTAGATGGTAATTTTATCATTTACCAATTACTTTTCATCCTTTGGTAAATTAAAATTTTATACATTAACATCGTAATTAAACCCGATAATTTTAAATTAGGGTTTTCTATGTAAAAATTAGGATTTTCTAATTAGTGGTTTCTTAACGCCATCAATTAGGGTTTCTAATTGACCATTAGGTTTTTTCTAATTATCTCGTGTATGTTCTAACACAGTCATTACGATCTCTAACTTCAACCGATTAGGGTTGTAATAATTGTGGTTTGTCCTAATTATATCACAAACAAAAAGAATTAGGGTTTTTTCTAATTACCGACATCTTATACACAAGAAACCTTCATATACACAAAGAAACTTCATATACACAAATACTACTCACCATTTCTCATAACTAAGTTTAATAATTAGGGTTTCACAAAGAGGTAATATGCTATGACCTAATCGATCATCATTATCTTTCAATATTATCTCGTCTTCATACATACACAAAGACATAATTATTGTAATCAGAAAATCATTATAACAATAATATAATATTATTATTCTCATCTCTTGATCACAATCCCAATTCGTGGTTTCGATCTCATATCTCGACTTTCTTTCGCATATCAAGTTAAAATACTTGATTTAAATATTCAACAATTCATATAATAAAATATATATTATATAAATTCTAATTATCACTTCATATATTATTTCCAATCATGTTTTCATGGAAAATAATTAATAAAAACATTTCGCATGTAAATTAATTACCATAAAATATAATTTGTAGTAATTAATAATTCCAAAATTATTTCTAATTTTTCAAGTAATAAATATATTCGCATTTATCGCTCACATTACTAGACACTTATTCTCGCTATTAAATAAAAAAAAAATTATATTTAAATTTTCTTATTTATTTTATTTAGGAAATCTCAAGTTATTACATTCACCTCCTTATAAGGATTCCGCCCCTAATCACCGCTTTTAAAACTCACGCACGTAAGGGTACATAGCATATAATCATCAGACGTAGATCTCGATCATACTTGATCGAATCGATCTTTTAACTATTCTCCATAACGCTTGTTTATTCGATAAATGTAAATTTGATTTCTAAAAGAACTCAAATTCCTTCCTCAAAATTTCTTTAATAAAGTAATCTACTATATGTATATATATATAGAAAATCATATAAGACACATAAGTTATTCAAATAACACTGAGTTCGCTTCCAAATGCCACCGTATCCTCCTCGACCGTATATGTTGAAGACCGCAATGGGTTGTTTGTTGAAATTGGTTTCGTGTCGCTATATCTTTCATCATCATTTCTCAGATTCGCATTCCTTATCTCACTTCTCCTTCTTGAATAATCTTTCACCTTATACTCCATTGATTCACAAATAAAACATTCGCTATACATTCTCGAATTGGGACAATTGGAAGAGATATGTCTCTTCCGCCCACAAACTTTCTCTTTATCTCATTTCCTTTTATCGATAGGTGATAAAAGTTATCTTTTGCCCTTTCCGTTATCCTAACTATCATAAACGCTTCTCATCGAGTCACTTAATCCTCTATACCCTAGCAATAAGATCGCTTTAAAGTCTTCGGGCGCTCGTTGCTCGATTATCCGTTGATCTTTCCATACCGGTTTTCGCTTTTTTTTCTCTTGGTGACATAATCATAAATTATTCTTCATTTCTTACATTCTAAGCCTCATCGATACGCTCGATATATAACACAAAATTTTCTACTCAAATAATCATGTATTCCAAAATATTAAATTTTGAAACTTGGTTTACTATATTAACCAATATTCGTATAAATATCGCTACTTTTATAACAACTTACTTCATTAATCCAACTTGTGACACTCATGGTACTTCCAACCATAGCACCTCACATTAATAGAACTTAACATACCATAAGCACATATTGCTTTTAAACATCGCCTATCCCTTTGTGACTACAAAAGTCTGGATTTAAAATCTTGATCAACATAAAAGTTGAAAATAGTTCATTACTTATCACATATATTACATAACATAACCCATACTACTTATCTACCAAGCCTTTCTTCTTCCTGACATTCATTCATTCGCCGATGTCCTTCCATTCCACAATTAAAACATCCACCTTTCTTATAGTTGGGGCAACGAGGAGAGGTATGTCCCTCACAAACCGCAAATATAACATATCTTCTTCCCTTTCTTCTTATCAGTTTTCCTAAGTCGATCTTCTATCTTTCTTTTTCCTTTACCTCCTGAGTCGCATACGATGTGTTGCTTTGAGGCTCCCATCCGGTCAATTTGGATTTTGAGCTTATCTCGCTTCTTCCATTGTTTCTTTTAATGCTTTTCGCAGTTGAATATTAAGCAACTTTTCTATCTCCCACAACCTTTCTAGTGAAGAAACCTTGTTCTCCAGATCTCGACTTTCGCTGATGCTTGAGCAGCCTTCAACTTTAGTGTCCGAATCACTATCTGTCAAATCCACCATTTTCGGATCCGATACTACGTTTTCCACTATAGCCACCTCGTCCGATTTGGGTTCTGGTAAGCTTCTATTTCAAATTGTTGGCCTCGATATTATTAGCTGGGGTATGGATCTGATCCTTCTTATTCCACATATCTTTTCCACCGTATACATCTACATACATAAGTTACCCCGATTAAGATATAGATATATATACAAAGAATCAAGAGTTTTATATACGTTGTCTCTTATTTTGTTTGACGATGAATTTATTCAATCCATCTCTATAAACACATCAACGCTTATCTTTCTCTCGCCAAAGGCGCCCATCCACTCAGATCGAATCGCATAAAGGCGATGTTCAAAGCCCGCTTCCAAGGTATATATCCCGTGTCTTTGGCTTCTATCTCAACCTTCAATTGTCCTATCTCAGATCTCCTCTCGCTCCAACCTCCTCAGAAACTCGCTTAACTCCATCTGTGTTCGGTGAGCAGTGGGCCCTTGATCATTGCTCCAAAACTGAGAGTACGATTCTGTGCTCCACCGCTTTCAAATTTCTAACCTTTAAGTCATCATTCCTAACTATCAAATCTCTTATCATCTCACCGTCCGCGGTACCTCTCTAGAGTCCATCGCCTCGGGTCAAGGAATTACTATCTTGACTTTCGCCATCCATCTTATGACCACAATAAACGAGACAACATTATTATCAAATAAAATATATTCATCGATAAAATGAAGGAATATTTTATTTAGTACCACTAAAACTCGATGAATCTCTTCAACTCATCATATCCTATAACTTCTCACCGTAGTACTTCGCCTCCTCGGTTCATCGAATATTTATCTTAACTTTCATCCTCCATTCTCTACTAAGGTTATAATTCTTCACCGTAGTTCTTCATCCATTGAATATCTATCTTAACTTTCGTTATCCATTCTACTAAGGTTTATTCACTAGTAGTTCTTCGCTATAACTCTTCACCGCAGTTCTTATCCTAACCTAACTTTAGTTATCCAACTACTAAGGTTATCAGGTTTCAGATTCCTAACGCTTATAACCATGCCTTTGATACCAACCTCCGTAATCCCTAAATCCGTGTACTGAAAAACCCGAATCCTGCTTCTCCATTTATACCATTTTTTGTCAATAATACTAAATAATAATATAATTCAACTTAATTTACATACATCAAAGTTTACTTTCCTGTGCACGTGACCTTCAAATACATTCCTTATAATACCCGATAATAGATTCCATTGTCTTACTAACTATAACCATTAACTCATACTAAATCTCATTCAATAGCTTTTCTTTTCCCTTGTTTCGCCTCGAGCCTTTCGTGTCGATCATCGACGAATCGAAAAACATTTAGTTTAAGCAAGGATGAGCATTTGAGTGCCCAAAGAAGTAATAACAATTATATATATAAGTTGAAAGAATATAAGTATTCTCTTTACATAACACTTCTACAACGAATCAAAAGTTGTGAAGTAATCAGATCGATAAAACATTCACATAACAACTCTCTTTCAAATTATTTAAATTAGGCTCCACCCATGAATAGGGTTTAAGAAACATACTATGAACATTGGTTTTTCATTTTCTAAAAGGTTTAGTAGTAAATTCATCCAAAAAACCGTATAACTTACTAGCACGGAGGGTGATCAAATTTCATTGACATTCTCAGACGATCAATACTACATAACTTGAACGTAAATTCATCGCTTTCACCTTTGTTCACCAAGCGCATAAAAATTTTCCCATTATCTGGATGTTCATACATGCCCGGTTCCAAACCCAAGGTTTTAATCTTGCTCAACAATAATATGTAATTCAATATATATGTATACGGGTAATTGAAAAAGTGTATCAACATGTGAATAAATGCTATGATTATCCAAGTGGGGACACTTGTATAACCATTTAGAAATCAACTTAATGTAATATATATCCGAGCTAACATGTTGATAATCAAAGCGCATATAACTGCAGAGAATAGAAAATAATTTCAAACTTTACTCATGTCCATCGTGACATAAAGGAAATGCAAAGGTAAGATATATCACTCGATTCTTTCGATTACAAATCTCAACTTAGGTTTTATCTCTTTATCACAACCTATCAATAATCGATCATTCGCTCGATTAGAACAATATATCATAACACATATAAGATCGCTATTATTACAACAAGACATAGTCTAATCACGCCATCACATAATCGCAGATGATCATACTTTTAGTTCATATTCTATACTTGATATATATTTTATACATTTTTCAAATATCTCATCCATGCTCTTACGTAAGCCTTTTCTTTCTATTATAGGGTCGACATTTGTTTTGCTGCATCGACAGCCTTTTATTTGCAAATTACTAAGTCTAAGACTCTTATTCTATACCTCAACATCTCAGTAAATATCAAACATTTTATTTTTAATCATTTTCTAATTTTCCGTAAATTGAAAAATTTAAAATAATTCAAATCATCACTCAAGGGCTTATAGTGATATAATCTGCTACTATGGGTGCTCTTCATCAAATTCTCGACTTCATAATCGGTTCTCAAGTCACCTAGTTTGAATTTATTATAACTTTCAAACATCTAATCATAATTAAATGATTTAAACATTAAATAATTCCATTATCATTAATAATTAATTTATATTAAATTATTAATGAAACCATTGCTAAAATATAAAAGTTATTTATAATAACTCAAACTATTTTTAAAACATTTATATTACCCTTTAAATGATTTTTAAAACAATTAAAATCATTTTTAAATAATCACCATTAATATATAAATATTAATGTACTATTCATCCAAATATTAAAAGTCATTAATTATAACTTAAAATATTTTTAAATCCTTAATATCCTCTTTAAATGATTTTTAAATAAATAAAACCATTTTTAAACTATTTATTTAATAATAATTATTAAATAAACTAAATATCATTAATATTATCTTAATATCATTAATATTAAATTATTAATGAAATTATCCTTTAAATATTAAAAGTTATATTTTATAACTTAAAATATTTTTAAATATTTTAATTTCATTTAAAATGATTTTTATAATATTAAAATCATTTTTAAACTAAATTATTTAATATAATCATTAAATAACTTTAATATCATTAATATATAATTAATTAATGAAATTCATCACAAAATATTAAAAGTCATGGAAAATAACTTAAAATATTTTCTTATACCATAATATAATTTTTCATGATTTTTCATGAATTAAAACTATTTTTAAATAATTTATTTAATATTATAATTAAATAAATAAATACCTTTTATATTCTAAAAATATTAAATATTTATGAAATATACTCAAAATAATTAAAAACTATTTTTCAGACTTTAAAATAATTTTTCATAATTTATTTGGTATTTTTAATAATTAAAATCTAATTTTTCTAATTTTTAAATCATTTTTCGGAAAATCAGAAATTAAAATAATTAAAACTGTCGCTAAAGGCCCCTATAGTGATAGAAGTGTCGCTATAGGTGTTCTTGAGCCTACCCAGATCTTCATAAGGCAGAACCGAGTGGCCTACTTTGACCGTGAATAACTCTCTCATCTTAACGAATTTGGACAATCTATAAATTGGGTCTTGTAGAGGAAATACAAGAATATAAGATCCAACAATCATAACCTCTAAACAAACATCGATCCGGGATAAATCACCATCAAAGTAGTTATCAAAGTCGTTTCTTCACGAAGAACGCTCGAGGTGCCTACTTTGGACCTCTATAACTTGATGATCGTGTAACTTTTATGTGATCTATCAATTCCAAAGTGTAGACAACATGTAGGACTACAACTCTAACACTTAACATCATCATAAAAACAAGAAATCAAGCATCTAAAGTATGGTCAAACCTTGTCGTAAAAAAATTAACACTTAGAAAATTTGGTCGCCTGTAATTTTCTCGTCAATGCCACAACCCACTTTGACCTTAAATAACTCTTAATCCGTAATATATATGGACTGATTCTTTTTGGAGGTTAAATACAACATAACAAGCTACACATATCAACCTTTATAACACAAAACACATTAAAGATGACCGAGATATAAGGCCCGACATTTGCCAAAAAAATATTTTCGGACACTTAGAATATTTTCTGGTTTTGAAAACAAATGGCCAATGCCTTGGCCAACCCACTTTGACCGCTTATAAATCCCGATCTACAATAGAGATAGACCTTATTCCTTTTGGAGTTTAAAGACCACATAACAAGCTACACCTAACAACTTTTAAACAACAAAAAAAAAGAATAATCACAGAGATATAAGTCTTGACATTTGCCCAAAAATCACGTATGTAATCTTTTTTTCCAACTTGTTCAAATCTTCAAATTGTGCACTTTGATGTTATGGGTTCATGATTTTACAACCTGTAACATTAATAGACTCCTTATTACACAACTTTAAACAATCAATTGCATCAATTAACATCGAATCAAGGATTTCAAAATTTTGGGATTTCATACCTTTTCTTACTTTGATTTTTGATTTCGACTTTTGATGCTTTCGATTTGTTGTTTTGTGATGGTTGGGCTTTGATTAGAGCTTATGGGTAAGATAATTTCGTTGGCTAGAGCTTGAGAGAGTGTGGCTAGAGAGTTTAGAAAATATTAGTGTGCATTTGCATTATTTCTCCTCAATCTCTATATATGTATTCATGTTAATGCCTTGGATGCTCAATATTGGTTGGTATAATTGAGGTGTAATGGTATAGTAGCATGAGGGAATTCTAGAAGCTTATTGATTAGCTAGCATAATTGAAGATTCCATCAACAATGCTACTAATAATATACTAAAATGGACAAAAGGGTATTTTGGTAATTTCCCATATAATTTCATGGGCATTCTTGTACATGGCAATTAAATGTAATATTTAATCACTAGATGGTAATTTTATTCATTTACCAATTACTTTTCATCCTTTGGTAAATTAAAACATTTATACATTAACATCGTAATTAAACCCGATAATTTTAAATTAGGGTTTTCTATGTAAAATTAGGATTTTCTAATTAGGTTTCTTAACGCCATCAATTAGGGTTTCTAATTGACCATTAGGTTCTCTAATTATCTCATGTATGTTCTAAACACGTCATTACGATCTCTAACTTCAACCGATTAGGGTTGTAATAATTAGGTTTGTCCTAATTATCGACAAACAACAAAGAATTAGGGTTTTTTCTAATTACCGACATCTTATACACAAGAACCTTCATATATACAAAAACTTCATATACATACCACTACTACCATTTCTCATAACTAAGTTTAATAATTAGGGTTTCACAAAGAGGTAATATGCTATGACCTAATCGACCATCATTGCTTCAATATTATCTCGTTCACACACATACACAAGATATAATTATTGTAATCAGAAAATCATTATAACAATAATATAATATTATTATTCTCATCTCTTGATCACAATCCCAATTCGTGGTTTCGATCTCATATCCGACTTCTTCTTTCAAGATATCAAGTTAAAATACTTGATTTAAATATTCAACAATTCATATAATAAAATATATATTATATAAATTCTAATTATCACTTCATATATTATTTCCAATCATGTTTTCATGGAAAATAATTAATAAAAACATTTCGCTATGTAAATTAATTACCATAAAAATATAATTTGTAGTAATTAATAATTCCAAAATTATTTCTAATTTTTCAAGTAATAAATATATTCGCATTTATCGTTCACATTACTAGACACTTATTCTCGTCATTAAATAAAAAAAATTATACGCAAATTTTCTAATTTATTTTATTTAGGAAATCTCGGGTTATTACACATACTCCACCATGGATCTCATCCATGAGCCTCTGGGCTTGGTCTTTGTCCAAACATTTGAGGAGACCTAATCCTGCATCTCTTTTGTAGAGTGCATCTCCGCTCAGGTAGAATTTCATAGCAAGTTGATGGATCCGCCTCTTTTCAGTCGGGCTCGCCTCAGCGGGTGTAGATCCATCTCTCAGATACTCCTTGATATATTGATACCAAGGGTTATGGACGGGAGGTAGCTCATCCAATACTTCTCCAACATAGTTCCCATAAGTTGGGGCCTTTTACAGGGAAAATGTGATGCTTAGCATGTTTTCTTTGTCAGGTATGTGAATCAAGGAGGCCAACGTTGCTAGTGCATCCGCAAAATCATTTCTGTTACGTGGAATGTGTAGAAAGGAGATTTCTTCGAACTCCAAAGCCATCTGTAAAACTTGCCGATGGTAAGGCAGCAAATGTAGTTCCTTGGTTTGATAAATTCCCGTGGATTATTTGATTAACAATTCGGAATCCCCAAAGACAGTTATCCGCCTGATGCCCATTGAACGGGCAAGTTTTAGCCCCATGATACAGCCTTCATACTTAGCTATGTTGTTGGTGCTGACAAACTACAATTTGATGGCGACGGGATACTGCTCCCTCATACCGGATACTCGAATCGCTCCGCCTCGAGTCTTACGTGTTATGACTCCATCAAAATACATTTTCCATGTGTGGCATGCATCATCATCTTGATGATATTCTTTGAATCTGTCATTACCCCTTCATCGGGGAAGTATGTTTCTAAGGGCTTGTAATCCCCTACAGGTGCGGCGACCAGTTGATCTGCAATTCCATGACCTTTGATAGACTTTTAAATCACATAGGCGATGTGTCAAATTCTTTGTAGGATCAAGCGCCATCCGAAGCGATCGATAATTCAAGATGCAGCCATCGAACACGTCTTGAGAGAGGATCCACGCGGGATATGATATGGGTTGTGTGACCATGGAGGTAATACTGTAACCTCATGGAAGCCCATGCTAAAGCACAACAAGTCTTCTCAATTATTAGAGCACAATAAGTCTTCTCAATTAGAGTGTACTTGTGTTCACTGATGCTGAATCTTTTGCTGAGGTAATAGATAGCTCGTTCTTGGCCTCTATCGTCTTTATTGCCTCAGCATGCAGCCCATGGCATTGTCATTAATGGATAGGTACATAAATAGGGGAACATCATCCCTGAGTGGTACCAAAATAGGAGCGTTAACCAGCTGCTCTTTAATAGTAAGGAAGGCTTTCTGACACTCATCGTTCCATTTCATGGAGGAGTTCCTTAACAATTTGAAGATGGGCTCACAGGTTGCTGTGAGCTGAGAGATAAACCTGCTAATGAAGTTGATTCTTCCCAAAAATCCCCGTATTTCCTTCTCTGTCTGAGGAATGGGCATTTCCTTGATGGCCTGGATTTTGGTGGGATCCAGCTTAATCCCTTTGTGACTTACTAGGAAACCTAGCAACTTGCCTAATTTAACACCAAAGGCGCACTTGGCTGGATTCAACTTCAAGTTGTACTTACACAACCTGTTGAAAAGCTTTTTGAGATGGTCTAAGTGGTCTTCCTCCTTTCGGGATTTGACGATGATGTCATCCAAGTAGATCTCTATCTCCTTGTGCATTAAATTGTGGAAAAGATCCATCATAGCTCGTTGATAGGTTGCCCTGGCATTGATGAGGCCGGATGACAACCGTCTTCCCCAAGGCGTGATGAAAGCAGTTTTCTCACGGTCTTCCTCAGCGACCATAATCTGATGGTACCCATGAAGCAATCCGCAAAGGAGATACATGCAGTATTGAAAGATTGTCAATGAGAATGTGGATAAAGGGTACGGGAAAGCTATCTTTAAGGAAAGCTTTGTTCAAATCCCGGTAATCCACGCAAACTCGCACCTTTCCTCTTGGTTTAGGCATGGGAACAATGTTGGATATCCACTTTGGATATATAGACACCATGATAATGCTAGCTTGAAATTATTTCATAATTTCTTCCTTTACCTTTAAACTCCACTCAGGTTTCAATCGCCTGAGCTTCTACCTGACTGGCGTAAATCCCTCTTTAATGGGAAGGTGATGAAGAACAATTTCAGTGGACAAACCCACCATGTTTTCATGAAACCATGCAAACACATCCTGGAATTAGGTTAATAGTGCAACCATGTCATTTCGTTGGTTTGGGGTGAGGTCTGAACCAATCTGGATTAGCTTAGGGCTTTCTATGGTTCCAAGATTAAAAGAAGTGGTTTGGTCAAGGTTGGGTTTAGGTTTGTCTGCGACCCATTCCTTAATCTCCTGCGGTGTCTCAATGTCCTCTTGTATTTCCATCAAGTCTGAGTCCAACTTTGCATCAAAGTTATAGCCCTTGTGGAGAGAAGGCACCTCATCAGCAAGTACAGGCACATCTAAATTCAGAGTCATAAAACAAAATATGCTTTCACTTAATATATGAAACTGTTTAATTATACACAAGTGTTAACATGTACAGATAAAATAACTGCTAATATTGTATAGAAAAGTAAGCAATTAAAGTTATCTATAGGGCAGAGGGATTTTTTGCCCGTTTTACCCTCGTCGACTAATGCATGGAGTGCTGCTTCAATTATCGAGGGCAAAGTCCTGATGGACTGCAGTGATGGAGGGATTGTCATTGTCCTCCTTCTCCCGAATGATAACCATGACATCTGGGCAATCATCGTCTGGGGTATGTCTGTTTGTATGTTCATCATGGACAATGATGAGTATTCCTGAAATCATCAAGGCGATGTCATGTTTACGATTCCGCTCCCTTTCTTCCTCTTCGGGATTAGGAATCAGCATTTCTTTTCCTTTGAATGGTACTGGTTTGGGAAACAGCATAGCGATAACATGGGCTGGCACCTTTATTAGAGACTGTATCAGCTCATGCGGTGCAGATAGAAAAAATCGATGTGTGGCGGAAGATTGAGGAACCTTCTTGTGCTTATGAGGATTCCTATAACTGGAACTGGCAGTATAGCCTAGTCCGGCTGTCCCGATTTGACTGGACACTTGAATAGGGTGCTTAATACCCTGCTGATTTTTACCAAGCCCTTGTCCAGGCTGATGACCTAATGACATCATTTCTTGAGTGGCCGACATAACCTCAGTAGAAATCTTGGGTATGAGAAGTGGTGCTCGAATAGGTTGGTATTCCGTGTTACTCACTTCCAAAGTATGAAAACAAACCGGCTCAACTTCTAAATTGAAGCTAATAATTGGTAGATTTCCTTGTTTAGGACATTCCGGCTCAGCGTTGACAGTGACTAGACTGTTATTGATAATGTATTTAAGTTGTTGATGTAGTGTAGAAGGAATGGCTCCAGCCATGTGGATCCATGGTCTCCCCAATAGCAAGTTGTATCCTGAATCTATCTTGAGGACATGAAAGGATACTGAATGTATTTTGACCAATCTCAATTGGCAGCTCAATCTATCCGTCGGAATTTTATTGGGATCCATCAAAAGTTTTGATAACCGTATGGCTGCTTCGGATCCGTTTGAGATTAACGTTCATCTTCACCAAGGTGGCATAAGGACAAATATTCAGAGACGAACCGCCATCTATCAAAAGTCCAACTAACATATACCCTGAGGACAAAACTGTAATGTGTAATGGCTTACAATGACTGGTCCCTTCGGGAGGTATGTTGTCATCAATGAAGGATATCACATTGTTGTTGAAAATGTGATCATCCAGATGTTGAAATTTTTCCACATCCACTGATTTTGGTAAGTAGGCTTCTTCCAAAACCTTCAATAAGATCTTTCGATGATCCTCGGAAGAGAAAACCAAGTCCTGTATCGATATCTGATGTGGAGCTTCTCTTAAGCTTAAAACCACCTTGGCTTCGTTATGACCCATAGTGCGGAGGAATTTTTCAATCTTCTCCATGGGAATCTTCCCCTTTGCTTTGATAGTGGGCCTCATCACCCTCTGAGGAAGATACAGTGGATTTTCTTTCAACACTGTAGCAACAGTATGAGACGTAGATCCTTCAGCTTCTCCATAATTCCATGGAACTTTGTGTAAGCTGACAACAAGATATTATGGTCTGAAAGGTGAAGAAATTGGCTCTGGTGCGGCCACTTTCAAAGGATTGTCAGCTCATTTATTTTAATCCGAAATCTTACTGATAAGATCATCTTAGAGTTACCATTTATATATTTACTTTACCCTTTTACTACTAGTAATGAAGGATTAAGTTGTAAACATTTAGGAAAGAAAATAACATTTAGATTTCTTATTAAACCAAAAGAAAGAGATTTAAAATTTATTCAAGAAGAGTCTATTTCTAAATCACTAAATCTATTGAATTGTAAATCCACCCATTTGAATTTCTTAAAGGAAGAAATTAAGTACAAATGTGTCGAAGAACAACTTCAGATTAAAGAAGTTCAAGAAAAAATTGATGAATTAAAAACTTATTTAAAGGACAACCTTTGTTCTGATTCTCCTAATGCCTTTTGGCATCGGAAGAAACATGTTGTAAGGCTCCCTTATGCTAAGGAATTCAAAGAGCACCTGATTCCTACTAAGGCCAGGCCAATACAAATGAATCATGAACAAATGGAGTTATGTAAAAAGGAGATTAATGATCTGCTTAGTAAAGGATTAATCAAACATAGTAAATCCCCCTGGTCATGTCCCACCTTTTATGTTAATAATGAAGCAGAAAAGGAGAGAGGTGTTCCCCGTCTAGTGATCAATTACAAGCCATTAAATAAAGTCTTAGAATGGATTAGGTACCCTTTACCTAATAAAGACGACCTCATTAACCGTTTAAGTAACTCCACTATCTTCAGTAAATTCGACCTTAAATCTGGTTTTTGGAAAGTTTCTATCCACCCAGATGATAGGTACAAAACCACATCACTACCCCATTCGGTCATTATGAATGGAATGTCCAGGCCTTTGGCCTAAAAAATGCTCCCAGTGAATTTCAAAATATTCTCAATGATATTTTGAACCCTTTCAGTCATTTTATTGTAAATACACATCGATGATATTCTCATTTTTTCCAATTCCGTTGAAGAACATATTAAACACTTAAAATCGTTCTTCAAAATAGTTAAGGATAACAGACTTGTTCTTTCACCTTCCAAATGCAGCTTGTTTTAAGCTAAAGTTCGGTTTCTTGGTCTAATTATTTATCGCGAACTCATATAGCCTATTGATTGAACTATTCAATTTGCTGACAGATTCCCAGATAAAATTACTAATAAAACCCAACTACAGAGATTTTTGGGCTCGCTCAATTATATTGGCAAGTTCTATAAAAATCTCAGGAAGATTTGCAAACCTCTCTTTCGGCGTTCATAGACAATCCTCCTCCGTGGGTCGACATTCATACTTACGTCGTCCAACAAGTTAAAAGATATGTCAAGACTTTGCCTTGCCTTGGCATCTCCAACGATTCTGCTTTCAAAATCGTTGAGACTGATGCCTCTGACATCGATTTCGGAGGTATTCTAAAGCAAAAGTTAACTCTCAACTCCCCAGAGCAAATTGTCCGTTTTCATTCCGGTGCATGGAATTGTACACAATTAAATTACAGTACAATTAAAAAGGAAATACTTTCTTTAGTATTATGTATTAATAAATTTCAAAGTGATCTATTAAATCAAAAATTTTTAGTTCGTATTGATTGCAAATCAGCAAAATATGTTTTAGAGAAAGATGTTGAAAACCTTGCCTCCAAACATTCTTTTGCTAGATGGCAAGCCCTATTAAGCATTTTTGATTTTGAGATTGAATATATCAAAGACAATAACAATTCAATTCGATTTTCTCACTCGGGAATTTATCAATACAGTACTTATTAAATGACATGAGTTTTAGAGGAGCATCTTCCTCAAGATGCGGACCGTGTCGTCCTACAGGCCCAAGTAATCAACCTAGAGGAACCTTGGTTCCTCATCCAGTAAACCCAATTTATCAAACCACCAACAAGTTTACAAGTCTTGGTACAATTCCCAAGCCTTATAGTTCGGCCTTAGCCAGTAACCCAATCCCAGTTGACCCTTTTGCCAGCTAGTCAAAAGCCTCTAGTTCAAACCCCAGTAATCCTCCTGCTGAGTATATGCTCAAATGGACCACTCACCTGTTTCATATTGAACCCCATATAAAACCTGTTGAAGACCCAAACAAATTAGTAACCCAGTTCTTTCCCTCTAGATGGCATTTCCAGCCCCTTGATCCTTATAAATCCCTTGTGTATTATAAGGATATCTTACTAGAAACTGAGTCAATCTTCATTAAACCTATTTATACCAATAATGACAAAACCAAAGTTCTTTATCATTCTTTGTATATTAAACAATTCATTCCAATTGCAGATTGGGGAAAACATCCTTCAGATCTTATGCAACTATCTAATCAGGATAACTCTTATTGTTATTATGATTATATAGAAGCATGGTATAAGGTTTTCCTTTTTCAAAATGAGTCTCACAGACATTCATGGTTCTTTCAATTCGACCATAAATTCAAGAGTCAATTCCCTTACTGGTTCTTTCACTGGTGGATAAGGTTTGGATCCACTTATGACCTCCTTCCCGAGACACTGAAAGTTCAACTTAACCATTTCTGCATTCACAGTAAACACAATCCCAAAAACGATGGTGTCCCTATCGTTCGTCAATTTATTAGTAAGTATAAGATTCACTGGATTCTTAAATGGCAGTATAACAATTTACCCCTAACTAAAGTAAAAGATCCTCAGTTCTTAGTAACTACTACATTAGAGCCATTTCCCCTTCTCTCCCGTCAGTTCTTCATTAAATGGTGGGATAAATTTGATGTTAATAGAATTGTTAGTCAAGTCCAGTTAGAGTTTCCCACCACTCCTCTCAAGGTTCTTCCAGTTTCATCCAAAGAATCTTCCAATCAGTTAAAAGAGTCAAAACCTAAAAAGTCTAAGTCTAAGAAATCCAATGTCAGTCCTACTGGTTCGATGTGTTCCCGTAGCATTTCAGATTTCAAAGACTGCTCCAGTAAAGAGTTGATAATAATTGCCCAGGCACTTAATAAACGAATTGACGAAGCCTTACATGAGGAAGCTTCTGTTCATTTTTCTTCCTCTCAGAATGATTCAGTAAGCTAGTTTGCAGCTGATGATGGTGAGATGATCCATATGGCACCATCAATCTACATGATGCTCAGGACCCATTTGCACGACTTTCAGGTCACATCGCGCCGCCCGCAGCCTAATTCGGTCAAAGAATCGCTTTTCCCAAGAAAGTAGCTCCATTCATGTTCACCGCCTTGTTGAGACTTTTAAAGTCAAAAGATGCTCTTTCTTTTCCACCGAAAGCATCTACTGAGTCAAAAGTTGTCGGCCTCTTCGTCAAAAGTTGCCAAAAACGTCCATGAATAGTAAAAAAGTCAGCACTGTAGCACTGTTCATCAATAATAAAAGTTGTCTATAATCATTTACTTTTTATAATAGTAACTTTGTAATAGTTCTTTCCTTATTCTATAAAAGGAAACCGAACTCAGTTAAGAAAATCAGACTTCGAAACTTAGTAAGACTTTGAGTTCCTTCTCAGACGAATCTTAGGTTTCTACCACTATTTAGACCACTTAACCCCTCTTCTCTTCTTTTTAAATGTTCTAAATTGTAAGTCAAATTAATTAGTTTACTTGTATATAGCTTCAATTATCAATAAAATTGTTTTTATTTAGTAATCAATTTATGTTTTCCATATGTACTACTCTGTTCTTTATACTTCTCTCTTTAACATATGCTCATGATAAGCACACTTCTGAGTATCATTAAAACCCCTCCCATTAGGGTTGGCTGGTGGAATAAGACGTGTAATTTTCTTTTGAGTAGTCAGAAGAGCAAGAATATTCTCGAGCGAGTCCCCTAAGGGTGTGAACGTTCGAGGGCGCCTTACTTCTCCACTTTTAGGCAATGGAGGGTTTGAAGACTGTGCTTAGAAAGGGGAGTAGTTTCTCCTCTGTATAGGCATGTTCTGACTGCCTTTCTGACCTTGTAGTATCAAGAAAACATCCTCCTCTTTCTTTTTATGGACCCTCCGGGAGTTGTTTCCTTAAGATCCGGACTAGATGTGCCCATCAACTGCTTTAAGAGCGGCTAGGTCTTGAATCTTACCTGACTTCAATCCCATCTCAGCCATTTCTTCGTGTTTGATCATTTTAGAGAATGGTTTGCCAATACCAGCTAAGACTCTCTCATAGAAAGGAGCTTCCTGTATGTTTATGAAAGTCATAACCATTTCTGATTCTGTCATGGAAGGAATAACTTGAGCAGCAAGGCGCCTCAACCTTTGAGCATACTCTCTAAAAGACTCATTAGACTGTTTCTTGACCTTGGTAATCTGGTACTGGTCAGGAGCCATCTAAGATTAAAAATTGTATTGAGTGAGGAAGGCGTGAGCTAGCTCTTCCCAGCTATGGATCTTTGAGTTGTCTAATCTGGTATACCAGAGTCACCACCTGTCGACGTCGGGATTTTTATTTGTCCCTTTTCGTTACTTGTTCTTTGGTGTTCTCATGTTATGTGAGATATTTTTGAAAAAAAAAGTGAAAAAGGTCCGACATGTGTAATGTCGACGATGGACTGTTAAGAGTCACCAGTTGGTGTTTTTAACTGGTTGCACCAACGCAACCGAAAAAGGTTTGCACATTGACCCAGTGATGTGACACTACTAAACGGGTCTGTGAAACCGAGATTCATTTTGGGTTCGAGGGCTTGATTATGCGGAGGGAAGGTGTTAGGCACCCCTCGACATCCGTGTTGCCACGGTGACCGCCACTTTTCAAGAAATTGTTATATGAATGTGTGTGTGTGTGTGTGTGTGGATCAATGTGCAATTATTTAAAAGTAGTGCGAGGCCTCGTTCTCACCTATATACAAAGGGTTTGGATTTAGAGAAAAATTCAGTTTTAAACAGAATATAGCAATGAAGGTTTGTAAAAGAGGTTTTTCAAACCCTGTGCTCAATAGGAATTGAGACCTTTTCATACTTCCATTTTATTATTAAATGCTCGGCTTGATTGCTTTTATTTTCGAGATGCGAGGCATCTTCAAGAAAATAATATACAACAATGTTGAACTCCTCATGGGCATGAAAGCCATCCAAGGAAATTCAAACACCGTAAATAATGTACCAATGCCATAATTTGAAAATGTCCAACACGGGAACTGAATCTAGATCCAGTAGACTAAATCTGTGATCACATGATTCCTAGGCTCACATGATACCACAGTTTATATGAAAAGCAGTAAGCGGTTATATACATAAAAGCTGTAAATATATATATACAGACATGATCTACCACCATGGGGGATCGAAAATGTAAATATATAAAAGCGGTAGTATATATATATATATATATATATATATATATATATATATATATATATATATATATATATATATATATATATATGGACTTGATCAACCAATACTGAAACAACTCCATGGGGATCGAAATGTAAATAAAGCGATAAATGTGATCAACCGCCACGTAAGTAAACTCAAAGGGACTAAATGTAAATAAAGCAATAAAGACAATCAACCGCCACGTAAGTAAACTCTAAGGCGGGACTAAATGTAAATAAAAGGTAAAAAGGCCTCAAGTAAACTCTGGGCTCGACGGAAAATGTATATATATATATATATAAGTAAACGCACTGCGGACATAAGTCAGGCTCATCGGATATGTCCAAACAACAATTATATATATATATATATATATATAAGCAAGTAAACGGACATATAAGTTCAGGCTCAATCGAGGCATAACTCGATAATGTTAGTCCATATATAAATATATACATATATAAGTATATATATCTGAGACGATGAAATGAAAACCACGGACCGAATTCCGGGCATACGAACACAACACGACTCTCAATGTGTAGAATAGTGTGTTCAAAGATGAAGAGAAAGGCTTTATAGAGTGTGAGAAGGCTTACAGTGGGTTGCTAATGCAGGCTTCTATGACTCTAGATGGATAAACACTCAGCTCCCACCGGTAAAAATATAGCTATATGTGAGCTAACAGGTGTTTAAAATGAGGAAACACTTAATATGGGGTGTGTACAGAGCAAATTTGACAGGGCTTCCTCGCCTTTTTCTTTTTTTCAAAATGGCCACCCCAAGCCCTCTATTTATAGAGGAGGGAGCTGCAGGTGTACCTACAGCAGTCGCAGATGCACCTGCAGCTGCCCGGGGTGCCCCGAGCTTTGTGGGTCCTGTCGTCTCGAAGTACGTGCACTCGCACACTTTAATGTCTGCTCGAACTTGCAGAACTTCAATCCGAGCATTCAAAAGAGGTATACAAGACCATCTTTGGACTGCTTTTATTGAGAGTTACGCAATGACATGGGATTAGAGGTTGTACGAAGTCAGGAAGAGGGGATCATGCCCATAGTCTTCAAGCTTCAAATTCTATCCGGTGTGCTGCCACGTGTAATAGTCACTCGGGATTGGAACTCCTTGGTTCTTGTATAACATTGTCGTATGTATGTATGTATGAAGTGTTGAGACAACGTGCAGGTGTTGAGGTGGCAAGATGACGTTTGACTCCTCACCGGGGTTATCTCCGGTTTGAGTTGAAAGCAGACGTTTCTTAGGGTTACATCGGAGATTGGACTGCTGCAAGTGTTTAAATGCCGCAAGGTCATCTGTAAGTGTGCTTTTCTGCCCGGTGTTAGCTTCGGGTCTGAGGAATAAGTGCCTCGACAGGAGGTCTGAGATTGAAACTTTTCACATGCCTTTGAAATAAGCATTTCTGGAGTTATCGCCGGAACTACAACAATATTCCTTGAGGTTATCTCCAAGGGCGAAACTCGGGGTTATATCTGAGGTTGGAAATGATACTCCCGGTGTGTGTTCCGGGGTTGAGACTGAACTTCTGGTAGTATCCGGAATGGATGTGAGCTATCTTCCAGGGTTATCTCCGAAAGACGAATCAGCCCTCCTGCAATGTTAGTAACAGGTGTGCAGAAAATTTTGAGTGTCTACATTTAATATTTATTCTTGATCTCACCTGATTGATTTCTTATATCACTGTCATCATCCTCATGCTTATATTGTGGTGAAAGTCATCTTTGGCCTGTAGTGCATAGATGGGCTGTTGATTGGTATGATTATGACCAAGAATTATGTATCGGTATAATCATGACCTGTAATGTTATAAATGATGTGGTAAAACTCCTCTTTGGCCCGTAGTGTATTGATGGACAGTTTTTTGGCATGATCATGACTACTGGTGATAACAATGAATATCCTTGGCCCGTAGTGCATGGATAATTCGGTGAAGCTCTACTTGAATCTTCTAATGGATTGCTTATTTCGCTGCAGATGTTGATCTAAACTTGTTGGCTATTGTATTTTATCAGTTTTTATACTGATGAGGACTAAGGATAATTTATTCTATATTATCTTAGTTATAATATTCTTTATTGGGTTAGTTGAGTTCACCCTTTTCTTTCATTATTCTCTTCAAGAAATGAGAATATAGATGGGACTAGTCGGGGAATGGAGTGACGGTCCAAGATGGTTGCTATAGTAGTCCTCACTATTCTATAAAATAGTATGAAAATAATTGTAATGAGGACTTTATTTGAGTTTGGATATTGTCCACGAGACAATATTTGTATTGAAACTCAGCTATTGTGTTGTCGTATTTTGCACGACAGTTGTATAAATAAAGTTTGTATTTAAATTATGTACCATGTATTTGGCGACTCGGAATGGGTTGTGTAGACCTATTTTGGGGGTATCACAGTTGGTATCAAAGCTTAGGGATATGATCCATGGCAGAGATCTGAGGCTAGAACTAGGATGGGGGAGATGAGTAAATTATTCGCTAGTGTGTCCTACCTAAGCTTATTTGTTATTTAATTGGTCGGTCAGAATATAGGGATAATATGTGGCATGTCAATTAACCCTTGTTTTGTGGCAGTTTCTTCTATCCCTGCAAACACTGTGATGTGTCACCCAGTCATTGGTTGCACGATACCCAGTATTAAGCTGTAACTCCCCAGTAACTTGTTAGTTAGCTGTCTCTTTCAGAAGAGTGGACGTTTGATTGATGTGGATTGACCTTTGACCTTTTTAGTTCGTAGAGTAGCACGATAGGACAACTATTGACTCTACGTTTTCCTTGTTGGCTCAACAATCAATTTTCTGAAAAATGTTACAGTGGATGATTTAGACATTTCTCCTCATGTTGAAATTGCATAGCTCAACCACTGATGTACCCCAAGCTAGTTTGGGTTCTTAAGTTCTGATGTGAGTTTGCAAGATGTCTTTCCAAACTGTATTTGAACTAATCTCCTCAAACTTCAGAATGGTAGAGCAATTGTCTCGTTCTTCCAAGCTCCTCATGAGCTAGAGTGTCTTCTGGTAAGTCTGCGATCGTCGAGTTTGCTTCTGCGATTGTTGAGTTTTGACTACGATCGTTGAGATTGCATCACAATTGTTGAGTTCTCTTAAAGCTCTATTCTATAATCGTTGGCTGACTTGGTCCTTGAGATGAGCTTTACTAAGAATTCCTTCTGGGTCAAGGTAGCTCAGGAAGGGCTAACCTCTTAGAGTGAGCTAAGGGTCAGGTTTGTCCCTGAGGCGCTTTCCAGATGAAATAATTTAGAAGTGATTTGCACTGATATCTCATTTGACCTTTTCTGTTGGGGAGTCTCTCTTCTAACTTTAGGCATGTGCACTGGCTACAATTGTGGTGTCCTCCTGCTTTTACACTTCAATTACATGTTTGATCGTAGGCTTTCCACGATTTTGAGTTGGGTGGCTGAAGGGTTATCAGTAATACGTTTTGAGACGTTCCTACTGAATATGGATCTTCATTTGGTTCATCAGCCACAAAGTTTTGGGACTCTGTAGTTGGTATACTGCTTCATAGTATATTTTTGATGGTCTAGAGCTTCTGTACTGTTAGCAGATTACTGCTCCCCCATAGTTGATACTGTTTTCTCAGAGAGACATAAGTTTAGTGTAACAGAAGGCAGCCATGCATATCTCATTCTGGCTGAAGTCATTTAAATCTTCTTGTATCATGGAAATGGGAATTTTCAGGGTTGATCATTCTACGATCCTTTGACAGCACTACGAACGTAGTATTCCTTGTCAGTTTGTGCTTGCTGAGTTCTGCTCCCATAGTGAGTTCCTCATGATTGATGCTCGATGATCCTCTGTAGTCAGCTTCCTTAAGGATTCTTCTCTTATGACATGCTTTGCATGATTGAGCATATAAGACCCTTTTCTTCTTTTGTTGAGTGGCCTGCTTCCATATAAGGATATGCAGCCTTTTGAGCTTCATTTAGATTAGCTCAATAGGTCTTTAAGGACAGGCTTTGACATATAGGAATTTTGTCAGAATTGTTTCTGAATAGTCCTAAGCCTTCTGCTGGTTGACTCTTCTTGACTGAAGTTATTTGCTTTAGCATTCCTTAGTGTAGTCAGATAGACCAAGTACCTACAGGTTATTCATTTCTAATATTTGGTACCCATGGTTAGATGTGTCCTGCTAGGTTAGTTACTAAAACCCCTGTTCCTCATATATTTGGATGAACATCACATTGACCACCATCAGTCGTATCCATGTATGTACTTTATTTAGATAATACATTTTGAGATGCATATTGGTGAGTGTGAGAGAAATCTGACATTTTAATAGAATGCTCTTTTCTTTGATGGTTTCATCATATGATAAGTTATGATCACAGAGTTTAAATGTTCTCAGAGTGAGAATCAGCTCTATGATTTATTAGCATCTGATTCATGGAGGTGATCAGTTTCTATGAATCTTCGAGATTCTTTTGTAGATCTGATCATACTCCGTGTGTCATTAAACACTTAGACCATAGGATTTTTAAAGCACATTAACCCATCAACAAAGATTTCTTCACATTCAATCGACCTGTGAGGCTCTTGAAACTATTTCAGATTTCTTTCAAGTTATCATCTTCAACCTAAAACTTGGATGGAGAGAAAGTTTATAGACATTTGAGTTTCTATCATTAGTGTACTTTCTCTCTTCACCTTTTTAGATAGATTATGAATATTTGAAGGAAAACTATTATAGTTCATGAGTAGGATGCACATAAGATGTTCATATCTACATTAACGAGGAACCGTACCTTTTTGCTGTCAGTTTCTTAACAGTCATTTATCTTAGATATACTGAGTTTAGGCATTGATGTGCATGTTTCTGACAACCAGTTGATCTTTAATCAATCAGTCGTGGTGTTGAAGAGAGTGTCAGTATCTCTAATTCTTTGACATCCTTGAGTTCATAAGATTTACATCCAGTTGCGGTTTGACCAAGCATGTGGTTGAGAAGTTCTTCTTTCTTCTTTGGATAAGCATTACTTAACATGTATGGCCTTTTTATCTTTTCAGGCTGGTGGATGTTTGAATTTTTCCTGTTGACATCTCTTGAGCTTTCTAGCCTGGTCTTCATACAACAAGATTTACATCGAGCAAGGATTGATCTTGTTGATATGATGATCAAAGACATGGAACAATCTGAGCAGCTTCAGGTGTATATGCACATTTACCTGTACACAATATTTCCAATGTGTGAGCTCATCTGCATATAACAAGTGACTTACTACTAAACTAAGTCTAGAACAATGTTTGTGCCTAGGATTAGACTCAAAGCGATTAGCTTTTGAATGTAGCATGAGAAACTGCTCTGATACCAATTGTTAGTTCCCAGTAGGCATAATAGATCTAGAAGGGGGGGTTGAATAGATCCTTTTTAATTTTAATACTTTTCTTTTTTATTTTGTATTGCTAATAATTTAGCATGTGACAAACATAAGAATCTTTTCAAGCACAATGGAATAAGTAAAAGATCCCTTCATTGATATATTCATAATAATACATACATTGTTAAGTAGAGAGTTAGTTCGATTGGTAAGCGGTTATAACATACATGGCGCTTATAGAAGTTAATGTACATAATGTAAATGACATAAAGTAAAAGACACAAGGGTTTTAAGTGGTTCGGATACTCAAGCTCTAATCCACTCTTCCGCTTTCAACTAGCGAGATTTCCACCAAGGAAGGCGGCAAGACCACAGAATCACTAAGATTCCTTCAAGGCCAAGAGCCTTGGGACTTGATTCACTAAGAACTCTTGAGGCCGCCGTGACCTTGGAACTTCTCTAGTTCCTAGGAACTCTTCAAGCCCAGCAGGCTTGGAACTTCATTTAGTCCCTCAGGACAAGGACCCTCAGGCCCTGGCTTCTTGTTGTTGAGTTATTTGTTGGAGTTGGTGCTAAGCTGCTAAGATGTCATTAAGCTCTGAACATCTTTTGTACTTAGCAGCTTGATGTGGTCCTCTTTGCATTCTGCTTCGAGTCTGGACCACATCTTCTTTGGAGCAGCTGATCTTCACTCTTTTCTGCTCATCTTCATCTGGTATTAGCTGTTCACCATCACCATCTGGGTTTGCTAAGTCTCTGTGCTTTTAGTAGACTTTGTCTGGCAGTTAGCAATCCCTAAACCCTTCTTGAATACTTTGAAGACATGGTTCTACACTTGTTCATTTTTAGCTTTTGGTTTATGGTGATTCGTAGAGTGGCTCTCTTGATCTTCTTTATACTTAGCCACTTTCCTGAATGCTATCTTCTTGGCCTTCTCGGCTCTCAGCTTGGCTTCCATATTCAGTGGCATTCTCATCCTTGTTGAGTGAAGCTTTGATCTGTTTGATTCCTTCTTCAAAGTTGCTTCACTTCTACCTTGGTAGTCTCACTGTCACTGAGACTTGTTCTATTTATCTTTGGTGGAAGTCGTAGAGTCAACAATAGCATTCACCAACTTAACGATTCTGCAACTTCACAATCATCAGCAACTCTTGATTTTTGAAGTTCTGTTAATTTATACTGCTTCCCAATCTTCCTGTTGGAAAGTAGCCGTTGAAAGCTATTCAAATTTCTTCGCAAATCTCGAGTTATTTGGTGTAGACTGCAGATGTGACATGACATCTTTTTCTGACTTCCCGACACTGCAGTCTACTGTTTCACCAACCCTGTCAGATATGTCACTTTGATATCTTGGGCAGGTTGACGACTTTATATCACCCTTCTGATTTCTCGATCAGAGGTTGTCCTTTCATCGATGCTCTCAATAAGCTCTTATCCGAATATTACCCTTCAGATTGAACTGTTGCCAATGCCTCAATCTTTAGTTGATCGAACTCTACGATTCTGATGCATACCTTCTTGGACTTGATCGTAGTGTCCTGTTTGACTTGCTTCTTGATGTGTAGAATTAACACTACGATCTTGAAGAGTGTTCATTAGATCTCCAATGTGGAACACCTCTTCCTTTTCTTGTGTAGTGCTTCTATACTTCTGTTTGCCTCAATGTTCTCAGATATTGATGACTAGGCTCTTTGTTATGGTCCCTTCTGAACAGTAAGACATCTCAGATTTGTAGTATGCTCAGTACGCTTTCTCCTTGTGATCTCTCGTTCACTTATCATCAATGGACTGACCCATGCTTAATCACTTTTGTCTTGTTATTCAAAGGCTGACCAGTATCTTTGTGTATACTCCATCAGTTTCTTCTTTGTATAGCAAACACTAAGATCTTGGTTGCTTCCAAGAACGTTGTCGTCTTTCTACTTGACAGCTACTGCATGTGATGACTTACCTTAGTCAGCTATTGAAGTCTTCTTATGATCATCTTGTGGAAGACTTCATCTCGAAATGCTTCACAACTCGATCTTGATGCTGATTGGTTTGGTGTTTAGATCTTCTATTAGCTTGCATGCCATTCGTTGAGTGCTCTCTGGTTTCCTTCAGGTGGGACGTATTTATGCAGTGCCAACCAGAGGCTTCATTCCTTTGGATATCCTGGGACTGCTCATTTGTTGAGAATCGTATTTGTTCTACGATTCTGTCTTGACATTGTGAGCACATCTGTTGAGGTCTTAGTTCTGCACTCTACGATTCAGCTTTGGCAGTGCAGACACTACGACTCCGAGATCAGATCTTGACACTCTACGATCTCTGTCGCTGTGCTTGTTGTCTTTATCTGATCTTGCTCGACTATGATCTCTGCCTCTGGTATGATTAGTAGACTCTACGACTCTGAGTGTAGTCTAAGATTCTTGACTTAGCTTTAGCAGATACTCGGTCGGCTCGTAAGCAGGCTGTCTCTACGATTCTGAACATGACTTCCTCAGCAGACTATGGCTCCGAGGAAGTTCTCCTCGACACACTACGATCCTTTCTCGTCTCTCCTGGAAGTCTACGAACTCCGAGATCTACAATCTTGTAGACTACAATTCTGCCTTGATAGCTCTCGAGTTTTCCTTGACTCTCTTGGCAGACTACGATTTCTGGTGCAGTGCTCAACGATCAGACAAGCCTAGCTATTACATCATAAGATCAACCTAACATGCTTGATTTTTCTATATTTATAGTCTTTGTACACCATTTCTTTTTAAGGACTTTACAAAGCTGTTTTGCTTATGTAGGATCAACCTAACACATTTGATCAATTCATTCTAAGTCCTTGCACATATGTTTCTATTATCTATCAAAGGGCTTTACATCTTTTCTTAATGCAAACATACTTGCATATTCATTCATATATATATGTCATAATCAAATCATATGTAAACAGGAATATCATTCACATGTTTATTCCTGACAAATTGCCTTGTGTCCCCTTTTGATTTCGTTGTTTGTTGCTCAATATAAATCCAACACACGTGGTCGAAGTCCCATGTCAATTAGAGTCCAAAAGCTATCTAAGTGCTCAAAATCCTTATTTCAGCAAAGTTTGCAACAAGCCAGGAGTGTCAGGATTCGAGACCCCACGTGTGACACCCCCAAAACAGGTATACATCACCCATCTTGGGTCGCCAGATACATGGTACATAAATTCAAATACAACTTAATTATACAACAGTCGTGTTAAATACGACAAAACATAGCTGAGAGTTTAAACAAGAATATTGTCATCTAGATAATATCCACACTAAATGGTGTCCTCATTACAATTATTATCACATTATTCTATAAAATAGTGAGGACTACTAAGGCCATTTATCCTGGACCATCACTCCATTCCCCGACTCGTCCCAGCTATATTCTCATTTCTCAAGAGAACAAAGAAAGAAAGGGTGAGCTCAACTAGCCCAAGAAGAAATATTATGACTAAGATAATGCGAGAATAAATTATCCTTAGCCTTCAATAGTATAACAACTGATAGAATACAATAGACAACAAGTTTTAGATCAACAAGCTGCAATGAAATAAGCAATCCATTAGAAGAGTCAAGTAGAGCATAAAATCTCATGCCTTCTATGATTTAAAAAGTTTTTCATCAACTTTATTGTTGAGACTCAGCTTAATAAATAAAATCGAATCATCCCTGCACCACGGCCAAGGATATTCAAGTAATCATCAATGGTCATGATTATCTTGAATAATCCCCGGTCATAATCATACCCAAGAATCGTCCATCAATGAACTACGTGCCGATGAGGACTTTTACCACATCATTCGTCACATTACGGTCCCGATTATACCGAATAATCCCTGGTCATAATCATACCAAGTCCATCTATGCACGTAAGCCAAAGATGACTTTCATCACAATATAAGCACGAGGATGATGACAATGACATAATAATTCAATAAAACAAGTTCAAGGATAAATTTTAAAGATTTATAATTTAATTTATCCAGGAATCAATAACGTCCAAATTGTCAACATGATACTACTTTGTAGAGTAAAATTCAAGAATAATATTCTTGTACCAAAAATAATTTGGACAGAAAAGAAATATATTTTTCGGGTGAATAGTACCCCGACACGAAAAGTGTGCCCCGAATACCCGAGTGAATAATACTAGAGTAAATAGTAATCGGGTGAATAGTAACCTGCAAATAGTAACCCGTGAATAGTAACTCGTGAATAGTACTCTGGCACGGAAAGTTCCCAGAATACCCGAGTGAATAATACTAGGGTGAATAGTAATTGGGTGAATAGTAACCCATGAATAGTAACTCGTAAAAGAAAAATACCAAATAAAATGATATTCCATGACGAGTACAAAAGAAATGATATCTCATACGAGTATAATAGAATATACGAAACTGCAAATGGATTTTCACCCGCCATGCGGTAATCCACGTAGACAGATCATTTCCACAATTTAATAAAGAATGAATACGAAAGATCATTCACCATGCATGCAGTAATCCACATAGACAGGTTATTCCAATAGAATAATAAAGAATGGAACGAAGGTCATGCGTAATCCGTGCGTAAAGGAAAGGATATTCAGCAGAATAATAAAGAAGCGGAACCAGTCATGCGTAATCCACATGCATGTGGATATTCAATGTAATAATAAAGAACGGAACCAGGTCTTGCGTAATCTGCACAGACAGGATATTCTAACCGAATAATAAAGAATGGAATAACAATAGAATTCACCAGGCATGCGATAGACCGCATAGACAGGTTATTCTAACAGAATAATAGAGAATGGAATAACAGAAGAATTTCACCATGTATGCGGTACTTCACATAGACAGGTTATTCCAACATAATAATAAAGAATGGAATAACAACCCTTACGAGTATTGAATGAAAATAACTCTCTTCATTAATATGAAAGAATAATACCCCTTACCTCAAAAGAAGACTGGATACTGGAATTGTGAGGTAGCAGACTTCTTCTTCTTCTCTCTCTATAATTTCTCTATAATAATTCTTTGAATTAATTTAGAAATTCGGATCTTATGTAAAATGATTTTATTAAATTAAATAATGATAAAATTTTATTTTGTGTGATATCAAGATGGTTTTCGATTTCTATAACCTATTGATATTGGAATATCGTAGTATTTGATCTCGCATGAAGGATTTAAAGTGTTTGAATTTCTAAGAAGAAAATAAAAGTTTTCCAGAAATTTTTAGAAAAAAAGACACCTATTCATCGGTATTTGCTAGGAATTATTTTTGAATTTCCAAGAAATATGTAATGGTAGAATATTAAAGTAAGACAGGTTATGTACTAATAATCTAGTTATGGGGAATGTAATATTTCGCTTGCGGACTTAATTCGAGAATATTAAGGAAAGCGAAGTATTAGTAAGAAAGTATTAATTGTATGATACCTAGGTATTGTACAAGGGAATGGAAATGAGTATAATACGAGGTATTATACGAGTTTGTATGAAGTAAGGGAAATCGCATATAGATTCTATATGAGTTAGAATACGAGAATGATAAGTAATGTTAATGGACTTAGAAGGTTAATTATAATTGGTACAAGCCCAAATGAATTAAAGGTTTAGGCCCAAGCTAGATTCCATGAGTTGTCTAACCCATGGGGCAACCCATAGTAATATGATTAATGTGAGTGGTGATCAAGATAAGTGATAACCAAGATAAGTGGTGATCAAATAAATAAAGTAATGGCCAAGTTAGGTGAGTAATGACCAAGCAAAGGATAGGATTTGTGTTGATCAAGTTATGAATAGTAAGGAGGTGGTTTAGTGTATTGACTAAATTGCCCTAAACCTTGCAAGTTCTATAAATAGTGAAGGTTGGCAAGTCATTTGCTAGTTGTTCAAATAATCTAAACACTCTCTCTCAAAGGGCTTAATTGTTAGGGCGAGTAAGTTGTAATAAGCTACTTACATAAGAAGAAGAAAGAAGCTATTTATCAAGAACTTCTAAAGTAAGATCCTCTTCTCCAATTATCTTCTATCTCTAGCATGATAGGTTGATAAGAAAAGTTTGGATTAAGGAACATGAATGATAAAAAGTAAGAAGTATGTGTAAGTAATGAACTTAAGCCATATAAGTTGGTAATAAGTCATTTAAGCTAGCATAAGTTATAAACTTATGTGAAGGAATTATGAACTTATAATGAGTTTTGCAATATAAGGAATATGGAAGTAAATGAACTTTTATGATCATATGTATCAAGTATACATAAGTAAAGCTATATGATGAGAATATATATGTATAATGATTAAGAAACTTTAATTGTCATAAGTTATGAATGATAAGTTCATAAGTAGTTTATAAATTTATCAAGTTATAAGCTTATGAAGGAATAAGTCAAAGTCCAACCATGAGTATAAGTTATTGGAATAAGTAGGTTAATATGTTCACATGATGAATGTAATTCATTTGTAATATTGAACAAGTCATAAGAACAAAAATTTGCCGGAAATCGTACGATTAGACGTTAATCGTCGAATTCGTAAATTTCCCGGAATAGAAGTCAAATTTTGAGCTTGAGGTTGGAAATGTTATTTTCCAATGGAGACAAGTCATGTTCATTATTTAAGAGTTGCGGACTCGAAAATGAGCGAATTCCGACTTAAAACGAAGAAACGAGCGCTGAACGTTCACGAACATTTATCGTTTACGTTAAAAATGAACTAATAGGTGAATTTTTAGCAAACAAAGTCAAATAGATGAAATTCTTACATGAACGCGTAGATTACGTAATTTGTGAACCATAGGCTTTTGAACGAGCCAATTCGGACTTATAACGAAAGAGTTATGCGTCCGGGAAGTTCACAAAAATTCAAAGATCGAAATTTTTTACGGTGCACGAGTTGGCCATGCATTGGCCAACCCTAGACCAATTAGTCACGCCGCAGTGCCATGAACGGTCTATGTCACACTAGAAAGCTGGCGAAGCAATATATGATGAAAAAGAAGTTAAGACTCTCATGTGCAGCAGCCAAGTCAAGGCCATCCCATTATTAACTTCATGCATACGAGATGCAGATATAAAAAGTGGCGCATGACTACGATCTTTGACAAATGATAGTGAAGAATATTTGTGAATGTAAAGCAAGAAAGGGTTATTAGGTTGAGTTAAACCTACCTTAAGAAACCTAAAATAACATTGCTAAAGCATTGTTAAACCTTAAGAGTAATGTGTAAAGACTGGTAATAACCTATCCATCTATGAATGAAAATAGAATGATGAAATCAGAATGAATAGTAACCAAGTCTAATATACAAATTAGATTGAGATGAAGGGTAAGATATAGTCAGATACATACTTGATTATGTGTGACCTAATGTAAGGCATTATGTGATCATGTATTGTAGAGACTTGAAAGACTTAAACGTAAAGTAAATTACATCGTAGCAGACGCTTAAGGCAAGTATTCTAACTCTTGTCTCAGTTCAATCTGAACAAGTTTTTGAAGTTCATGTATCCTTACGCATGAATTGAAGTACAATGAAGTTAAAGCCAGTTCTTTTGGCTAGACTTGATATATTGAGTGGATTATTGATAATCTATTCATCTGTTATCAAATGTGATTATCTTTTGTCAACTACTTGATATGGTTTTCAAAAGAAGACTGAAATGTTAAACAAATATTTTGTTTCAGAAAGCAGCGAGCACGTGAGGTTGCCAAATGATTAAACGTACATACGTTTAATGGATGTAGTGTTGATCAACATAGAGTACAATAGGCTGATCACCTAGAAGTGCTCGTAAGTAATATTGGGCTTACGGACTTAGTTCCGGGTTTTCCTTTTTAAAGAAAAATGAATACTCAAGGTCTTTGACCGGAGTGAATGTTTTACTAAATATTGATGATATTGTAAAACATTTTGAAAGAAAGATGAAGTGCTATTTTGAAATATAAATAGTACCTCATAACTATTGTTCAGTTATTGAAGATATACGATTCATATGTATCAAGCATGTTGTTATTGAAATTGTTATACTTCTTTGAGCTAGTTATGCTCACTCTTGCTTGAACCATATGAATGCGACTAAGTAGAGCGTCTCGAAGGATCGAATAAGGATAAAGGAAAAGCTAAAATGATTATTAAAGCTGTCTTGTAATAGTATAGGTCCATTGTTGTAATGTAATAAATATTATGACAAAGAACCTTTTGTAATGTATAGAACACGAGAAATGTAAATATTACTTTTAATATATAAAAGTTATGTTCTTTCTTTGAGACTTTTCAATTGAATGAATGTGTGAATGTTATACAAGTATAGCACCATCTGTCGGGTTAGAAGATACGGATTTGGGGGCGCTACAATTGCTCTTGTGAGACTTAGTGAATTAGTGAGAAATGAAGGAAGAATGAGCTTCTATTTATAGGAAAATATAGTTTCAATAATTGCACATTTTGGGGCTCGAATTATTACAGTATAATACCTTCATCTTTTCCTTCAATTTTAATTTAGTCATGAAAGTATTATCAAACTTGCACCACCTCCCCTAATAGTAAATCACGTGAATCAATTGTAAATCATATGACTCAATAGTTCTAAACATGTGAAAAATTAATTATAGTATAGTACCTCCATCTACACCTCCATTTTTAACTTAGTCATGCAAATATTATCAAACTTGCACCAACTCCCCTAATAGTAAATGAATGTGATTCAATAGTACACACATGTGAACAAATAGTTATTATCATGTGAATTAATAGCAATTAATTGCTCATTTATCTGATTAATTACCCGATAACTTCCAGACATAAATTATTATCGAAATAAATGCTGATTTCCACTTACACTAATAATTCCCACACAATGGAACTATCAATTTCATCTTTAATCAACACGAACTTATTCATCATTAATATTATAACTCACAATATTTAATAACCAGGTCGTTCCCATGAAAAGAGGGCTTTCAGATAAGAATTTCTCCTTATCGGGCGCGCTTGATTAGGTGACCAAACCTCTCCTTGACAGAACTTCTAGACATTGTCAATATTGCAAATAATAATATGAATAACTTTGATGTCTCAATTATTGATTTAATAATAATAAATATTATGCAGATGATATTGTGACAACAATTGAATCAATAATATGAGAGATATGATGCAACAATTACTATAGCAATAATTGAGTATAACTGAGTGACTTCTCACGTTAGCATCAATAATCAATATCGTTTGCTACTATGCAACCACTCGTATTACTGTACTTTTACTACCGAGTAGTTCAACAGTTTTAACGGTAACACTTTTGCCATTATTTTTATAAAAAGATATTTCTGTCATTTTCTTACTACGACAATACTTCCATTGTGGGGTCCACCAATGATTATGCCATCGTACGAATATTCCCAGTGAAAATGAATATTCCCCGACACAACGAATAACAACTTGCTTACTTTGTAAAATTTTCACATATCACCCTTAACTTTAACCTTTTATCAATTTAACCATTTACTAAATAGAATAATTATAAGAAAATTGAATACTTTCATTTCATAAAATTCGGGGTCTCACACCACGCCCCGATGGGGGTGTATGATAGAAATGTCGCCTTGGTGGCTAGGCCATCGCTAAGCTGGAATGGAGCCCCATACTGGCAAGTGGGTGTAATGGTAAAAATAGGCACTTTACGTGGGTGCCTCCTACAAACTGACTTTTGTTGACCTTCATACTTGCTCCAATAACGCTCCAAATGACTCCTTTTTTACTCATTTACCACACCAACTATCCTACACACGAAATATCAAGAAACAAGTAAAAACGAACATGAAAACAAGGAATTAACAACAAATAAGCTCGAATCAGACATCAATTCGTGGACATAAAATCCACTTATCAAGCTTTCATACAAACTGTGGGATCATGTGAGCCTAGGAATCATGTGATCACAGATTCAGTCTCTTGAATCTAGATTCGGTTCCCGTGATGGACATTTTCAGCTATAATCAGCTTGTAAATTATTCACGGTGTTTGAATTTCCTTAGATGGCTTACATGCCCATAAGGAGTTCGACACTGCTATGTACATTATTTTCTCAAAGATGTTTCGCATCTCGAAAATAAAAACAATCAAGCCGAACATACAATAAAATAGAAGTATCAAAGGCCTCAATTACTATTGAGCATAAGAGTTTAAAAAACCTCTTTTACAAAACATCATTGCTATATCTTGTTAAAACTGAACATTTATACAAATTCAAACCCTTTGTATATAGGTGCGAACGAATCATTTCCAAATAATTGTACATTGACCCACACACACACACACATTCATATAACAGTTTAATAGAAATATGGCGGTCACCATGGTAACACGGATGTCGGGGGGTGCCTAACATCTTCCCTCCACATAATCAAGCCCCCGGACCCTAATGAATCTTGGTTTCACAGACCAGTTTAGAAGTGTTACATCACGTGGTCAATGTGCAAATCTTTTCTCGGTTGAGTTGGTGCAACCATTTAAAAATACCAACTGGCGACTCTTACAGTTCAATCATCGACATATACATGTTAGACCTTTTCATAAATTGTTTTTTCAAATAAATCTCATTTAACATGAGAACAACAAAAGACAAGAACAGAAAAGGGACAAATAAAAATCCCGACGTTGACATAAGGCATGGCGCCGCAGCACCGACCAAGCCTAAAAAAGCAGTGTCATAGCTCCACCACGGGAAGGAGCTACTGCAAATTGGCGCTACAGTGTCGAGATTAATAAAGGATATGTGTAAGACCCCAACTTTTTATAAATAAAGATTTAATTTTCTCTAAATGTTATTTTGAATAATATGGTGTGGATTTGATATAATAATTGTGGGTAATATTTACAAATTTTGCAAAGTAAACAAGTTGTCATAAAATATTCGTTTGGTCGGGGAATACTCATTTTATCAAGAAATATTCGTACGACGGCACAATCATTGGTGGACTCCACAACGGAATGATTGTCGGATATAGAAAGCGATAGAAATAACCTTTTTCTAAAAATAACAGCAAAACTTTTACCATTAATTGTTGAAATACCCGATGATAAAAATATGCGATGTCTGGCGTGGTCGCACAAAGAGTAGCACACGAGATTATACAAGATCTCCGATTGCACTGAAACACACACGGTATTCATATTATTATTTGCATTATTGACAATGCCTAGAAAGTTCTATCAAGGAAAGGGGTTAGATCATCTAATTGCACACCAATAAGGAGAATTCATTATCGAAAAGCCCCCTCTTTCCTAGGAATGATCTGGTTGTTAATATTGTGAGTTATAATATTAATGATGAATAATTGTTGAAAGATTAAAAATGTGTTTATATTGAAGATAAGTGATTTGTGATAAATATTTATTCAAATTTTGATTTAAATAAAGGGTTTTTTCATGAAGTATTTGTTATAAATTTGGCTTATTAAATGGACCCCCACTTACTCATTTTTCAAAATTGTCGATAGAAAGTTATCGTAGTTTTGTTTTATTATTATTATAATAGTAATAATACAGAAATTTTTTTATATAAAATAGAAAACTTTTTATATTATATATAAAGTTATTCGTTTTATTAGATTATAAATAGAATATATTATATTTTATATAAAGCTTTTGTTTTATTAGAATATTTTATTGCACAATAATAAATAGTAAAAATTAGATTTTTGCGCGAATTCCCATGACTTCACCCGTGATTTTTTTTCCTGTGCAGTCCGTGATTATTTCCTAAATAGTATCCTACCATTCTCCTATAAATAGGATGCTTAGTTTAGAAATGAAAATCACACCAGAATCAGAGAATTCTTCTTCTATAATATTGAGCGTATTTCTTTTGAGTTTAAGGAAACTTTAAGTGTAGCAAATAGTGCAAGTTTTCTTCAAGAATATTCCTGCTATACCAGTCATAATTACTCTCCTTTTAAGGTAAGGGATATTATTTTTGTTCGATATTCGTAAGAAATATTATTTTCTTCCATACTCTATAGTATGTAAGTAATAATATTTGGTTTCATATTCCTAAATCTACACTTATTTTGATAAGTATTGATTATATACTCCTTAAAATTAGTAGAATATCCTTGAATTTTGTGCTTCATCTAGTATCGTTTCACAAAAATATTTTTCTGAACTTTCTTATTAAATTTTAATCTTTTCATGCCGGAGTACTATTCATGGGCACTATTCATACATACGGCACTATTAATACATACGACATTATTTATATATACGGTACTATTCATACATATGGTACTAGTTATACAATACTATTCACAGGGTACTATTCATAAAGTACTATTTACGGGATACTATTCACGACAAAAATTGATTTCTTTTCTATCCAAATTATTTTTGATACATGAATATCATTCTTGAATTTTACTCCACAAATTAGTTATCATGTTGACAATTTGGACATTCTTAAACTCTGGATATATTAAATTATAAATCTTTGATGTCGACGTCGGGATTTTTATTTGTCCCTTTTCGTTACTTGTTCTTTGGTGTTCTCATGTTATGTGAGATTTATTTGAAAGACAAGTTAAAAAGGTCCGACATATGTAATGTCGACGATGGACTGTTAAGAGTCGCCAGTTGGTGTTTTTAACTGGTTGCACCAACGCAACTGAAAAAGGTTTGCACATTGACCTAGTGATGTGACACTGCTAAACGGGTCTGTGAAACCGAGATTCATTTTGGGTTCGGGGGCTTGATTATGCGGAGGGAAGGTGTTAGGCACCCCCCGACATCCGTGTTGCCAAGGTGACCGCCACTTTTCAAGAAACTGTTATATGAATGTGTGTGTGTGTGTGTATGGATCAATGTGCAATTATCTGAAAGTAGTGTGAGGCCTCGTTTGCACCTATATACAAAGGGTTTGAATTTTTAGAAAAATTTAGTTTTAAACAGAATATAGCAATGAAGTTTTGTAAAAGAGGTTTTTCGAACCCTTTGCTCAATAGGAATTGAGACCTTTTCATACTTCCATTTTTTTATTAAATGCTCGACTTGATTGCTTTTATTTTCGAGATACGAGGCATCTTCGAGAAAATAATATACAGCAATGCCGAACTCCTCATGGGTATGAAAGCCATCCAAGGAAATTCAAACACCGTAAATAATGTACAAGCTGTTTACAGCTGAAAATGTCCGTCACGGGAACCGAATCTAGATCTAGTAGACTGAATATGTGATCACATGATTCCTAGGCTCACATGATCTGCATGATTTATATTAAAAGCGTAGCGATTATATATATAAAAGTTGTAAATATATATATCTGAGACATGATCTACCACCACGAAGCACCTCCATGGGGGATCAGAAATATAAATATATAAAAACGGTAAATATATATATGGACATGATCAACCACCACGAAGCATCCATGGGAGATCAGAAATATAAATAAGGCATTAAATGCGATCAACCGCCACGAAGTAAACTCCAGGCGGGACTAAATATAAATAAAGCAGTAAAGATGATCAATCGCCACGAAGTAAAATCCAGGCGGGACTAAATATAAATAAAGCAGTAAAAGGCGACAAAAGTAAACTCCGTGGCTGACGGAAAATGTAAATATATATATATATATATATATATATATATATATATATATATATATATATATATATATATATATATAAAAGCAAATAAACGCTTCAGACATAAGTCTAGGCTCAATCGAGGCATAACTCGATAATGTTAGTCCATATATAAATATATAAGTATATATATACAGACAGAAATGAAAACCACGGGCCAAAGTTTGGGCATACGCACACAACACGACCTTCAATGTGTAGAATAGTGTGTGTAAAGATGAAGAGAAAGGCTTTATAGAGTGTGAGAAGGCTTACAGTGGGCTGCCAATGCAGGCTTCTATGACTCTAGAAGGATAAACACTCAGCTCCTACCAGTAAATATGCCAATGCAGGCTTCTATGACTCTAGAAGGATAAACACTCAGCTCCTGCCGGTAAATATATAGCTATATGTGAGCTAACAGGTGTTTAAAATGAGGAAACACTCAATATGGGGTGTGTATAGAGCAAATTTGACAGGGCTTCCTCGCCTTTTCCTTTTTTCAAAATGGCCACCCCAAGCCCTCTATTTATAGAGGGGGGAGCCGCAGGTGTCCCATTGTCTCGAAGTACGTGCACTCATGCACTGTAATGTCTGATCGAACTTGAAGAACTTCAATTTGAGCATCCGAACGAGGTATACAAGACCATCTTCAGACTGCTTTTGCCAAGAGTTACGAAATGACATGGGATTAGAGGTTGTACGAAGTCAGTAATAGGGGACCATGCCCATGGTCTTCAAGCTTCAAATTCTATCCGGTGTGCTGCCACACGTAATAGTCACTCGGGATTTGAACTTCTTGGTTCTTGTAGGACATTGTCGTATATATATATGTATGAAGTGTTGAGACGACGTGTATGTGTTGAGGTGGCAAGATGACGTTTGACTCCTCATCGGGCTTATCTCCGGTTTAAGTTGAAAGCAGATGTTACTCAGGGTTACATCTGAGATTGGACTGTTGTAAGTGTTTGAATGCCGCAATGTCATCTGTGAGTGTGCCTGTCTGCCCGGTGTTAGCTCCAGGTCTGAGGTATGAGTGCCTCGGCGGGAGGTCTGATTGAAGTTGATATCATGCATTTGAAACAAGCATTTTTGGAGTTATCACTGAAACTGCAATAGTATTCCTTGGGGTTATCTCCAAGGACGAAACTCAGGGTTATCTCTGAGGTTGGAAATGATACTCCCGGTGTGTGTTCCGGGGTTGAGACTGAACTTCCAGTAGTATCCGGAATAGATGTGATTTGTCTTCCGGGTTATCTCCGAAAGACGAATCGCCTCCTACAATACAATGTTAAGAGGTGTGTGCAAAAACTTTTGAGTGTCTATAGATGCCCCTCTTTATCATATTCATGCAATGCAAGGCATGGATAGAATAAAGAATCCTAGACACTTGAAATGTAACAAGATAAACATGATGCTATGTGCAGCAACATGGTGCAAATGTATGATGTATGAATGAAATGATTGTCGGTTCCCTGTAAATCCTATTAGAATGACAATCAGTGATGTCTTGGACATGTGGTCCAAGTCTTCAAGGATGTTGACGTTGGGGCTATCACCAAAGTCCTGAATCCTAGACACAGACTTCTACTCCATAAAGGTGCCTCTTGTGTACAAGAGATCTGTGGGGAGAAAGCTTTGTCTGTTTGAGGATGTGTATAACATATCCCACCATCCTATCGGAGTTACTGCCAATAGTATGTATTGTCAAGGTTGCCTGACCTTCACTGATGTGTGTATCACCGGATAGATCCCTGTTGGGCAAACTGTTAAGGCTGCTTGACGTTCTTTGATGTCTGTATCAATGGTTGCATTGTGTTGTTACCCTTGCTAGGGAGTATGTAAGACCCCAAATTTTATGAATAAAGATTTAAATTTCTCAAAATATTTTTTTTAATATTATGGTATAATGTTATAGTTGTGGGTAATATTTATAAATTTTGCAAAGTATGCAAGTTGTTATAAAATATTCATTGTGTCGGGGAATATTCTTTTTATCGGGGAATATCCGTACGATGGCACAATCATTGGTAGACCCCACAACGAAAGTATTGTCGTAGGAAGAAAACGACAGAATTATTTTTTTATAAAAATAACGGCGAAAGTGTTACCGTTAAAAAGCTGTTGAACTACTTGGTAGTAAAAGTACAAGATGTCTGGCATTGGTTGCATAGTAGCACACAGTATTGATTATTGATGCTTACGTAAGAAGTCACTTTCGGTTATACTCAATTATTACTACTGATAATTTTCGCATCATATCTCTCATATTATTGATTCAATTATTGTCACAAGATTATCATCGCATAATATGTTATATTATTAAATTAATAATTGAGACAACAAAGTTATTCATATTATTATTTGCAATATTGACAATGTCTAGAAGTTTTGTCAAGGAGAGGTTTGGTCACCTAATTGCGCGCCAATAAGGAGAAATCCTTATCGAAAAGCCCCCTCTTTCTTGGGAACGACCTGGTTGTTAAATATTATGAGTTATAATATTAATGATGAATAAGTTTGTGTTGATTAATGATGAAATTGATAATTCCATTGTGTGAGAATTATTAGTGTTAGTGGAAATCGACATTTATTTCGATAATAATTAATTTATGGAGGTTATATTGACCAATCGGGTAATTAACCGGATAAATGAGCAATTAATTACTATTAATTCATATGCTTATAACTATGTGTTCACATGTGTGTACTATTGATTCACATGATTTACTATTAGGGGAGTTGGTGCAAGATTGATAATACTTGCATGACTAAATTAAAAATGGAGGTATAGTTGAAGGTACTATACTATAATTAATTTTTTCATATGTCTAGAACTATTGATTCACATGATTTACTATTGATTCACATGATTTACTATTAGGGGAGGTGGTGCAAGTTTGATAATACTTGCAGGACTAAATTAAAAATGAAAAAAAGAGGGAGGTATTATACTGTAATATTTTGAGCCCCAAAATGTGCAATTATCGAAACTATATTTTCCTATAAATAGAAGCTCATTCTTCCTTCATTTGTCACCAATTCACTAAAGCTATAGAGCAATTATTATAGAGAGAAATTATAGAGAGAAAGAAGAAGAAAAGTCTGCAACCTCACTATTCCAGTATCCAGTCTTCTTTTGAGGTAAGGTGTATTATTCGTATTCATGAAGAGAGTTATTTTCTTTCAATACTCATAAGGGTTGTTATTCCATTCTTTATTATTATGTTAGAATAACCTATCTATGCGAAGTACCGCATACATGGTGAAATTCTTATGTTATTCCATTCTTTATTATTCTGTTGGAATAACCTGTCTGTGCGGTTTATCACATGCCTGGTGAATTCTGTTGTTATTCCATTCTTTATTATTCTTTTGGAATATCCTGTCTATGCGGATTACGCATGACCTGGTTCCATTCTTTATTATTCTATTGGAATATCATGTCTGTGCGGATTACACATGACCTAGGTCTATACTTTATTATTTTGTTAGGAATAACCTGTCTGTGCGGTCTATCGTATGCATGGTGAATTCTTCTATTATTCCATTCTTTATTATTCTGTTGGAATAACCAGTCTATGTGGATTACCGCATGCATGGTGAATGATCCTTTGTATTCATTCCTTATTAAATTGAGGAAATGATCATACATGTGGATTCTGCATGGCGGTGAAAATCCATTTGCAGTTTCAGTATATTCTATTATACTTTCGTATGAGATATCATTTCTTTTGTACTCGTCATGGAATATCATTTTCTTTGGTATTTTTCTTTTACGAGTTACTATTCATGGGTTACTATTCACTCAATTACTATTCACTCTAGTATTATTCACTCGGGTATTCGGGGCACTTTTCGTGCCAGAGTACTATTCATGAGTTACTATTCATAGGTTACTATTCACCCGATTATTATTCACTCTAGTATCATTCATTCGGGTATTTAGGGCACTTTTTTGTGTCAGGGTACTATTCATGGGGTACTATTCCTGAAGTACTATTCACGGGGTACTATTCACCCGAAAAATATATTTCTTTTTTGTCCAAATTATTTTTGGTACAAGATTATTATTCTTGAATTTTACTCTACAAAGCAATATCATGTTGACAATTTGGATGTTATTGATTCCTGAATAAATTAAATTATAAATCTTTAAAATTTATCCTTGAACTTGTTTTATTGAATTATTATGTTATTGTCATCATCCTCATGCTTATATTGTGATGAAAGTCATCTTTGGCTTACGTGCATAGATGGAATTGGTATGATTATGACCAGGAATTATTCGGTATAATCATGACCGTAATGTGACGAATGATGTGATAAAAGTCCTCATTGGCCTGTAGTTCATTGATGGACAGTTGTTGGTATGATTATGACCAGGGATTATTCGGTATAATCATGACCATTGATGATTACATGAATATCCTTGGCCGTGGTGCAAGGATGATTCGATTTTATTTATTAAGTTGAGTCTCAGCGATAAAGTTGATAAAGAACTTTTTAAATCATAAAAGATAGTAGATTTTATGCTCTACTTGACTCTTCTAATGGATTGCTTATTTTCGTTGCAGTTGTTGATCTAAAACTTGTTGTCTATTTTATTCTATCAGTTGTTATACTGTTGAAGGCTAAGGATAATTTATTCTGCATTATCTTAGTCATAATATTTCTTACTGGGTTAGTTGAGCTCACCCTTTCTTTTATTGTTCTCTTCAGGAAATGAGAATATAAATTTGGGACTAGTCGGGGAATGGAGTGATGGTCCGGGATAAATGGCTTTAGTAGTCCTCACTATTCTACGAAATAATGTGATAATAATTGTAATGAGGACACCATTGAGTGTGGATATTGTCTAGATGACAATATTCTTGTTTAAACTCTCAGTTATGTTTTGTCGTATTTTACACGATTGTTGTATAATTAAGTTGTATTTGAATTTATATACCATGTATCTGGCGACCCAAGATGGGTGATGTATACCTGTTTTGGGGGCGCCACGAGTATCTGAGGTTCTTGACCTTCATTGATGCGTATATCAATGGTTGCATTGCATTGTGACCCCCGCCGAGGATACATGGATTTTTGAAATTTTTTCGCGTTGTGACCCCCGCTGGGGGATACTTTATCAATTTATAACTTCAGCGTTGTAACCCCCGCCGGGGATACGTTTTAGGACTGTGACCCTGCACTGACGACATCAGACCTTTGTGAGGTATTGCCGAGCATGATTTGTAAAAGCTGAGGCCAATGGTATAGTATACCTTGTATGCAGGTGAATACCAATGAGTGATATATAAAGCTAGAGTTTGGCCCATGAAAACCAGGATTTCAGGCTATTCCGCTCAATTACGTAGCATTTTTATTCTTGATTTGGCCTTTTCAGATTGTGAGACCTCATTTGCAACTCTAATTGGACCAAACCGGAGGTGTGGGACCCATGTATGGGTGCCACAGGTACACCTGCAGCAGCCACAGGTGGACCTATGGCCAACCATGGCTATGTAAAGCCTGCAGGTGGCTTTCATAAGCCATTTTCAAGTCGCGCTGTGCCGCGAAGGAAACCTGAGAGCTCTTCTTTAGACCTGCTGAGTTCGGGCGACTTTCTGCACATTCTGCCATCGTACAAGTGTACTTCACTATCCTGGTAACATATGCATGTATTCTTTTCCAGTTTCTATTCGTTGGAAAATGACTTATCACATGAAATGCATTTAGACACATAGTAGTGAATATGCATGCTAATATGACTTTATAAAAAATATTCAACACATTAAATGTTAGTATTAAACCATGCTGAACATAATGATGTGAAAAAATTTAACTTTTGAAACAGTCAAATTGGCACCTTTTACTGTCATTTCTTATCCTATTTGAGGACAAATGAGTAAAAGTAGAAAAGCAAAATAATCCTGGTAATTAGACTACACTTACGGATTTTTTATTGTGATGTATTAATGCATGTAGGATGTATATGACTGTGGGTAGGTGTGCTACTGAATGGCCACCTAGTTATGCCTATATGTATGTGGATAGTCCCATTTACAAAGGGGGCTATGGCAAAAAATTTCAAAACGTAGGCATTGGGTAGTCATGCATTTTTAACTCTACTGTAGATGTATGTTAAAACAATGCATGCATGCATGTAGCCATAAGATGCATTTTGAAAAGCTCCAGATAAGAATTTGCCACACCCTTTCTGAGGTGATTTGGAGACTTGTTGTCCAGATATTATGGATCTGGATCAGCCGAGTAGTTCCCGCAGGACCACTTCTGGTGTACGGAGGTGGGCTTCTAAAGCGCCTCGACCCCGTTCGGTTAGACAGCCTCGTCGTTTGGTGGAGGCGGTGATATATTCTATCCGGGTTGAAGTGTCGGATGTCGAGGACGAGGAGGAGGATGTACCGGTTGAGGTTCCTGCTCCTGTTGTACGTGTTTGAGGGAACTAGTTCAGCATCCACTCTCTGTATCAAGCTTTTCATGATGACTATAGAGCGATTGTACATGGCTGGGGATTCGGGACGTTCTTTTCCATTCTTCCCAGTCGTTTTCCCTGGGGTTACCTCAGGACATTGTCTGAGCACTGGTTTCACTAGACTCAGTCACTCCATTTGCTAGACTGTGAGGTGATGATGACGCCGATGGATTGGCGATTTATCACAGGTATGGAGTTTGGAGGGGATCCAATGCCTTGTACGACAGATATCACCCCTACTGCCGTCAAATCCTTGTTGGGAGTTCCGGTGGAGGCGCTCAAGGGCAGGATTATTCGTACATGTCCTTTGAGCGTAGATGTTATGAGCGGGCTGTTGAGTGAGGCTATTCCCGATGATGTGAGAGTCAAGGATCTCATTCTTCGGTGATTGTTCTTGATGATCATTAGAGGCTGCTTCATAGAAGATAACTCTTCTACAGTGTCCCTCACTTTGATCAGCGCCACTCGACACGTGAACCGTATAGGAGACTGTGATTGGGGTTCCTACACTTTTGCCTACTTCCTCAGGGGAATGCGCATACGATCGCAGGGTTTGACTGAGGCTTGGTTAGGATTCTACCCATTTCTGCTGGTGAGTATTTCTCTTGTCTTTTCCCATGTACAGGTTAAGAGCGTTGACTGACAACAGATGTTTGCCTTTGTGTTGGCAATTTTGGGCCTATGAGAGGCTTCCATGTTTACGTCCTGTGAGCGTGTTAGGTTTAGACACCTATCCACGAGGACGGAGATGGCATCATTCAATACTGGCTGAGGTCCTTGTTGCTGAGGGTTTCACCCATTGCCGCCTACAGCTAAAGTTGTTGACAGCGGATGTCATCACATGGGTTCCCTATTCTGGGGAGCATTTGAGTATTGGATTTGAGGACGGGTACCCGACTGGTGTCGAGCACGTTATGTCCACCCGTAGGATTCCTCTCTTCACAGATGGATGATGGGAGCTCTATTTAGGAGAGTGTGCTATCAAGAGCACTACAGGAGAGATTCGCATGTCGATCTTGCCTCCTGCCAGGCGTTATTGGCCTATTTTGCGGTCACCCATCATTGATATCCCATTGTTGGGGATTGACGGTTACACATTATCAGAGGGCCCCTGTACTTAGGAGATGTTCCAGCATTGGTGGTTCCCTCGTACCATTGGAGCTTAGACCCGCACCACACAATTTATGGGGCATATGGTTCCAGGATCCGTGATGATGATGTATTGGCTAGCTTGTGTCAGAGATCCGACTCATGTGACACAGATTGACAGTTTGATCCGGCAGTTGGACCGGGAACATTTCTTTATCCGGCACTTGGGTAGAAATCCTTCAGAGGCAGATACTTTTGATTCTTCCAGCTCTGGCGCTGGCCCCTCGGGTGACCCATATGGCTTTGCCGGTGTAGATCCTCCCTTGTATAGGCCTGACATCCCTGTAGATAAAGATCTAGTGACTCGGGAGGAGTTATATCAGGTTGACAGGATTGACGACGTTGATATCGATATCATTGACTTCTTCTGATGCATATTTCTCGTTATCTTTTTTGATAGGCCTCTGTTAGATGCTGGGTAGCTTCGCCCCATTCTTGCTATATCTTTTGATAGGCCTCTGTTAGATGTTGGGTAGCTTCGCCCCATTTTCCTGTATTTTAGCTGTACAGAGATGTATTAGATGATGATATACTTAGGAATGTATGTACAGTTTTCCATTCCCTATATCATATTTCCATCTATTGTATCATGCATATTATTATGTTATGCATATGTATATATGTCTAGAGATATTCAGCATTGACCCCTGGATAGTCTTATGACACGGCCCATACAGATGTCTTCTTCGACAGTTAGCCATATTGATCATACCCCACCATTTTTAGTGGCATCGGATATGCGATCGTGGTATGATAGCATGTCACCATTAGACAGGGTGACTGTAGATCATCTGTTGTAGCATACTATGACCCTATTGATGTTTCAGGTTCCCACATGATTTATGGAGGGCATGCTGGAGCACTGGGTATCGGAGAGGCAGGTTTTCCAATTTGGGACCCAGGAGTTGACTCCTATTTTGGAGGAATATGCACGGTTGACGATGCTTCCATTAGACAGACCTTGCGTGTACATGGCGATCGGAGACATAAGTAGGCAGCTCATGACCCTCACCGGATTAAGGCGTAGGGTGGTACAGGATGAGATCACATCTGGCCATGTTATATCCTAGCATTTTCTATTTGACAGATTTGGCTCTGAGGATAGTTATGTACGGTATTCCAGGGATTTTACCACACCGGAGGATCATTGGCGTTCAGCTAGAGTGGATGTACTGCTATTATGTGTATTATCATATGTCTACATGCCACGGTATATGGATGAGTTGGACATAAGGGTCATTATGGCAGTGAGAGCTCTCAGGGAGGGTCACACCATCATACCGATGATTATGGCAGAGACTCTGAGGTCGGTCACATATTGCTACACTTATCTGGCAGGAGTGTTTACAGGCAGCGCGGTCATGCTGTACGTGTGGTTTATGTCACACTTGAGACCGATTGACACTTTTAGACGACATGAGTATTATTTCACCTATGATATAGCCATGTCATACTCCTTTTCGACTGCTTGAGTGTCGCGATCGTTTGCATCTTGGTCGCTTTCTGGCGAGGATTGGAGATCTGTTTGCTATACTGTCATGTACAAGGTTTAGTTCACCCTACAGCTTCATTACTCATGCTCCAGGCATGGATTATCTTCCTTTAGCTGGTTTGAGAGGGATGATCACCTACCACCCACTGGCCGTGATGTGTTAGTTTGACCAGTTTTAGGATTTCTATCCATTTGGGGGGGCGATGATCGTTATGCTTCTCATGGATTTATCGGCCAGATGACAGATCCGGTTGTATACTGTTGGGATCAACGAGCTAATTGAGTTTTCTGTCGATCATCAAGGTTATTACATAGAGTATTGACATGGATGGAGACAGAGACTGCATCGGCTGTGGTAGTATCCACAGTACAGGAGACTAATTCTGATGATGAGGAGCCTATGGAGGAGGCTAATATTCCCATCGAGGAGGACTTGACTGCTGGGTTGCCATCATTTGTGATGGATTCTCCCACCCCGAGTGCCACTGTTATTCAGTATTCAGCATAATATTTGGAGCAGAGCCTACATCTGATGACCTATGAGAGAGATCAGGCTAGGGCCTCGATGTTGACAGCTCTTGATGGGAGAGATGCCGCTCTATTAGAGAGGGAGGAGGCTAGATCAGCCAGAGATGCATTGATTGTGGAGCGGGATGCTGCCCTATCTGCCAGGGATGTGGCCATTGCAGATAGTGCTTTAGTGAGATCCCATACGACTAGCATCCTTGCCGACATGAGTGCATATATTGATAAGCATCATGCCACCATGCAGTTAGCCTCGGATCTGCTAGCTCATGTAGATACCATTGGGCAGGAGCTTGCAGCTTTACCTCCTTCTTTAGAGAGGGATGCTATGTTAGATCTGATAGTCCGCATACACACAGATCCGTAGATAGCTTTGTATTTTCCTGCACAGACTAGCTTAGCCATTTTATCATGTATAACTTATGTGTATATATCAAACAGTATTATATATGGCAGAGAAATATATTTTAATTTACTTCCCTTTCAGTTGTGCCTTGATACTTGCTTGATATTTGCCCATTTCTTCAGGGCTTGTGATCTTGATGCATTCTGAACTCATCCTTGATATGTGGACATTCAGCCATCACAAGATCTCTCAAAATGGATCATTGATCTGTATGTATCCCTACCATCTTTGGTGTCTTGGGACTAGTTTCTATATGGAAATGTGGAAAAGAGTGTGGCTTTTCCTCTCTGAGATTGACACCACCACAGATGGTTGCCAGTACTTCTATTTGTGAGAAGCCTAGTTAATTCCATCTTTTATGGATTGGTGTTGCTCTTTGAGGCACAACCGTAGCTTAGATGGTCACCGAATCTCCTATTGGTGAGGAGAGGTTGGATAATTCCATCCCTATGGTCTGAAGCTGATAAACTGTAATGGATTGAAGTTTGATCCCAGTACCGTGTGAAAAGTTTTTTTATTCTGGTAGGGGTTAGACTGAACTATAAATGGCTGCCTACGCACTCCTATTAAAGAGGAGATCAAGTCTGTGTAGTTCGAACCTGGTGTAAAAGGTTCAAAGCTGAATGTGAAAGGCAGATGGGTGTAGAAGTTTTATTGATGAAGAAGGGTGTAGAAGTGTTTTTGTTTTTTTTTTGTTTTTGTAGAGAAAGGGTTAGAAATGTTTTTGTTGCTTTTTGTTTATTGCGACTGGGCCATATAGAATATGGTTGCCTACGTACTCCCGTGTATCAGGGAGATCAGGTCGACGTAGTTCGCCCCTCAAGACGAATCGCAGCCAAAGAAAAGTATGAATCCCATGTGCAGGCTATACTGCGGGGAGAAGAAAGTTTGATCCCATGATGGGGACAAACTGCAGGTGTAGAAAAAGTTTGATCCCGTCTTCAGGATAAACTGCAGGCGTAGAAAAGTTTAATCCCGTCTTCAGGATAAACTACATGTATGAAAGGTTCAATCTCGTATTCAAGATAAACAAAATTGTATGAAAGGTTTGAAAATAGGTGAAACCAGGCTGCTGGCTTGAAGCGTATGTTTCCCTGAGGGGCAGAAGAGTTTGTAAAAAGGGTTAGAAAATCGGAATGACTGGTGATTTGATGATCAATACCAGGATGTTTTCTTGATGATATCCTCAGACATAGTACCGTTTCACGGTGTCCGAGTTAATAAGTTATGGAAATTCATCGCCATCCATTTCCTGTAGTCTGAGAGCGCCTCCTGTCAATATCTCCTTGACAACAAACGGGCTTTCCCAATTAGGAGCGAATTTTCCCTTGGATTGATCTTGGTTGTCAATGATCTTCTTTAAAACCATGTCATGTTGTTTGAACTACCGTAGCTGGACTTTTCTATTGTAGGATCGTGCGATCCTTTGCTGGTATAACTGACCATGAAATATAGCCGCGGTTCGCCTTTCGTCTATTAGAGACAATTGGTGATACCTATCTTGTACCCATTGGTCTTCATCCAGTTGAGCATTCATCAACACTCTGAGTGATTCCATTTCCACCTCTATGGGGAGCACTACTTCCAACCCATAGGCTAATGAGTAGGGGGTTGCCCCAATGGAAGTACGCATGGAAGTTGTGTAGGCTAATAAAGTCAGAGGCAAGAGGTCAGGCCATCCTTTGTGATTGGCGGACATTTTTTGCATGATCATCTTGATATTTTTATTAGCCGCTTCAATAGCACCATTCATCTTTGGACGGTAGATGATGGAGTTAAGGTGTTTGATGTGGAATTTACTGCATAACTCCTCCATCATTTTGTTGTTGAGGTTTTTAGTATTGTCTGACATAATGACCTCTGGTTGTCCATATCGACAGACGATATTGTTTCTGATGAAAGCAGTGATGACTTCTTTTGTAACCCTGGGAAAGGAGGCTGCTTCTACCCACTTGGTGAAGTAGTCGATCATGGTGAATATGAATCGATGTCCATTACTGGCTTTGGGCTCGATGGGCCCGATCACGTTCATTCCCCACATTGAGAAGGGTCATGGCGAACTCATATTGTGGAGTTCCCTTGGAGGGGCATGGATAACATTCCCATGAATCTAGCATTGATAGCATCTCTTGACGTGATCATCATAGTCAGCTTTGAGCGTAAGCCAATAATACCCTGTTTTGAGGATTTTCTTAACTAGTATGGGTCCGCTCATGTGTGGGGCACATACTCCACCATGGATCTCATCCATGAGCCTCTGAGCTTGGTCTTTGTCCAGACATCTGAGGAGACCTAATCCTGCATCTCCTTTGTAGAGTACATCTCCGCTCAGGTAGAATTTCATAGCAAGTCGATGGATCCACCTCTTTTTAGTCGGGCTCGCCTCAGCGGGTGCAGATCCATCTCACAGATACTCCTTGATATGTTGATACCAAGGGTTATGGACGGGAGGTAGCTCATCCAATACTTCTCCAACATAGTTCCCATAAGTTGGGGCCTTTTGCAGGGCAAATGTGATGCTTAGCATGTTTTCCTTGTCAGGTATGTGAATCAAGGAGACCAACGTTGCTATTGCATCCGCAAAATCATTTCTATTACGTGGAATGTGTAGAAAGGAGATTTCTTCGAACTCCAAAGCCATCTCTAAAACTTGCCGATGGTAAGGCAGCAAATGTAGTTCCTTATTTTGATAGATTCCCATGGATTATTTGATTACCAATTCGGAATCCCCAAAGACAGTTAACCACCTGATGCCCATTGAACGGGCAAGTTTTAGCCCCATGATACAGCCTTCATACTTAGCTGTGTTGTTGGTGCTGACAAACTACAATTTGATGGCAACGAGATACTACTCCCCCGTACCGGATACTAGAACTGCTCCAGCTCCAGAGTCTTCTGTGTTAACAGCTCCATTAAAATACATTTTCCATGTGTGGCATGCATCGTACTGATGATATTGCTGAACTGTCATTACCCCTTCATCGGGGAAGTATGTTTCTAAGGGCTTGTAATCCCCTGCAGGTGTGGCGGCCAGTTGATCTGCAATTCCATGACCTTTGATAGACTTTTGCGTCACATAGACGATGTCAAATTGCTGTAGGATCAACTTCCATCCCGAGCGATTCGACAATTCAGTATGGGCTTACTGAACACATACTTGAGAGGATCCACGTGGGATATGAGATGGGTTGTGTGACCATGGAGGTAATACTGTAACCTCATGGAAGCCCATGCTAAAGCACAACAAGTCTTCTCAATTAGAGCACAACAAGTCTTCTCAATTAGAGTGTACTTGTGTTCTTGATCTTTGAATCTTTTCTTTGAGGTAATATATAGCTTTCGTTTTAGCCTCTATCATCTTTTTTTGCTGAGATGCAGACCTATGGCATTGTCATTAATGGATAGGTACATAATAGGGGAACATCATCCCTGAGTGGTACCAAAACAGGAGCGTTAACCAGCTGCTCTTTAATGGTAAGGAAGGCTTTGTGACACTCATCGTTCTATTTCATGGAGGAGTTCTTCCTTAACAATTTGAAGATGGGCTCACAGGTTGCTGTGAGCTAAGAGATAAACCTGCTAATGAAGTTGATTCTTCCCAAAAATCCCTGTATTTCCTTTTCTGTCTGAGGAATGGGCATTTCCTTGATGGCCTGGATTTTGGTGGGATCCAACTTAATCCCTTTGTGGCTGACTAGGAAACCTAGCAACTTACCTGATTTAACACCAAAGGCACACTTGGCTGGATTTAACTCTAAGTTGTACTTACACAACCTGTTGAAAAGCTTTTTGAGATGGTCTAAGTGGTCTTCCTCCTTTCGGGATTTGACGATGATGTCATCCACGTAGATCTCTATCTCCTTGTGCATTAAATTGTGGAAAAGAGCCATCATAGCTCATTGATAGGTTGCCCTGGCATTGATGAGGCCGAATGATAACCGTCTGTAGAAAAAGGTTCCCCAAGGCGTGATGAAAGCAGTTTTCTCATGATCTTCCTCAGCGACCATAATCTGATGGTACCCCGCGAAGCAATCTGCAAAGGAGTACATGCCGTATTGAGCAGTATTGCCAATGAGAATGTGGATAAAGGGTACGGGAAAGCTATCTTTAAGGCAAGCTTTGTTCAAATCTCGGTAATCCACGCAAACTCGCACCTTTCCTCCTGGTTTAGGCACGGGAACAATGTTGGATATCCACTCTAGATATATAGACACCATGATAATGCCAGCTTGAAATTATTTCATAATTTCTTCCTTTACTTCTAAACTCCACTTAGGTTTCAATCGCCTGAGCTTCTACCTGACTGGCTTAAATCCCTCTTTAATGGGAAGGTGATGAAGAACAATTTTAGTGGACAAACCCACCATGTCTTCATGAGACCATGCAAACACATCCTGGAATTGGGTTAATAGTGCAACCATATCATTTCGTTGGTTTGGGGTGAGGTCTTAACCAATCTGGATTAGCTTAGGGCTTTCTATGGTTCCAAGATTAAAAGAAGTGGTTTGGTCAAGGTTGGGTTTAGGTTTGTCTGCGACCCATTCCTTAATCTCCTGCGGTGTCTCAATGTCCTCTTGTATTTCCATCAAGTCTGAGTCCAACTTTGCATCAAAGTTATAGCCCTTGTGGAGAGAAGGCACCTCATCAACAAGTACAGGCACATCTAAATTCAGAGTCCTAAAACAAAATATGCTTTCACTTAATATATGAAACTGTTTAATCATACACAAGTGTTAGCATGTATAGATAAAATAACTGCTAATAGTGTATAAAAAGTAAGCAATTAAAGTTATCTATAGGGCAAAGGGATTTTTTGCCCGATTAACCCTCGTTGACTAATGCATGGAGTGCTGCTCCAATTGTAGAGGGAAAAGTCCTGATGGACTGTAGTGATGAAGGGATTGTCTTTGTCCTCCTTCTCCCGAATAATAACCATGACATCTGGGCAATCATCGTCTGGGGTATGTCTGTTTGTATGTTCATCATGGACAATGATGCGTATTCTTGAAATCATCAAGGCGATGTCATGTTTACGTTTTCGCTCCCTTTCTTCCACTTTGGGATTAGGAATCGGCACTTCTTTTCCTTTGAATGGTACTGGTTTGGGAAACAGCATAGCCATAACATGGGCTGGCACCTTTATTAGAGATCAGACTCACCACGCAGTGAGTATAAAAAATCGATGTGTGGCGGAAGCTTGAGGAACCTGCTTGTGCTTATGAGGATTCCTATAACTGGAACTGGCAGTATAGCCTAGTCCTAAATTTGTCCGATTTGTTGGACACTTGAATAGGGTGCTTAATACCCTGCTGATTTTTACCAAGCCCTTGTCCAGGCTGATGACCCAATGACATCATTTCTTGATTGGCCGACATAACCTCAGCAGAAATCTTGGGTATGAGAAGTGGTGCTCCAATAGGTTGGTATTGCGTGTTACTCACTTCCAAAGTGTGAAAACAAACCGGCTCAACTTTTAAATTGAAGCTGATAATTGGTAGATTTCCTTGTTTAGGACATTTATTTTCGGCGTTGTGATGACTAGGTATTATTGATAATGTATTTAAGTTGTTAATGTAGTGTAGAAGGAACGGCTCCAGCCATGTGGATCCATGGTCTCCTCAATAGCAAGTTGTATCCTGAATCTATCTTGAGGACATGAAAGGATACATTGAATGTATTTTGACTAATCTTAATTGGCAGCTTAATCTTTCCGACGAAATTTTATTGGGATCCATCAAAAGCTTTGATAACCGTATGGCTACTTCGGATCCGTTTGAGATTAACGTTCATCTTCACCAAGGTGGCATAAGGACAAATATTCAGAGATGAACCTCCATCTATCAAAAGTCCAGCTAACATATACCCGAAGGACAAAATTGTAATGTGTAATGGCTTACAATGACTAGTCCCTTCGGGAGGTATGTTGTCATCAGTGAAGGATATCACATTGTTGTTGAAAATGTGATCATCCAGATGTTGAAATTTTTCCACATCCACTGATTTTGGTAAGTAGGCTTCTTCCAAAACCTTCAATAAGATCTTTCGGTGATCCTCGGAAGAGAAAACCAAGTCCAGTATTGATATCTGATGTGGAGCTTCTCTTAAGCTTAAAACCACCTTGGCTTCATTATGGCCCATAGTGTGGAGGAATTTTTCAATCTTCTCCATGGGAATCTTCCCCTTTGCTTTGATGGCGGGCCTCATCACCCTCTGAGGAAGATACAGTGGATTTTCCTTCAACACTGTAGCAGCAGTATGAGACGTAGATCCTTCAGTTTCTCCATAATTCCATGGAACTTTGTGTAAGCCAACAATAAGATATTGTGGTCTGAAAGGTGAAGAAATTGGCTCTGGTGCGGCCACTTTCAAAGGATTATCAGCTCCTTTGAGTTGAATTGCTTGTATGAGAAATGATTTGACAGTCTCATCATCCTTTAGCAGATATAACTGCTATTGATCCCTTCCATTTGGTAGGACATGTATTCCCACTCTCAAGTTGCACAGTGTCATCGTCTGCTAGATGCAAGACACCGCTATCAATAAGATTCTGAATGAGATGGCGGAGTGCCCAGCATTCTTCTGTGCTGTGACCGCGAGAATGTGAATGATACAGACATACAACATCGGAGTTGAACCATCTTAAACGGGGATTGATTGGAGGCAGAAGGGAGGTAATTCTTCCTTTTGTTGATCAGCATTCAAAATATCTCCTACATAGATTAGCCCAGATAGGTAAATTCCCTTTGATTGGCAAAATCCTAATAGGCTTTAACATTTTCTCTCTTTACAACCTTATCCTCCATAGCTTCGCTTTCTAAAGGTGATGGTGGAGCATTCATAACAAAAGGAAGGAGATAGGCATGCTCCTAGCTGATTAGTTGGTGTGTAACTTGATGCTAGTGGGTCACCAGTTCTGCCAATTGCTCAATTTGCTTGCAAAGAGCTTTCATCTTTCGTTCCATAGTAAATTGGAACTTTGCGTAATCCCATATGTCAACACCGTCTTTGATGGTCTGGGATGATTCACCATTAAAACTTGAACTCTGTTCAGTGCTCCAACTAATCATGTTGACCTCTTCTTCTTTGTGTTGAGGAAGAGGGTTGTCTTGCACATGAGGTTGATCTGGTTTGGTGACCACAATCTCACCGTTGTCTATTAAATCTTGGATCTTGTGTTTCAAGGCCCAACAATCTTGAGTATCATGTCCAGGTGCTCCGGCATGAGAAGCACACTTCTGAGTAGCATTAAAACCCCTCCCATTAGGATTGGCTGGTGGAAGAAGACGTGTGATTTTCTTTTGAGTAGTCAGAAGAGCAAGAATATTCTCAAGCGAGTCCCCTAAGGGTGTGAACGTTCGAGGGAGCTTTACTTCTCCACTTTTAGGCAATGGAGGGTTTGAAGACTGTGCTTGGAAAGGGGAGTAGTTTCTCCTCTGTATAGGCATGTTCTGACTGCCTTTCTGACCTTGTAGTATCAAGGAAACATCCTCCTCTTTCTTTTTAAGGACCCTCCGGGAGTTGTTTCCATAAGATCCGGACTGGATGTGCCCAACAACTGCTTTAAGAGCGGCTAGGTCTTGAATCTTACCTGACTTCAATCCCATCTCAGCCATTTCTCTGTGTTTGATCATTTTAGAGAATGGTTTGCCAATACCAGCTAAGACTCTCTCATAGAAATGAGCTTCCTGTATGTTTATGAAAGTCATGACCATTTCTGATTCTGTCATGGAAGGAATAACTTGAGCAGCAAGGCGCCTCAACCTTTGAGCATACTCTCTAAAAGACTCATTAAACTGTTTCTTGACCTTGGTAATCTGGTACCGGTCAGGAGCCATCTAAGATTAAAAACTGTATTGAGTGAGGAAGGCGTGAGCTAGCTCTTCCCAGCTATGGATCTTTGAGTTGTCTAATCTGGTATGCCATGAACGGGCTTCTCTAGTCAGACTTTTCTGGAATAGCTGCATTCTGAGCTTCTCATTTTCCCATAAGATCCAAGTTCTCCAATGAACACCTTTAAATGTGTATAAGGATCCCCTAAATCGTCATACTTTTCGAATTTAGGGGTTTTAAATTTCTCTGGATAATGAACACCAGGAAATATGCAAAGGTCAACATATGAAACACTTCCATGTGTTCCAATCCCTTTGAGAGCATGAATAGTTTCCTCCATTTAGAGGACCTTCTTCCTGAGATCACCGGTGTCTGGATCTCCTTTGAGATGGGTGTGTTTAGGGTCTTTGTTGGTTGTATCCAACCGAGGTTTTGGAAAATTTTTTTCCAAACCTTGAGCTCCTCCTTGTGTAGAGGTTTCTGTATGTGTAGGTATCTTTGTACCCTGAGTAGACTGATGCAATTCTTTCAGTAGAACAGCCAAATCTGTAATTTGTTTACTTAATCCGTCAAATTCTTCTCGCGAAACAGGATTAGATTGGTCAGAAGAAGACATGATTGGTTGTAGGCTCGTGCCTTTTTTGTATTTTGAGCGGGTAATAGGCCCAATGATTTCCCTATAAAAGACTGATGTAGTTTAGTCTTAGGGATAATGTAAATGATATCATAATGTGCCCATTTAAGGAATGTTGTCCTGCAAAAACGGGTGTTAATTAATAACATATCGTGTATGCCCAATTATTTTTCATATTTTCCATTACATAAAGATGAACGTGGAATAAATTATAAGTAAATGCTTTTACAAGTAATTAAAAATGGAAAGCATGAAGAGACTTTCCTCCGCGTTTGGTTTATCAGAGGTTGACCTATCTTAGGGTTACTCTCACGGCTTTTTGGCATGAAGGTTCCTAGATCTTTGCAATCTACTTGACGGGAAGTTAATCCGGTCTTTCAACTGGAGCGAATTTGGGTGGTTCCTTTCCTGAGCCTCATTGGAATTAGTCTTCCTACGAGTCCAGTAATCAAACACCGACAGGATAGCCTCCTATTTAAGGAACCACACAACATACATTCACATACAACGTGTCTCACCGTGTATGAAAATGATGACATGTGCAAAGCACTAATATCACAGATAGATATTTTGCAGTGCAGTAAGTAAAATGCATCCGTACACATTTATCATAAATGTAAATGCAACATTCACACACAAACATATAACAGTTTTGAAAAGCTTGTAGTAGCAGCTTAAGCCCTCTTACTAGAGTCCCTAGCAGAGTCGCCACCTGTCGATGTCGGGATTTTTATTTGTCCCTTTTCGTTACTTGTTCTTTGGTGTTCTCATGTTATGTGAGATATTTTTGAAAAAACAAGTGAAAAAGGTTCGACATGTGTAATGTCGACGATGGACTGTTAAGAGTTGCCAGTTGGTGTTTTTAACTAGTTTCACCAACGCAATCGAAAAAGGTTTGCACATTGACCCAATGATGTGACACTGCTAAACGGGTCTATGAAACCGAGATTCATTTTGGGTTCGAGGGCTTGATTATGCGGAGGGAAGGTGTTAGGCACCCCTCGACATCCGTGTTGCCACGGTGACCGCCACTTTTCAAGAAACTGTTATATGAATGTGTGTGTGTGTGTGGATCAATGTGCAATTATCTGAAAGTAGTGCGAGGCCTCGTTCGCACCTATATACAAAGGGTTTGAATTTATAGAAAATTCGGTTTTAAATGAAATATAGCAATGAAGTTTTGTAAAGAGGTTTTCAAACCCTGTGCTCAATAGGAATTGAGTCCTTTTCATACTTCCATTTTATTATTAAATGCTCGGCTTGATTGCTTTTATTTTCGAGATGCGAGGCATCTTCGAGAAAATAATATACAGCAATGTCGAACTCCTCATGGGCACGAAAGCCATCCAAGGAAATTCAAACACCGTAAATAATGTATCAGCTGCTTACAGCTGAAAATGTCCAACACGGGAACCGAATCTAGATCCAGTAGACTAAATCTGTGATCACATGATTCATAGGCTCACATGATACCATGAGCTTATATAAAAGCGATGGCGATTATATATATATAAAAGTCTGTAAATATATATATCTGTACATGATCTACCACCATGGGGATCGAAAATGTAAATATATAAAAGCGGTAAATATATATATATATATATGGACTTGATCAACCAACACGAAACAATTCCATGGGGGATCAGAAATGTAAATAAAGCAGTAAATGCGATTAACCGCCATTTAAGTAAAGTCCAAAGTGACTAAATGTAAATAAAGCAATAAAAGGCGATCAACCGCCACTTAAGTAAACTCTAAAGCGGGACTAAATATAAATAAAGTAAAGAAAAGGCCTCAAGTAAACTTGGGCTGACGAAAAAATATATATATATATATATATATAAGTAGTAAACACACCAGACATAAGTCTAGGCTCATCGGATATGTCCGACAACAATTATATATATATATATATATAAGCAAGTAAACGCTTCAGACATAAGTCTATGCTCAATCGAGGCATAACTCGATAATGTTAGTCCATATATAAATATATACATATATAAGTATATATATCTGCATGTAAATGAAAACCACGGATAGAATTGCGGGCATACGAACACAACACGACTCTCGATGTGTAGAATAGTGTGTGCAAAGATGAAGAGAAAGGCTTTATAGAGTGTGAGAAGGCTTACAGTGGGTTGCTAATTCAGGCTTCTATGACTCTAGATGGATAAACACTCAGCTCCCACCGGTAAAAATATAGCTATATGTGAGCTAACAGGTGTTTAAAATGAGGAAACACTTAATATGGGGTGTGTACAGAGCAAATTTGACAGGGCTTCCTCGCCTTTTTCTTTTTTTCAAAATGGCCACCCCAAGCCCTCTATTTATAGAGGAGGAGGCTGCAGTGTACCTCTGACAATCAGCAGATGCACTGCATTTGCCGGGGTGCTCCCCGAGCTTTGTGGGTCCTGTCGTCTCGAAGTACGTGCACTCGCACACTTTAATGTCTGCTCGAACTTGCAGAACTTCAATCCGAGCATTCAAAAGAGGTATACAAGACCATCTTTGGACTGCTTTTGTTGAGAGTTACGCAATGACATGGGATTAGAGGTTGTACGAAGTCAGGAAGAGGGGATCATGCCCATAGTCTTCAAGCTTCAAATTCTATCCGGTGTGCTGCCACGTGTAATAGTCACTCGGGATTGGAACTCCTTGGTTCTTGTATAACATTGTCGTATGTATGTATGTATGAAGTGTTGAGACAACGTGCAGGTGTTGAGGTGGCAAGATGACGTTTGACTCCTCACCGGGGTTATCTCCGGTTTGAGTTGAAAGCAGACGTTGCTCAGGGTTACATCAGAGATTGGACTGCTGCAAGTGTTTAAATGCCGCAAGGTCATCTGTAAGTGTGCTTTTCTGCCCGGTGTTAGCTTCGGGTCTGAGGAATAAGTGCCTTGACAGGAGGTCTGAGATTGAAACTTTTCACATGCATTTGAAATAAGCATTTCTGGAGTTATCGCTGGAACTACAACAATATTCCTTGAGGTTATCTCCAAGGACGAAACTCGGGGTTATATCTGAGGTTGGAAATGATACTCCCGGTGTGTGTTCTGGGGTTGAGACTGAACTTCCGGTAGTATCCGGAATGGATGTGAGCTATCTTCTAGGGTTATCTCCGAAAGACGAATCAGCCCTCCTACAATGTTAGTAACAGGTGTGCAGAAAATTTTGAGTGTCTACATTTAATATTTATTCTTGATCTCACCTGATTCATTTCTTATATCACTGTCATCATCCTCATGCTTATATTGTGGTGAAAGTCATCTTTGGCCTGTAGTGCATAGATGGGCTGTTGATTGGTATGATTATGACCAAGAATTATGTATCGGTATAATCATGACCTGTAATGTTATAAATGATGTGGTAAAACTCCTCTTTGGCCCGTAGTGTATTGATGGACGGTTTTTGGCATGATCATGACTCATCGGTGATAACAATGAATATCCTTGGCCCGTAGTGCATGGATAATTGATTGAAAGCTTCTTGAATCTTCTAATGGATTGCTTATTTCGCTGCAGATGTTGATCTATTGTATTTTATCAGTTTTTATACTGATGAGGACTAAGGATAATTTATTCTATATTATCTTAGTCATAATATTCTTTACTGGGTTAGTTGAGTTCACCCTTTTCTTTCATTGTTCTCTTCAGGAAATGAGAATATAGATGGGACTAGTCGGGGAATGGAGTGACGGTCCAAGATGGTTGCTATAGTAGTCCTCACTATTCTATAAAATAGTATGAAAATAATTGTAATGAGGACTTTATTTGTGTTTGGATATTGTCCACAAGACAATATTTGAATTGAAACTCAGCTATTGTGTTGTCGTATTTTGCACGACAGTTGTATAAATAAAGTTTGTATTTAAATTATGTACTATGTATTTGGCGACTCGAAATGGGTTGTGTAGACCTATTTTGGGGGTATCACAGTTGGTATCAAAGCTTAGGGATATGATCCATGGCAGAGATCTGAGGCTAGAACTAGGAAGGGGGAGATGAGTAAATCATTCGCTAGTGTGTCCTACCTAAGCTTATTTGTTATTTAATTGGTCGGTCAGAATATAGGGATAATATGTGGCATGTCAATTAACCCTTGTTTTGTGGCAGTGTTTGAAAATGGCATCTAAAACTTTTGAGATAAGCAATGGAGCACATGAGACCGTTGAGACACGGCCAATCAATAACCTGGATAATGTTCATCAGGAAGTCAATAATCCTCATGTAAGCAACACCGACCAAATGATGAATGATGGGATGTTCAGAAGCTTTCTATAATTCATGCAACACCAAATGAGAGAGATTCCTGTTCAAAATACAGGTGGAATCAATGGCAACTCATGGCTGGTTATTGCTAAGCAATTCAAGGAGCTGTGACCACCAGAGTTTTTGGGAAAGCTAGAGCCACTTATGTGACTCCCCCAAAATAGGTATACATCACCCATCTTGGGTCGCCAAATATATGGTACTGAATACAAATACAAACTTAATTATACAACATAAGCTGAGAGTTTTTAAACGAATATTGTCTTCTAGACAATATCCAAACTTAAATTGAGTCCTCATTACATTTATTGTCACACTATTTTATAGAATAGTGAGGACTATTATGACACCATCTCGGACCATCACTCCGTTCCATGAATAGTTCCGGCTACATTCTCATTTTCTGAAGAGAACAATGGAAGTAAAATGGTGAGCTCAACTAGCCTAGTAAGAAATATTGTGGCTAAGATAATGCAGAATAAGTTATCATTAGCCTTCAACAATGTTAAACTGATAAAATATAATAGATAACAAGTTTAACTGTAGGGAAACAAGTAATCCATTAAAAGAGTCAAGTAGAGCATGATATCTATTATCTTCTATGATTTAAAAAGTTTATCATTAACTTTATCGATGGGACTCAGCTTAATAAATAAATCACATCATCGAATTATCCCTGCACTACGGGCCAAAGATATTCATTAGTATCACGTCCACAAATTATTCCTGCACTATGGGCCAAGAATATTCGTGTAATCATCAATGGTCATGATCATACTGAATTATCCCTTGTCATAATTATACCAATCAATAGTCCATCTATGCACGTAAGCCAAAGATGACTTTCATCACAATATAAGAATGAGGATGATGACAATGATATAAGAATTCAATTAAAAGAAAGCAAAGGATAAATTTTTAAAGATTTATAATTTAATTTATCCAGAATTCAATAATGTCCAAATTGTCAACATGATACTGCTTTGTGGAGTAAAATTCAAGAATAATATCCATGTATCAAAAATAATTTGGACATAAAAGAAATAATTTTTTTGGTGAATAGTACCCTGTGAATGGTACTTCGGGAATAGTACCCCGTGAATAGTACCCCGATATGAAAAGTGCCCCAAATACTCGAGTGAATAATATTTAAGTGAATAGTAATCAGGCGAATAGTAACTCATGAATAGTACCCCGACATGAAAAGTGCCCCGAATACCCGAGTGAATAATATTATAGTGTATAGTAACTGGGTGAATAGTAACCCATGAATAGTACCCTGGGTGAGAATATTGATATTTAATAAGAAAGTTCAGATCAATATTCCAATAAAATGATACTGGATGAAGTGCAAAACTCAAGGATATTCTACTAATTTCAAGGATTATAGAAGCAATACTTACCATAGTAAGTTTAGATTTAAGAATATGAAAAGAAATAACATACGAAACTGCAAATGGATTTTCACCTGTCATACGATATGTAATCCACGTAGACAGGTTATTCCGACATATTAAAGGATGAATACGAAAAATAGTATTCCTTATGAATACGAAAGAAATAATACCCCTTACCTTAGTAGAAGGTTGGATACTACAATAGTGAAGTAGCAGAATACTCTTCTTCTTGTTCTCTATAGTTTCTCTCTCTATAGTGTCTCTTGTGAATCTTAGTGAATTGGTGATAATGAAAGAAGAATTAAGCTTCTATTTATAGGAGAATGGACTAAATAGTAATTGATTCATGAACGGTCCATATTGATTTACTATCAGAACGAACGGTTCATATTGATTATTATTAAAACCATAACCGACGGTCCAGATTGATTTACTTTTAAAACCACCATCAACGGTCCAGATTGATTTACTTTTAAAACCTCCACCGACGGTCCAGATTGATTTACTTTTAAAACCACCACCGATGGTCCAGATTGATTTACTACTAAAACCACCACCGACGGTCCAGATTAATTTACTATTAAAACCACCATCAATGGTCCGGATTGATTTACTATTAAAACCACCATCAATGGTCCAGATTGATTATCTATTCAAACCAGCATCGACGGTCCATAAAATTAGTAAATCTTCCCATGGAATACTAAGTCAAACTTACAACAAACGCCTCATAACAATCCCTATATTTATATCAAAAATTGAATAAATATTTACCACAAATTATTTATCTTTAATAAACACATTTTTAATCTATTAACAATTATTCATCATTAATATTATAACTCACAATATTTAACAATCGGATCATTCCCGGAAAGAGGGGCTTTTCGATAAGGATTTCTCCTATCATGGCGCAATTAGGTGACCAAACCTCTCCTCGACAGAACTTTCTAGACATCGTCAATATTGCAAATAATAATATGAATAACTTTATCGTCTCAATTATTGATTTAATAACATAAAATATTAATACTGTGACAATAATTGAATCAAATAACGTGAGATACTATGCAGCAATTACTGTAGCAATAATTGAGTATAACTGAGTGACTTTTCACGTAAGCATCAATAATCAATACCGTGTGGTACTATGCAACCACGCGTATTACTGTACTTTTACCACTGAGTAGTTCAACATTTTAATGGTAAAACTTTCGCATACGAATATTCCCTGTTAAAACGAATATTCCCCGACCAATCGAATATTTCCCGACACAACGAATATTTTATATCAACTTGCTTACTTTGCAAACTTTTCAAATATTACCCACAACTATAACATTATATCATATCCACAACATAATATTTAAAAATATATTTCGAGAAAAAAATATATTCTTTATTCAAAAAAGTTGGGGTCTTACAACCTCCCCTTCTTATGAAATTTCATCCTCGAAATTAGGGTACGTACCTGATATGTCAAAGAGGTGAGGATACCTTGATTTCATTTTAGATTCTAACTCCCAGGTCATTTCCTCAACATCGTGGTTTCTCCACAAAACTTTGACTTGAGGTATAACCTTGGAGCGTAGAATATGATCCTTCTTATCCAGGATTTTAACAGGAACCTCCTCATACGTTAAATCTTCCACTATCTCGTCCAGTTCTAATTCAATAATGTGGTTCGGGTCTTTCATATATTTACGTAACATAGATATGTAAAAAACGTTATGAACACGAGACATACTTGGCGGTAAGGTGAGTCTATAGGCAACAGTTCCTACTCGATCGAGGATTACAAATGGGCCAATGAATTGAGGATTGAGCTTTCCTCTCTTTCCAAATCTCGTAACTCCTTTCCATGGAGCAACACGTAACAACACATGATCTCCAATATTGAATTCCACGTCTTTTCGATGAAGATCAGCATAACTCTTTTGTCAATCTTGTGAGGTTTTTATACATTTTTGGATCATTTGAATATTTTCTGTAGTCATACGTACCAACTTCGGTCCCAACAATGTTCCTTCACCCACCTCATCCCAGCATACTGGAGAATGACACTTTCTTCCATACAATGCCTCAAATGGAGCCATGTCAATACTTTCTTGATAACTGTTATTGTAGGAAAACTCCACCAATGGTAAGAACTTGTCCCAACTTCCTTTGAAGTCAAGGACACAGAGTCTTAATAAATCCTCAAGAGTTTGAATAGTCCTCTCAGACTGCCCGTCCGTTTGAGGATGATACGCCGAACTAAATCATAAATCTGTGCCATAGCTTTTTGCAAACTAACCCAAAATCGTGAAGTGAATCTTGGGTCTCGATCAAAAATTATGGATACTGGCATACCATGCAATCTTACAATCTCATGTATGTACATACGAGCAAGATGTTCAAGTGTATAAGTTTCTCGTATCAGTAAGAAATGAGCAGACTTGGTCAATCTATCAACAATGACCCAAATCACATCTATGCCTTAAGAAACCTTGGGAAGACCAGTAAAGAAATCCATGGTAATGTGCTCTCACTTCCATTCTAGAATTTCAAGTGATTGCAATGGACCTTTTGGCACTTGATGCTCCACCTCGACTCGTCGACCAGTTAGACACCTTGAGATAAACCCCGCTATCTCTCTCTTCATATTGCTCCACCAAAATGTATATTGAAGATCATGATACATTTTGGTACTCCCAGGATGGATTGCAAATGGTGTGTTTTGCGCCTCCATCATGATTTTATACTTCAAGTCAGAATCGTTAGGAACATAAAGTCTGGAGTTGACTCGAAGTATTCCTTTTTCATTGATTCTTGCTTCCAGAATAGGACCTTCTTGCACTTTCTTCTCCATACGCATTAGCTCTAGGTCTATAGCTTGAGCAGCTTTAACTTTATCGATTAAAGTCGGTTCTACTCGTATATTTTCCATCATCACATGGGTCCCTGGAGTCTTTAACTCTATCTCCATCCTTTGTAAGTCATAAAAAATGGGCCTTTGCGTTGACAATATCGCACTCATACCCGCATATAATCTTCTACTCAATGCGTCAGCTACTACATTCGCTTTTCCAGGATGGTATTGAATGGTATGATCATAATCTTTCAACAGCTCAAGCCATCATCGTTGCCGCATGTTGAGTTCCTTTTGAGTGAAGAAATATTTGAGGCTTTTATGATCCATATAGATCTCCACCTTTTCTCCATACAGCTAATGCCTCCAAATCTTAAGTGCAAAAATGACAGCTGCCACCTCTAGATCATGAGTAGAATAATTCCTCTTATATTCTTTGAGTTGTCATGAGGCATAGGCTATGACTTTCCCATGTTACATGAGAACACATCCTAAACCTTTGCCTGAAGCATCACTGTAGATGACAAATCCCTCCAAACCAGATGGTATTGTTAGAATAGGCGCTGAAATGAGTCTCCTCTTGAGTTCTTGAAAACTCTTCTCGCAATCCTCGCTCCAACCGAATTTGTATCTTTCCGAGTCAGCTGAGTTAATGGAGTAGCGATTCGAGAAAACCCTTTTACGAATCTCCGATAATAATCAGCTAAGCCGAGAAAGCTACGTACTTCGGTCACTGACTTAGGTTGCTCCCAGCTTTGAATTAATTTAATCTTTGTCTAGTCAATAGATATTCCATGATTTGATATTACGTGCCCAAGGAATGCTACTTCCTCAAGCTATAACTTGCATTTCTTCAACTTGGCATATAACTTGTTCTCACAAAGCTTTTGGAGTATCAGCCTCAAGTGTTGCTCATGATCTTCACGGTTTTTAGAGTAAATAAGGATGTCATCAATAAAGACGACCACAAAAGTGATCCAAATATTCTTTGAATACTCGGTTCATCATATCTATGAAGGCAGGAGGAGCATTAGTTAATCCAAAAGACATGACTAGGAATTCGTAATGCCCGTACCGAGTTCTAAAAGCAGTCTTTGGGATGTCATCGGTTTTAATCTTTAACTGATGATATTCGGAACGAAGATCGATCTTTGAAAAGAATTTGGCGCCTTGTAACTGGTCAAACAGGTCATCAATACGAGGTAACGGGTACCTATTTTTGATGCTAACATGATTCAACTCCCGATAATCAATACAAAGTCGTATACTTCCATCTTTCTTCTTCATGAATAGAATAGGAGCACCCCAAGGAGACGTACTAAGATGAATGAAACCGATGTCTAACAATTCCTGTAGTTGGGTTTTTAACTCCTGAAGTTCAATAGGAGCCATTCGATATGGGGCTTTGGAAATGGGTTTTGTACCGGATTCAAGGTCGATACAAAATTCAATTTCACGCTATATGGGTAGACCAGGAAGTTCTTCAGGGAATACGTCAGGAAATTTATTAACAATAGAAATATCATTCAAGACTGACGTATTTTTATTTAAATTCGTGACATAAGCTAAGAAATCTTGACATCCGTTTATCAATAAACGAATAGCTTTATGGCTTGAGATGACAGTGATTGACTTTAATGGTTTGGGTGCTTGAATTCGCATAATAGGATGGTTAGGTATATGAAAGCTAACAACCTTACGAAAACAATCAATTTTAGCATGATGAGTAGTCAACTAATCAATTCCTAAAATCACATCGAATGCAAGTATTTTTTGTGAGACCCCAGATTTTATAAATAAAGATTTAAATTTCTCGAAATATATTTTTTTTAATATTATGGTGTGGATTTGAGATATTGTTATAGTTGTGGGTAGTATTTGAAAATTTTGCAAAGTATGCAAGTTGTTATATAATATTCGATTGGTCGAGGAATATTCTTTTTGTCGAGGAATATTCGTACGACGACACAATCATTGGTGGACCCACAACAGAAGAACTGTCGTAGTTAGAAAACGACAAAAATATTTTATAGAAATAACGACGGAGGTTTTACCGTTGATACTGTTGAACTACCCGGTAGTAAAAGTACAGTAATACGCGTGGTTGCATAATAACACACAATATTGATTATTGATGCTTATGTGATAAGTCACTCAGTTATACTACATTATTGCTACAGTAATTGCTGCATCATATCTCTCATATTATTGATTCGATTATTGTCATAGTATCATGTGCATAATATGTTATTTTATTAAATCGATAATTGAGATGACAAAGTTATTCATATTATTAAATTGCAATATTTACAATGTCTAGAAGTTCTGTCAAGGAGAGGTTTGGTCACCTAATTGCGCGCCAATAAGGAGAAATCCTTATCGGAAAGCCCTCTCTTTCCTGGGAACAACCTGGTTGATAAATATTGTGAGTTATGGTATTAATGATGTATAAGTTCGTGTTGATTAAAGATGAGTTTGATAATTTCATTGTGTTGGAATTATTTGTGTTAGTAGAAATTGACATCTATTCCGATGATAATTGATATCTAGAGGTTATGTTGTTCAATCGGGTATTCGGGACACTTTTTGTGTCGGAGTTACTATTCACGAGTTACTATTCATGGGTTAATATTCACAGAAATTACTATTCACTCTAGTATAGTTCACTAGAGTATTTGGGACACTTTTTATGTCAGAATTACTATTCACGAGTCACTATTCACGGGTTACTATTCACCGAAATTACTATTCACTCTAGTATTGTTCACTCGAGTATTTGGGATACTTTTTGTGTCGGAGTTACTATTCACCGAAATTACTATTCACTCTAGTATTGTTCACTCAAGTATTTGGGATACTTTTTGTGTCGGAGTTACTATTCACCGAAATTACTATTCACTCTAGTATTGTTCACTTGAGTATTTAGGACACTTTTTGTGTTGGAGTTACTATTCATGAGTTACTATTCATGAGTTACTATTCACGAGTTACTATTCATGAGTTACTATTCACGAGTTACTATTCATCCAGTTACTATTCATTCTATTATTGTGCATTCGGGTATTTGGGTACAATATTATTCCATGAGGAGATGTGCTAATTTTTCAGACCGTTGGTTGAAGTTATATTAGTGAATTAATATAGACCGCTGGTGGAAAGTTATAATAGTGAATCAATATGGATCGTTGGTTTAAAGGTTAGAATAGTGAATCAATATGGATCGCTGGTTTAAAGGTTAGAATAGTGAATCAATATGGACTGTTGCTTTAAGTTTTAATAGTAAATCGATCTGGATCGTTCGTTTAAAAGTAAATCGATTTGGACCGTTCATAAATTAGTTACTATTCATTCCATTCTTCTATAAATAGAAGCTCATTCCTTCATTATTTCTTAGGAATTCATTGAAACTCTAGAGAGAGAAATTATAGAGAGAAGCTATAGAGAGAAAATTATAGAGAGAAAGAAGAAGAGTATTTTGCTACTTCACTACTTCTATATCCAGTTTCTTTTACGGTAAGGGGTGTTATTCTTTCTTATTCATGAAGAGAACTTTTTTTATTCCATTCTTTATTATTCTGTTGGAATAACCTGTATACGTGGCATACCCTGTACATAACCTGTATAAGTGGCATACCCTATACTTGGTGAAATCCTTATACGTGGATTACCGCATGATCTGTATATGTGGATTAAATTGTGGAAATGATCTGTAATTATTTGGGTGAAATCCTTATACGTGGATTAAATTGTGGAAATGATCTGTATACGTGGATTACCACATGGCGGGTGAAAATCCATTTGCAGTTTCATATATTCTTTATTATACTCAGTTGGTTAAAGTTTTGACTTCGATACTCCATGAAATTAGTGGAATATCCTTGATATTTGCGCTTCATCCAGTATCTTTTCATGGAAATATTCTTCTGAGAATTCTTGAATTTTACTCTATACAAAAGTATCATGTTGACAATTTGGACGTTATTAGTTCCTGGATAATTTAATCCGTGAACTTGTTTTATTGAATTCTTATAACATTGTCATCATCCTCATGTTTATATTATGTTGAAAGTTATCTTTGGCTTACGTGCATATATGGACTTAGTATGATTATGACCAGGGATAATTCGGTATAATCATGAACTGTGATGTTATAAGTGATGTGGTAAAAGTTCTCAGTGGCCTGTAATGCATTGATGGACAATTTTTGGTATGATTATGACCAGGGATAATTCGGTATAGTCATGACCGTTGATGATTTAATGAATATCCTTGGCTCGTAGTACAAGGATGATTAGAAGATGTGGTTTAATTATTAAGCTGAGTCTAAGCGATAAAAGTTGATGAAAACATTTTTAAATCATAGAAGATAGTAGGTTTTATTCTCTACTTGACTCTTATAATGGATTGCTTTTCCGCTGCAGTTAAACTTGATGTCTATTGTATTTTATTAGTTTAATATTGTTGAAGACTATTGATAATTTATTCTGCATTATCTTAGTCATAATATTTCTTACTGGGCTAGTTGAGCTCACCCTTTCTTTCAATGTTCTCTTCAGGAAATGGGAATATAGCTGGGACGAGTCGAAAAAAGGAGTGATGGTCCAGAAGATAGCATTAGTAGTCCTCACTATTCTGTTAAATAGTGTGACAATAAATGTAATGAGGACTCCTTGAGTATGGATATTGTCTAGATGACAATATTCCTATTAGAACTCTCAGTTTATGTATTGTTGTATGTTTCACGACATTTGTATAATTAAGTTTGTATTTATATTTTGTACCATGTATTTGGCGACTCAAGATGGGTGATGTATACCTAATTTTGGGGGCGTCACATTTTTAAAGAGATAAGATCGACAGGTAACGTGTGGTTACCAATTTGAATCAAACAAGACTTATAAATAGTGGATGTAATGAAGGTTTCTCCCAATAGAGTTTCAACAGATAAATCAAAGTCTAATTTCTCCGGAGTTAAATTTAAACGTTAAGTGCAAGTAGGAGAAATAAAAGAATGGGTAGAACCGGTATCAAATAAGGTATAGCCTTCACTAGAGTTTATGATTATCTTACCCGTGATCACCTCGTTCGGATTCCTCACTTTTTGGGAGGTTACGACAAACATTCTCCCTTGAACTACCGGTTTTGTCTTGTCTGGGACGGCCTTTGATGCCCCCATCCCAGCTGGACTTGACTTTGGTTGTGATGCCCCCAAAACAGGTATACGTCACCCATCTTGAGTCGCCATGGTACAAAATTCAAATACAACTTAATAATACAACTGTCGTGTAAAATACGACAAAACATAAACTGAGAGTTTTAAAATGAATATTGTCTTCTAGATAGTATTCAACTCAAATGGAGTCCTCAATACATTTATTATCACACTATTTCATAGAATAGTGAGGACTACTAATGTTATTATCTGGACCGTCACTCCGTTCCCCGACTAGTCCCAGCTACGTTCTCATTTCCTGAAGAGGACAATGAAAGCAAAAGGGTAAGTTCAACTAGCCCAGTAAGAAATATTATGACTAAGATAATGCAGAATAATTTATCGTTAGCCTTTAACAATGTTAAACTGATAAAATACAACAAACATCAAGTTTAACTGCAGCGGAACAAGCAATCCATTAGAAGAGTCAAGTAGAGCATAAAATCTACTATCTTCTATGATTTAAAAGATTTTTCATCACTTTTATTGCTGAGACTCAGCTTAATAAATAATCCACATCATCGAATCACCCCTGCACTACGACCAAGGATATTCTTTAGTATCACAACCACAAATTATCCATGCACTACGGGCAAAGGATATTCGTGTATTCATCAATGATCATGATCATGCCAACAACTGTCCATCAATGCACTATGGGCCAAAGAGGGCATTTACCACATCATTTGTAACATTACAGTCATGATTATACTGAATAATCCCTGGTCAGAATCATACCAAGTCCATCTATGTACTACAGGCCACAAATGACTTTCAACATAATATAAACATGAGGATGATGACAATGATATAAGAATTCAATAAAATAAGTTCAAGGATAAATTTTTAAAGATTTATAATTTAATTTATCCAGAAATCAATAACGTCCAAATTGTCAACATGATACTGCTTTGTGGAGTAAAATTCAAGAATAATATTGTGCCAAAAATAATTTGGACCGAAAACGAATCAATTTTTATCATGAGTAATACCCTGGGTGAATAGTACTCTACTGAATAGTACCCTGTGAATAATACTTCGGGAATAGTAACCCCTTGAATAGTACTCCGGCATGAAAAAGTTAAAACTTATCAAGAACGTTCAGAATAATATTTCCATGAAAAGATACTGGATGAAGCGCAAATATCAAGGATATTATACTAATTTCATGGAGTATAGAAGCCAAAACTTTAACAAAACGAGTATAGAATTTGAAATCTGAAATGAAATAATATTACTTACATACTACAAAGTATGGAAGAAAATATTATTTCAAGCGAATATTGAACAAAAATAACATCCCTTACCTTGATAAGAAGAGTACTCCAACTGGTATAGCGGGGATACTCTTGAAGAAAACTTTCAATATTTTCTACGCTCAAAGCTTTCCAAAACTCAAAAGAAATACGCTCAAGATTATAGAAGAAGAATTCTCTGATTCTGGTGTGATTTTCAATTCTAACTAAGCACCCTATTTATAGGAAAATGCTAGAACGCCATAGGAGACTAAATTAATAAAATAATATTATTTATTTATTTTTCTTCTTCGCCAACTTTGTTGAATAACAAGCCAGCCATCTTGGACACAAATTTGCAGCCCACATGTTTTCAAACAAAACTGGATCCAGCCCAAATTTAATAAAAAATATTTTAATTTTCGAAACTTGAAAAATTCATAATAAATAGTCCTTTTATCAGAAAAATATGAATTTTATGTTCATTCCACATGAAATCGAATTCTCTACAACTTTGTAGCTTTAAGTTTTTCCAAATTCCAAACAGAAAATATTCGAAATCCACAAACGGACGATTTTCAATACCTCATAAAATTCATAACAAATCATACGTTAATTTTTTAATGGTTCAAAATTTGTGGACATATACTCAACCTATATATGTATAACATATCTAAAAATCACAACGATCCAACGGTCGGATCAAAATTATAACTCACGCAATAGACCTTTAAGAACACTGATTTTATTTTTAAAACCTCCAATTCGATAAAATACTAATAAAACACCTCAACATTAATTCCTACATTTATAACCACATAAAATAAATATTTTTCTATCCATCATTTATGTCCACGTAAAATAAATATTTCCTTATCTTATAAATTAATAATTAATTATTCACAAATAATATTACAGAATCACAATAATGACAACCAGGCCGTTCCTAGGAAAGAGGGGGCTTTTCGATAACGATTTCTCCTTACTGGCGCGCAATTAGGTGACCAAACCTCTCCTTGACAGAACTTTCTAGACATTGCCAATAATGCTATCTAATAATATTATTCAAATAATATGAATTATTGATTTGATAATGGGAAATATTGTGCAGTGATAATTATTGAAACAACAATAATATAAAATATCAACGCATCAATTATTGAATCAATAAAATAAAATATTGAAGCAATAATTATCGTAACAATTATTAAGTAGTGCCTTCTTATGTAAGAATCAATAATTCAAAATACATGCAATACTAGTGTGCTATCGTGCAACAACGCCAGACATCGTATTTTAACCACCGTGTATTCCAATGTTGTTAATTCAGTAACTACTACACCGTAATTTATAAAACTCAAACTTGTCATTTTCTTCATCCGACAGCTTATTTCATTATGGGCCCACAATGATCAGGTCGCCGCATTTAATATTCCCGGTTAAAACGAATATTCCCCGACCAATCGAATATTATATAACAACTTGCGTACTTTGCAAAATTTATAAATATTACCCACAACTATAACATTATATCAAATTCACTCCATAATATACAAAAATGATATTTATAAAAAATTCATCTTTATTCAAAAAGTTGGGGTCTTACAACCTTCCCTACTTATGAAATTTCGCTCTCGAAATTAGGGTACGTACCTAGTATGTCGAAGAGGTAAGGATACCTTGATTTCATTTCAGATTCTAACTCCCAGGTCATTTCCTCAACATCGTGGTTTCTCCACAAAACTTTGACTTGAGGTATAACCTTGGAGCGTAAACTATACTCCTTCTTATCCAAGATTTTAACAGGAACCTCTTTATACGTTAAATCTTCCGCTATTTCATCCGGTTCTAACTCAATAATGTGGTTCGGGTCTTTCACATATTTATGTAACATAGATATGTGAAAAACGTTATGAACACGAGACATACTTGGCGGTAAGGCGAGTCTATAGGCCATAGTTCCTACTCGTTCGAGGATTAAAAATGGGCCAATGAATCGAGGATTGAGCTTTCCTCTCTTTCCAAATCTCGTAACTCATTTCCATGGTGCAACGCGTAACAACACATGTTCTCCAATATTGAATTTCACGTCCTTTCGATGAAGATCAACATAACTCTTTTGTCGATCTTGTGAGGTTTTTATACGTTGTCGGATCGTTTGAATCTTTTCTGTAGTCATACGTACCAACTCCGATCCCAACAACGTTGCTTCACCCACCTCATCTCAGCATACTAGAGAATGACACTTTCTTCCATACAACGCCTCGAATGGAGCCATGCCAATACTTGCTTGATAACTGTTGTTGTAAGAAAACTCCACCAATGGTAAAACTTGTCCCAACTTCCCTTGAAGTCATGGACACAGAGTCTTAATAGATCTTCAAGAGTTTGAATAATCCTTTCTGACTGCCCGTCCGTCTGAGGATGATATGCCGAGCTAAATCGTAAATCCGTGCCCATAGCTTTTTGCAAACTAACCCAAAATCTTGAAGTGAATCTTGGGTCTCGATCAGAAACTATGGATACAGGCATACCATGCAATCTTACAATCTAGTTTATGTACATACGAGAAAGACGTTCAAGTGTATAAGTTTCTCGTATAGGTAAAAAATGAGACGACTTGGTCAATCTATCAACAATGACCCAAATCGCATCTATGCCTTGAGAAACCTTGGGAAGACTGGTAATAAAATACATAGTAATGTGCTCCCACTTCCATTCTGGAATTTCAAGTGGTTTCAATGGACCTTTTGGTACTTGATGCTCCGCCTTGACTCGTTGACAAGTTAGACACCTTGAGATAAACTCCGCGATCTCTCTCTTCATATTGCTCAACCAAAATGTATGTCGAAGGTCATGATACATTTTGGTACTCCCAGGATGGATTGCAAACGGTGTGTTTTGCGCCTCCATCATGATTTTATACTTTAAATCAGAGTCATTAGGAACACAAAGTCTGGAGTTTATTCAAAGTATTCCTTCTTCATCGATTCTTGCTTCCGGCATATCACCTTCTTGCACTTTCTTCTCATCATACGATCGCCTCCAAGTGCAGAAGAAAGGATTTTTAACTTTATCGATTAAAGTCGATTCTACTCGTATATTTGCCATCATCACATGGGTCCCTGGAGTCTTTAACTTTATCTCCATCCTTTGCTAGTCATACAAAATGGGCCTTTGCGTTGACAATATCGCACTTGTACCCGCATATGATCTTCTACTCAATGCGTCAGCTACCACGTTCGCTTTTCCAGGATGGTATTAGATGGTATGATCATAATCTTTCAACAGTTCAAGCCAACGTCATTGTCGAATGTTTAGTTTCTTTTGAGTGAAGAAATATTTGACGCTTTTATGATCCGTAAAGATCTCCACTTTCTCCCCATACAAGTAATGCCTCCAAATCTTTAGTGCAAAAACGACTGCTGCCAACTCTAGATCATGAGTAGGATAATTCCTCTCATATTCTTTGAGTTGTCGTGAGGCATAGGCTATGACTTTCCCATGTTGCATGAGAACACATCCTAACCCTTTTAGAAGCATCATTGTAGATGACAAATCCCTCCAGGCGCAGATGGTATTGTCGAGCGGTGTTGAAATGAGTCTCCTCTTGAGTTCTTGAAAACCCTTCTCACATTCCACACTCCAACCGAATTTTGTATCTTTCCGAGTCAGCTGAGTTAATGGTGTAGCGATTCGAGAAAACCCTTCTACGAATCTCCGATAATAACCAGCTAAGCCGAGAAAGCTACGTACTTCGGTCACTGATTTAGGTTGCTCCTAGCTTTGAATAGTTTCAATCTTTGCCGGGTCAACAGATATTCCATGACTTGATATTGCGTGCCCAAGGAATGTTACTTCCTCAAGCCAGAACTCGCATTTCTTCAACTTGGCATAAATCTTGTTTTCACAAAGCTTTTGGAGTATCAGCCTCAAGTGTTGCTCATGATCTTCATGAATTTTGGAATATATGAGGATGTCATCAATAAAGACGACCACAAAGTGATCCAAATATTCCTTGAATACTCGGTTCATCATATCCATGAAGGAAGCAGGAGCATTAGTTAATCCAAAAGACATGACTAGGAATTCGTAATGCCCGTACCGAGTTCTGAAAGTAGTCTTTGGGATGTCATCGGTTTTAATCTTTAACTGATGATATTCGGAATGAAGATCGATCTTTGAAAAGAATTTGGCGCCTTGCAAGTGGTCAAACAGGTCATCAATACGAGGTAACGGGTACTTATTTTTGATGGTGACATGATTCAACTCCCGATAATCAATACAAAGTCACATACTTCCATCTTTCTTCTTCATGAATAGAACAGGAGCACCCCAAGGAGACGTACTAGGACGAATGAAACCGATGTCTAACAATTCCTGTAGTTGGGTTGTTAACTCCTGAAGTTCAATAGGAGCCATTCGATATGGGGCTTTGGAAATGGGTTTTGTACCGGATTCAAGGTCGATACAAAATTTAATTTCACGCTATGGGGGTAGGCTAGGAAGTTCTTCAGGGAATAAGTTAGGAAATTTATTGACAATAGAAATATCATTCAAGACTGACGTATTTTAATTTAAATCCGTTACATGAGCTAAGAAAGCTTGACATCTGTTTTTCAATAAACGAATAGCTTTATGGCTTGAGATGACAGTGATTGACTTTAATGGTTTGGTTGCTTGAATTCGCATAATAGGATGGTTAGGTATATGAAAGCTAACAACCTTACAAAAACAATCAATTTTAGTATGATGAGTAGTTAACCAATCAATTCCTAAAATCACATCGAATGCAAGTATTTTTAAAGAGATAAGATCGACAGGTAACATTCGGTTACCAATTTGAATCAAACAAGACTTATAAATAGTGGATGTAATGAAGGTTTCTCCCAACGGAGTTTCAACAGATAAATAAAAGTTTAATCACCAAGTCCATCTATGCACTACAGGCCACATATGACTTTCAACATAATATAAACATGAGGATGATGACAATGATATAAGAATTCAATAAAACAAGTTCAAGGATAAATTTTTAAAGATTTATAATTTAATTTATCCAGAAATCAATAACGTCCAAATTTTCAACATGATACTACTTTGTGGAGTAAAATTCAAGAATAATATTGTACCAAAAATAATTTGGACCGAAAACGAATCAATTTTTATCATGAATAGTACCCCGGGTGAATAGTACTCGAGTGAATAGTACCCTGTGAATAGTACTTTGGGAATAGTAACCCCGTGAATAGTACTCCAGCATGAAAAAGTAGAATAATATTTCCATGAAAAGATACTGGATGAAGCGCAAATATCAAGGATATTCTATTAATTTCATGGGGTATAGAAGCCAAAACTTTAACAAAACGAGTATAGAATTTGAAATCTAAATGAAATAATATTACTTACATACTACAGAGTATAGAAGAAAATATTATTTCAAGCGAATATTGAACAAAAATAACATCCCTTACCTTGATAAGAAGAGTCCTCCAACTGGTATAGCGGGGATATTCTTGAAGAAAACTTTCAATATTTTCTACGCTCGAAGCTTTCAAAAACTCGAAAGAAATATGCTCAAGATTATAGAAGAAGAATTCTCTGATTCTGGTGTGATTTTCAATTCTAACTAAGCACCTTATTTATAGGAAAATGCTAGAACGCCATAGGAGACTAAATTAATAAAATAATATTATTTATTTATTTTTCTTCTACGCCAACCTTGTTGAATAACAAGCAAGCCATCTTGGACACAAATTTGCAGCCAACATGTTTTCAAACAAAAGTGGGTCCCGCCCAAATTTAATAAAAAACATTTTAATTTCCGAAACTTCAATAATTCATAATAAATAGCCCTTTTATCAGAAAAATATGAATTGTATGTCCATTCCACACAAAATTGAATTCTCTCCAACTTTGTAGCTTTAAGTTTTTCCAAATTCCAAATAGAAAATATCTGAAATCCAGAAACGGACGATTTTCAATACCTCATAAAATTCATAACAAATCATACGTTAATTTTTAACAGTTCAAAATTTGTGGACATATACTCAACCTATATATGTATAACATATCCAAAAATCACAACGATCCAACGGTCAGATCAAAATTATAACTCACGCAATAGACCTTTAAGAACGCTGATTTGATTTTTAAAACTTCCAATCCGACAAAATACTGATAAAACACCTCAACATTAATTCCTCCATTTATAACCACATAAAATAAATATTTTCCTATCCATCATTTATGTCCATATAAAATAAATATATCTTTATCATATAAATTTATAATTAATTATTCACAAATAATATTACAGAATCATAATAATGACAACCAGACCGTTCCCAGAAAAGAGGGGGCTTTCCGATAAGGATTTCTCCTTACTGGCATGCAATTAGGTGACCAAACCTCTCCTCGCCAGAACTTTCTAGACATTGTCAATAATGCTATCTAATAATATTATTCAAATAATATGAATTATTGATTTGATAATGGGAAATACTGTGCAGTGATAATTATTGAAACAACAATAATATATAATATCAACGCATCAATTATTGAATCAATACAATAATATATTGAATAGTAATTACTATAACAATTATTGAGTAGTGCCTTCTTACGTAAGAATCAATAATTCAAAAATACTTTGGCAATCTGCAGTGCTATCGCGTGCAATAACGCCAGACATCGTATTTTAACCACCAGGTATTCCAACAGTGTTAACGGTAACCACTACGCCGTTATTTATAAAACTCAAACTTGTCGTTTTCTTCATCCGACAGTTATTCTGTTATGGGCCCATAAATGATTGTGTCGTCGTACGAATATTCCCCAACCAATCGAATATTATATAACAATAACGTTATATCAAATTCACTCCATAATATTCAAAAATGATATTTATAGAAAATTCATCTTTATTCAAAAAGTTGGGGTCTTACATTGGTGCACAATAAAATCGGGCTAGGTGACCTTCTCTTCCATAATTGTAACATGCTTTAGATCGTCATGCGTCTGATTTGGAATGATGTGTCCCTCCCCTTCGCATTTGTAACATACAACCCGTGATTCGTTCTCCTTCCTTAACAACAGTCTTTGTGTTGACATCTTTCCATCATTATTGAATCTCTTCTTCTTGAAATTTCCACTTTATTATCTTGGGCATGATTACCCATCAAGTGGTTACCATTTTCGCATGTTGATTCCCTCCACGTTTGTTGTCACCACTTCGATGACTACTACCACTGGTATAATCGACTTGTCGGCTGCTCTCTCTTGGTTGGGTTGACTCATTATCACGCTCCAATAACTGAGCCCTATTTACAACATCTGAATACAAACACAGTTTGTGAGAAATGAGGTATTGACGTATTTCAGGTCTCAAACCTCGTAGAAATATTCACATCATTCTGTCCTCATTATCAACCAAATGGGATGCGAACCGGGACAACTCGGCAAACTTAGCGTCGTACTGTGACAAGGTCATATTATTTTGCTCCAACTTGATAAAAACTCTAGTGGTCCCAGCTCCTTGAACTTCTTAGCAATAACCATCCGAGAATTTCCAGTGTTTCCACCTGCATTTTGAACAGGAGTCGCTCTCGCCTGATGTTGCATGAATTGCATAAAGCCTCTGAACATCCCATTGTTCATCATTTGATCAGTGTTGTTGTTTACTTAAGGATTATTGTCTTCCTATTGCACATTATCCTAGATATTGATCATTGGTGACTCAACGGTCTCATGTACTTCATTGCTTATCTCGACATTTTCAGATGCCATATTCAAACACTTCCACAAAATAAGGATTAATTGACATGCCACATATTATCTCTATACTCTGATCGACCAATTAAATATGAAATAAACTTAGGTAGGTCATACTAGCGAAGGAATTCCCCGTCTCTCCCCTCCTAGTTCTTGTCTCACATCTCAACCAGGGATCATATCCCTAAGCTTTGATACCAACTGTGATGCCCCCAAAATAGGTATACATCACCCATCTTGGGTCGCCAAATACATGGTACTGAATACTAATACAAACTTAATTATACAACATAAGTTGAGAGTTTTTACATGAATATTGTCTTCTAGACAATATCCAAACTCAAATAGAGTCCTCATTACATTTATTGTCACACTATTTTATAGAATAGTGAGGACTACAATAACAACATCTCGGACCATCACTCCGTTCCCTGACTAATTCCGGATCTCATTTCCTGAAGAGAACAATGGAAGTAAAAGGGTGAGCTCAACTAGCCCAGTAAGAAATATTATGACTAAGATAATGCAGAATAAGTTATCATTAGCCTTCAACAATGTTAAACTGATAGAATATAATAGACAACAAGTTTAACTACAGCGGAACAAGCAATCCATTAGAAGAGTCAAGTAGAGTATGATATTTACTATCTTCTATGATTTAAAAAGTTTTTCATCAGCTTTATCGTTGGGACTCAGCTTAATAAATAAATCACATCATCGAATCATCCCTGCACTACGGGCCAAGGATATTCATTAGTATCACGTCGACAAATTATTCCTGCACTACGGGCCAAGAATATTCGTGTAATCATCAATGGTCATGATCATACCAAATTATCCCTTGTCATAATTATACAAATCAATAGTCCATCTATGCACGTAAGCCAAAGATGACTTTCATCACAATATAAGCATGAGGATGATGACAATGATATAAGAATTCAATTAAAAGAAAGCAAAGGATAAATTTTTAAAGATTTATAATTTAATTTATCCAGAATTCAATAATGTCCAAATTGTCAACATGATACTGCTTTGTGGAGTAAAATTCAAGAATAATATCCATGTATCAAAAATAATTTAGACAGAAAAGAAATAAATTTTTTGATGAATAGTATCCCATGAATAGTATCCTATGAATAGTACTTCAGGAATAGTACCCCGTGAATAGTACCCCAACATGAAAAGTGCCCCGAATACTCAAGTGAATAATATTTGAGTGAATAGTAATCGGGTGAATAGTAACTCATGAATAGTACCCCGGCATGAAAAGTGCCCCGAATACCTGAGTGAATAATATTATAGTGAATAGTAACTGGGTGAATAGTAACTCGTGAATAGTACCCCGGGTGAGAATATTGATATTTAATAAGAAAGTTCATATCAATATTCTAACAAAATAATACTGGATGAAGGGCAAAACTCAAGGATATTCCACTAATTTCAAGGATTATAGAAGCAATACTTACCATAGTAAGTTTATATTTAAGAATATGAAAAGAAATAACATACGAAACTGCAAATGGATTTTTACTTGTCATCATACGGTACGTAATCCGCGTAGACAGGTTATTCCGACATTTTAAAGGATGAATACGAAAAATAGTATTCATTATGAATACGAAAGAAATAATGCCCCTTACCTTAGTAGAAGGCTGGAAACTGCAATAGTGACGTAGCAGAATACTCTTCTTCTTGCTCTCTATAGTTTCTCTCTATAGTGTCTCTTGTGAATCTCAGTGAATTGGTGAGAGTGAAAGAAGAATTAACCTTCTATTTATAGGAGAATGGACTAAATAGTAATTGATTCATGAATGGTCCAAATTGATTTACTATTAGAACAGACGGTTCATATTGATTACTATTAAAACCACAACCGCGGTCCAAATTGATTTACTTTTAAAACCACCACCGACGGTCTAGATTGATTTACTTTTAAAACCACCAACCAACGGTCTAGATTGATTTACTTTTAAAACCACCACCGACGGTCCAGATTGATTTACTATTAAAACTACCATCAATGGTCCAGATTGACAATCTATTAAAACCACCATTGACGGTCCATAAAATTAGTAAATCTTCCCATAGAATACTAAGTCAAACTTACAACAAACGTCTCATAACAATCCCAATATTTATATCAAAAATTGAATAAATATTTAACATAAATTATTTATCTTTAATAAACATATTTTTAATCTTTTAACAATTATTCATCATTAATATTATAACTCACAATATTTAACAACCAGATCATTCCTAGGAAAGAAGGGGCTTTCCGATAAGGATTTCTCCCTATTGGCGCGCAATTAGGTGACCAAACCTCTCCTCGACAGAACTTTCTAAACATCGTCAATATTGCAAATAATAATATGAATAACTTTGTCGTCTCAATTATTGATTTAATAATATAAAATATTAATACTGTGACAATAATTGAATCAAATAACGTGAGATACTATGCAGCAATTACTATAGCAATAATTAAGTGTAACTGAGTGACTTCTCACGTAAGAATCAATAATTAGTACCGTGTGCTACTATGCAACCACGTGTATTACTGTACTTTTACCACCGAGTGGTTCAACAGTTTAACGGTAAAACTTTCGCAGTTATTTTTATAAAAAGATATTTCTGTCATTTTCCGACTACGACAATACTTCCATTGTGGGGTCCACCAATGATAGTGTCGTCGTACGAATATTCCCCGACCAATCGAATATTCCTTACACAACGAATATTTTATATCAACTTGCTTACTTTGCAAAATTTTCAAATATTACCCACAACTATAATATTATATCATATCCACACCATAATATTCAAAAATATATTTCGAGAAAAAAAACATATTCTTTATTCAAAAAAGTTGGGGTCTTACAACTTAAGGCAGGTACGTGGATTAATTAGATCACCAAGATATTTGATATCTTAGGATGCTCAGAGGAGCAAAAGGTTCCCTTTGCCACCTTCATGTTACGAGGAGAGGCAGATTACTGGTGGGAATATGTAAAACGTAGTCATATTTTTGCACTGAAGAAGTCTTGGGAGAAGTTCCAAGAATTGTTCAATGAAAATTACTTTCCCGAGAGTATTCGTCAGATGAAGGTAGAATTCATCAAGCTGGAACAAAACAATATGACCATATCGTAATAGGAGGCAAAGTTTGCGGTGTTATCCCGGTTTACATCCCATTTGGTAGATAATGAGGAGCGTATGACGCGAATGTTTTTGCAAGGTTTGGAGCCCGAAATTCGTCAATACCTCATTTCTCATCAACTTTGTTTATATTAAGATGTTATGAATAGGGCTCAGTTATTGGAGCGCGATAATGAGTCACCAACAAAAGAAGATAAGCAACCAAAGATAAACTCTAAAAAGTCTATACCTTATTAGATACCGATTCTACCCATTCTTTTATTTCACCGCTTGTGCTCAACGCTTAAATTTGACTCTAAAGAAATTAGACTTGACTTATCTGTGGAGAAACCTTCATCAACAAGATTCAAATAATAAAGTGATAAGTCGAGTGATCGTTAACTACCCTAAAATGATTGAGAATTAGTTAACCTAAGAATTACACAAGTCAATACTAACATACAATTTAATCTTATCTTATTTAAACAAAATACGTCAAATTTGAATGAATTTTAATTAATAAATATCGTATTTCAAGAAATTTAATGTGTTGGGTATTAAATAAAAAGTATACATGGGAACTATAAAGTGATGAGTAATGAAACAAGATATTGAAGACTGAGATTACAATTTCATTTTATGAATTTCAAATTATTAAATTTAAACTACTATTAAACACTAATTAAATTAAGACTATGGAGATTTAAGATCACAACTTCAATTATTGCTTCATTTAAGTTACTTCTCATCAATTATTCTATCCCGATTGTTAATCAAGAACACTAAAGTAGTATTAACCACCTCTCGATGCACTAATATCGTATTGACGTCAATCCACTATTAAGATAGAAATTCATTAAACACCTAAATCAACTAACCCACTTTATCTCTATGTGAATTACAATTGAAGAAGGTTTAAGAATAAGTTCTCTATCTGATTACATGCGATGTCAAACATATCTCTACCTTAACACTCATAGAGTTTAAGCTACTAACAAAATCCTGAACACATGTTATCATAATCAGATCTAAATCTATACTTCATCTCTCGAGTTCATATAGATTATCACGGTAATTGTTAGCTAGGAAATTAAGCAATTAAGTCCAAATCATAATAAACAATCCTCCAAATATAACTAATAATAACTAACAAAGAAGCATATCAAAGTAAACTACAAAATAAGATCCATCAGAATCTCAAACAAAGAATTAGTTCATGATTATTGAATTAAAACTAAGAATCCACAATTGAATACACATTAAAAGACAAAGATAGAAGAAGATGAGAAGATATAATCTATTGTCTGTAGATTTGATGCTCCCTCCTTGCTCCTACTTTGAATCTTCAATGGTCTCCAAGTTGCTTCAATCTCCAAATCTCATAATAAGTAGGGTTTTGATCTAATTTACTCTAATCTAATCTAATGGAATTCTTCCAAAAACTTCCACTAATCCTTGTAAATATCCTCCTTTTATAAGCCTCTTTATATGTCTTTAAGTCCTCTTGGAAGTCCTTGAATCAAACAGCTCGAACCAATCCTAATCGGACTCAAATTCGGACAAAATCTACTCTTTCTGCACGTACCCAAGCCCCGGCTTGCTATTTGCCTTGTAAATAGCAAGCCCTAGCTTGCTAGTGGCCTGCTATTAATCCTTAACCCCAAGCCCCGACTTGCTATCAAAGCACAAAAGGGCAAGCCCCGGATTGCTAGTAAGCTGCCAATTATTTTTCTGCTGCAGCGTCCTCTGGTAAAACGGTCATAACATTTGATCCGGGAAAAGTTACGGGGCCTGCCACCTATCAAATCGAAGATATCGACGAGCTCTACAACTTTCGTTATTTGAGTTTTGAGAAATAACGAACGGATGAAGATCAAAATTGGACTGGAAGTCAATTTTATGCAAATGACCACCCAAAACAGCGAAACTCAACGTTCGTTGGTACAAATGTCATAACTCTTGCATCCGAACTCCGATTGGAATGATTCAAGATATTCCGAAAAGCTAAGAAGACGTTCTACAATGTAAGCCAAGTTCCAAGCCAAGAATGTGAAATAAACATAAAAGCCCAAACAATATCCGGATTGCTTTTCTTTGCGTTTTCCTTGCTTTTTCATACCAATAGTCGCGCACACCGCTCCCAAACATATAACCTACAAAATGAACACAAAATGCATGAAAAGTAACTAAGAAACATGAGTTTAAGCAACTAATTCAAGTAATAGATACCGGATAAGTAGGTATAAAACCTACTTATCAAATACCCCCAAACTTAAACCTTTGTTTGTCCTCAAACAAAAACAAAACAAAAATGCAATGCAATGGAATGTAACTAATCTATATGCCTATGAATCCAGCAGTATTGATACACTCAACAAGTCTATTTAACTGGCCTTAGAGAAATCAAGTAAACATGATAATACATCTTATCAAAACTCATCAATAAGTTCCTAATCCATCATCAAGTCTTAAACTGTTATTACTGGTATAGTGCGTGTGTGCTCAACATCCATGCTAACTAATATAAAATCAAATTTAATACATAACAAGTCTCTTTGAAGGCATCATACAGTATAAACTCAAGAAATTCAAAAACAAGCTAGATCCAACTAAAATCAAATAATTACCAATATCGAGGGTCAACATGGGATACTTATGCTTTATTTTTCATATACGGGGGCTTTTGTCTCTTATTTCCCGTTTTATTCTCTTTTTTTTTCTTTTGGTTTATATACACATAGCTATGCAATGTCTTATTCCCTTAGCTTTTCAATGCTACCTTAACGAAGCTTTCAACCAACGACTCCTGCACTCATTAAGACCTTAGGCGATAGGTGTAAAGACAATCCCCCTGCTTACTTACTCAAGTAACAAAGGCCACAAAACTAGACAAGCACGCCTACGATGTATTATTCATTTTTTTTTTTTTTTTTTTTTTTTTTTTTTTTTTTATATAGCTTATATATCTCACATATTCCCCCAAACTTAGGTTCTTGTTTAACTTTAGCCATCACTACTTGTTCTTGTCATTCTTTCATTTAAACTAGCATTATCCTTTAGAGTCCCATTATGTATCAATTTAAACTCAATCAATCAACAAGTTGTTTTTACTGTACTATCTTTATTATACTAGTTTCAAACAGAAAAAGACTCAATTCCTAACAAGAAATCACATCAAAGCTCTAATAGTCAGTACTATACTTGTCAACTCAATTCCAATCTCATCATTGGCCAAAACAAATTGTAAATATCTAACAGCTGGAATCATGCAAGATGAACATAATAACTAACTATTATTTTTGAATTTTTGAATTTTTTTTTAACAAAAAAAACTGAATATAATGTTATTCAAACTATACTATTATGAAACTACTTATGTAGTTGTACTACATGAATGCAAACATAATGAACCTAAACTAAATTAACAACGTATGCAAAATAACATAACATAAACATGAAACTAAACATGCAATAAAGAACTAAACTAAACTCCCCCAAACTTAGCAATTACAATGTCCTCATTGTAAGAATATAGCGGTAAGTAGAAGAGAACTTCCCGTAATCGCCTAAGCGTGAAGTGATGGTGGTGATATATGACGATCATTTTCCTATCCATTGAACCTCCAATACCGCAATGAAGAGAGACAACATGGATTAGATTATAAGAGAGCTTAATAAGCAAATTAATTCATATCTACTAAATAAACTAGTAAAGCATATAAATATAAAAATTCTCGGTTGCTCCCCATCAACAAGGCGTTTATAGTCTTTCACCGACTTTTGTTTGGTCAACGCTATCCAATTCCTCTTCAAAAGTTGAGGAACCCTCCATCCATCAGGAAATAATATAGCTTTTGGTAGGTTCCCATTTACGATGGCCAATGCATCAAAGTCACCTAAGATGCTCGATTTGGTATGATCTCAATCAAGAATGTCCCACGCCTAGGTGTTTTCTCCATGTGTATGTGATCACTTTGGGGCATGGAAGCTTGTCACACACAATGGGCTCTTCGCATCATCTTCTTTCTCTTCCCACCATGGATTGAAAATTGTACTCACTCTTATGTCAACAAGAGCTTCACCGACGACATGACTACCAAGTGGGCATGATTTTGCAAATCAGACCGACTATTTGATCTTTGGTGGAGACCCATTTAGATCTTCATGGACCTCTATTTCATTATCCCCAATTGTCTCCACACTTCCTATATCTTATGGCTCATCCAGTTGCAGATTTGGTTCAGGTTCTCCATCAATTTCGTCATCCATGTCATAAAGCCAAGTGTTTAGAGGAAGGTTGCTTACGTCTTTGGTCATTTGCTCTATCTGATCAGCAAGATTTTGTCTTTCCCGCGCTTGATTACTCATCTTCTCCTCATCTACTATGAACTTGGACAATAATTCCCCAAATTTTGAATTTTTTGTTTCAGCCTCTAAGCCATGTATGAGGACCATTGGTTGAGGTTGTGAAACGTTGTTCCATCCATTTATTAAAATTTTGATCGACATGACTCCTCGACTCCTTATCGCCTCTTCTATTTCGCTATACTCCTTAACATGAATTCCTTAAACTCGAATCGACTTCTTGTCGCCTTGGAGGTGGATATGAGAATTTCGTCATGTATGTTGGACTTGGAGCATAGAATTGATCTTGATGAGTATGGCTCCATGAAAATCCGTGATGACCCCCAAACTTGATCATAATTATCATATGCATACCGATTGAGGTAGTTACCACCATATCTGCATCGCCCAAGATTGATGGTGCATTGATTACTCGGGTGATTGCCAAAGACAATAGTCACACATAAATCGCCATCCTTCGACTCATTCAATGCGATAACGCCCAACCTCCTCGAAAGTTCTTCAATCTTTGCCGACATTGCGGAAAGTGTCGCGAGTCCGTCAATCTCCGCTCCCCGGGTCGAAGTCATTTTGCCATCCTTCGACTCGTTGAATCGCGATAACCTCCAACGTCTTCGAAGTTGTCTCAATTTGTATAGGCTCTATATAAGATGTATTAAGTCCATCATTCCCTGTTTCCCTTGGTTGAGTCATGTTCGTGTATGGCCATTGATAAGCAAAGTCATCCATGGTACCTGAAAAAGAGAGAAATATAGGAAGAGAATTAAAAATAAAAATAAAAATGTTTAAATTAAGACTAATTTGATTGAAGCTAATATTGGTAAAAAATATTAAACTAATTCCCCAGCAACGGCGCCAAAAACTTATTGGGTAAAATCTAGTTACGCACAATACGCAAGTATACGTGGTCAACAAGTAATAAAGTGATAAGTTGAGTATCGTTTCCACAGAGAATTAGTTAACAAGAATTACCAAGTACTAACATATAACCAATTTAATCTTATTTAAACGAATGATTTAATAATTTAATTTAAAAAAGTTAAATAAACTATTACTAAATATCCCTAATTAAAACAAGATATCAAGATTTGAGATTACAATTTCACTTATTGTTTCATTTAAGTTAACACACTTCTCATCAATTAGTTATCTATCCCGATTGTTAATCAAGAACACTAATGTAGTATTAACCACCTCTCGATGCACTAATACCGTATTAACGGCAATCCACAATTAAGATAGAAACTGCTAAACACCTTAATCAACTAACCCACTATATCTCTATGTGAATTACAATTGAAGAAGGTTTAAGAATAAGTTCTCTATCCGATTACATGCGATATCAAACATATCTCTACCTTAACACTCATCAAGTTTAAGCTACTAACAAAATCCTGAACACATGATATCATAATCAGATCTAAATCTATACTTCATCTCTCGAGTTCATATAGATTATCACGGTAATTGTTAGCTAGGCAATTAAGCAATTAAGTCCAAATCATAATAGAAAATCCAAATATAACATAATAAACTAATAAAGAAGCATATTAAGTAAACTACAAAATAAGATCCATAGTAATCTCAAACAAAGAATTAGTTCATGATTATTGAATTAAAACTAAGAATCGACAATTGAATACACATTAAAAGACAAAGATAGAAGAAGATGAGAAGATATAATCTATTGTCTGTAGATTTGATGCTCCCTCCTTGCTCCTACTTTGAATCTTCAATGGTCTCCAAGTTGCTTCAATCTCCAAATCTCATAATAACTAAGGTTTTGATCTAATTTACTCTAATCTAATCTAATGGAATTCTTCCAAAAACTTCCTCTAATCCTTGTAAATCTCCTCCGATTATAAGCCTCTTTATATGTTTTTAAGTCCTCTTAGAAGTCCTTGAATCAAACAGCTCAAACCAATCCTAATCGGACTCAAATTCGGACAAAATCTACTCTTTCTGCGCGTACCCAAGCCCCGACTTTCTATTTGCCTTGTAAATAGCAAGCCCCGGCTTGCTAGTGGCCTGCTATTGATTCTTGACCCCAAGCCCCAGCTTGCTATCAAAGCACAAAAGGGCAAGCCCCGGCTTGCTAGTAAGCTGCCAATTATTTTTCTGCTGCAGTATCCTCTGGTAAAATGGTCATAACTTTTGATTTGGGAAGAGTTACGGGGCCTGTCACCTATCAAATCGAAGATATCGACGAGCTCTACAACCTTTATTCTTTGAATTTTTAGAAATAACGAATGGATGAAGGTCGAAATTAGACTTGAAGTGACTGCTATGCAAATGACCACCCAAAACAGCGAAACTCAACGTCCGTTGGTACAAATGTCATAACTCTTGCATCTGAACTCCAATTGGAATGATTCAAGATGTTCCAAAAAGCTAAGAAGATGATCTACAATGTAAGCCAAGTTCCAAGATAAGAACATGAAATGAACATAAAAACCCAAACGATATCCGGATTGCTTTTCTTTGCGTTTTCCTTGCTTTTTCATACTAATTTGCTCCCAAACATATAACCTACAAATGAACACAAAATGCATGAAAAGTAACTAAGAAACATGAGTTTAAGCAACTAATTCAAGTAATAGATACAGATATAAGTAGGTATAAAACCTACTTATCAACGTGAAATCAAATTTTGTATAATAACCTACAAAACTCAACACAAAATCACATATGAAAAGTAACTTTAGGAGTTTAAAATATGAACTATTAGAAGTTTCATTCATCCTAATACATCTCCTCAAGTATTTTATTTTAGATAGGAAAGATGGGAGTATGAGACTTATAAAACCTACTTGAATCATGACACCATCAAAAATAGGTACCCGTTACCTCGCATTGATGACATATTTGACCAATTTCAGGGTGCTAAATTCTTTTCAAAGATCGATCTTTGTTTCTGATATCATCAGTTAAAGATTAAAACTAATGACATTCCAAAGACTGCTTTTAAAACTCGGTATGGGCATTACGAATTCCTAGTCATATCTTTTGGATTGACTAATGCTCCTACTGCCTTCATGGATATAATGAACTGAGTATTCAAGGAATATTTGGATCATTTTGTCGTTGTCTTTATTGATGACATCCTCATATACTCCAAAAGTCGTAAAGATCATGAGCAACACTTGAGACTGATACTCCAAAAGCTTCGTGAAAATAAGCTATACACCAAGTTAAAGAAATACGAATTCTAGTTTGAGGAAGTAGCATTTCTTGGGCACGTGATATCAAATCATGGAATATCTATTGACCCGGCGAAGATTGAAGCAATACAAAGCTGGGAGAAACCTAAGTCAGTAACCGAAGTATGTAGCTTTCTGGGCTTAGTTGGTTATTATCGGAGATTCATGGAAGAATTTTCTCGAATTGCCACTCCATTAACTCAGCTGACTCAAAAAGATACAAAATTTGGATGGAGCAAGAAATGTGAGAAGAGTTTCCAAGAATTCAAGAGGAGACTCATTTCAGTACCTATTCTAACAATACCATCTGGTTCGGAGGGATTTGTCATCTACAGCGATGCTTTAGGAAGAGTTTTAGGATGTGTTCTCATGCAACATGGGAAAGTCATAGCCTATGCCTCATGACAACTCAAAGAATATGAGAGGAATTATCATACTCATGATCTAGAGTTGGCTGCAGTCGTTTTTGCACTAAAGATCTGGAGACATTACCTGTATGAGGAGAAAGTGGAGATCTATACAGATCATAAAAGCCTCAAATATTTCTTCACCCAAAAGGAACTCAACATGCGGCAACGAAGTTGTCTTGAGCTGTTGAAAGATTACAATCATACCATTCAATACCATCCTAAAAAAGCAAATGTGGTAGCTGACGCGTTGGGTAAAAAATCATATGCGGGTATGTGTTAGAGTTTATGCCCTAGAGGCCAATTATTTGATATAATTGCTTAAAGTTTTGATATTATATTTGATTGAATAAATGAATGATTTTATTATGGTTTTATTTACTGCGTTATATAAATGTTAACATAATAAAAATCCTTAGAATTGTGATACAAATTATATAGTTTCAAGTATGTGACTTGAACATGAGATTATATAATTACAATTAGTATCATTGTTCTTAAATGTCCCTAGTCGAGTATCATTGTTGATGGGACAACAATGATGCATTAAGACTAGTATGTGGATTGACTGATGACCAAATCTCATTGGTTATAAATATATGAAATATTAAGTCAATGCATAGGTACATGTTAGAGAACGATGTACTGGACAGACCCACCATGAGAATTCTATATGGAGCATTATGTGAAGTGTCATTAGCAATTCCCATAGTGACAATGATGTAATAGTCCTCCGACCTAAAATCACTATATTACTACACGGGAATTTATGTACTTTGATATCATCAAATGTCACCTTTAATAGGGTGGACTATAAAGGTGATTATTGTCATGAATCGTGTGAGGAATATGAGTGATCTAGATGGAATTTAACCATCCAATATATTAGGGGTGATATCCATAGGCCTCTTGATTGAGTAGGACTATGAAATGCATGGTCATGCTCAAATAGTGATTTATTTCATATAGTCTACTCAATGATCAAGAAAAACTCAGATTAAATTATGAAGAGTATGACACATTCTATGACTCAAATTTAATCTAGGATATTAAGGTTAAAAGGATTAAATTACATTGAAACATTAGTCACGAAAAGGTTGCATCAAATCATCGATCTTATTATTACTTGGGTAGCATTGATGTATTACTAGATGCCGCTCACTATTTATAATTTTATAATATGATTTTAAAATTATTTCCAATGTAATAATCTATAGGGTCACACACATAGAACGTAATTTAAAAAGGAAATTAATTTAAATTGTAAGGATTTAAATATATCAATATGATCGATAGTATTTTAAATCACTTAATTTAAATTAAAAAGGATAAATTGTATATATGTATATTAATTAAGTAAGACTTAATTAAGATATATATATATATATATATATATATATATATATATAAATTGATTTTAATAATATTAGGTTTTGATTAATTCCTCTTAACTGCTATATATATGATATATATCAGTCACTTTAGGGATTACGTCAAAATACAAAACCCTAGTCGCTCTTAGAGAGAGACTAGAGAAAATAGTTTCGAAAATCCTCATCCTTGGTGGCTAAGATCGCGGTTCCTTCTTTTGCAGAGATCGTAGGGACGATTCATGAGCATTCGATGTGGATACCATAGAGACCTTGATTCGTTTGAATTGCGTTGGAGATTCGACCGCATCGATTCTAGCTTTAATAATCGGTATAATTTCTAACCTTTGAATTAATTGATTTTTCGCATGGATGTTGTTATGGTTTCGAAATTGCTTTTAAATTGTTCTTTTCACTGTGTCATATGTGTCGAAACCCTTCAGTACGAGTGCAATATTATCAACACAAAGGCCCATTTTATATGAATTACAAAGGATAGAGATAGAGTTAAAGACTTCAGGGACCCATGTGATGATGTCAAATATACGAATAGAACCGACTTTAATCGATAAAGTTAAAGTTGTTCAAGCTACAGACCTGGAGCTGATGCGTATGAGGAAGAAAGTACAAGAAGGTGCTATTCCATAAGTAAGAATTGATGAAGAAGGAATACTTCGAGTCAACTCCAGACTTTGTGTTCCTAACAACTCTGATTTGAAGTATAAAATCATGATAGAGGAATACAACACACCGTTTGCAATCCATCCTGGGAGTACCAAAATGTATCATGATCTTTGACATATATTTTGGAGCAATATGAAGAGGGAGATATCGGAGTTTATCTCAAGGTGTTTAACTTGTCAACGTGTCAAGGCGGAGCATCAAGTGCCAAAAGGTCCATTACAACCACTTGAAATTCTAGAATGGAAGTGGGAGCACATTAACATGGATTTCATTACTGGTCTTCCTAAGGTTTATCAAGGCATAGATGCAATTTGAGTCATTGTTAATAGATTAACCAAGTCTACTCATTTCTTACCTATACGAGAAACATATTCACTTGAACGTCTTGCTCGTATATATATAAATAAGATTGTAAGACTGCATGGTATGCCAGTATTCATAGTTTCTGATCGAGACCCAAGATTCATTTCACGCTTTTGGGTTAGTTTGCAGAAAGCTATGGGCATGAATTTACGATTCAGTTCTACATATCATCCTCAAACAAACGGGCAGTTGGAGAGGACTATTCAAACTCTTAAAGATCTATTAAGACTCTATATCCTAGACTTCAAAGGAAGTTGGGACAAGTTTTTTCCATTAGTAGAATTCTCCTATAATAACAGTTATCAAGCAAGTATAGGCATGGCTCCATTCGAGGCGTTGTATGAACGAAAGTGTAGTTCTCCAGTATGTTGGGAAGGGGTGGGTGAAGCAACGTTGTTGGGACCAGAATTGGTACGTATGACTACGAAAAAGATTAAAATAATTCAATAACATATACAAACCTCACAAGATCGACAAAAGAGTTATGATGATCTTCATCGAAGGGACGTGGAATTCAATGTTGGAGATCATGTATTGTTACGTGTTGCTCCATAGAAAGGAGTTACGAGATTTAGAAAGAGATGAAAGCTCAACATGTGATTCATTGGTCCATTTGAAATCCTCGATCGAGTAGGAACTGTGGCCTATAGACTCGCTGTACCTCCAAGTATGTCTCGTGTTCATAATGTTTTTGACATATCTGTGTTACATAAATATGTGGAAGACCAGAACAACATTATTGAATTAAACCCAGATGAGATAGTAGAAAATTTAACTTATGACGAGGTACCTGTTAAAATCTTGGATAAGAAGGAACATATTCAACGCTCAAAGTTTATACCTCAAGTCAAAGTTTTGTGGAGAAATCACGATATTGAGGAAATGACATAGGAGTTAGAATCTGACATAAAAATAAGGTATCCTTGCCTCTTTGAAATACCAGGTACGTACACCAATTTTGAGGACGAAATTATAACGACCCCAAAATTTATACAATTCAACTATCGACTTCAGTCGTTAATAATACGTTTAACTTCTGATTTTACATCATTACTCGATGTTAAACTTAATAAAATGCGGAATAATTTAAACTTTTTTATCTTCTTACTTTAATTCCCAGAATCAAAACCTTTATCATTTACACATCTCTGAATCAAGTTATTTTATGATTCACTTCATCAAAGTTATTATATAGAATCTTACATTTCAATCTGATAACCTTTACATGTCAGATAACTCAAACTTTACAATTTATTATTACATAATTATTATGATTTATCAAGTAAATTTCTCAAAACCTTTATCTTTACCTACCTTTGAACCATACTTATCTTATTACTCACCTTATCAGAGTTAATAAATAAAACTTACATCCAGGTTCAATACCTTTTCATACAACAAACAAAACTTAAACTTTATAAGTCAACATCTATTAAACATCATACATTATTCGGAACCTTAAACATGGTTCAAATAATAATAATTCAGCCAAAGTGTGTAAATCTTCAAGTATCACATCTGATTCATGTCTTTCAAGTAGCACATAACTTTACCTTGAATCTTTAACCTGCAAAAGTGGTTATTTGCAAGGTTGAGCTCGACAGCCCAGCAAAAATCTAACAGTTTTCATGAATCACATAGCACATAATAACATGCTCAACATACATCTCATAAACATTGGAATAACATAACATACATGTTGTAGTTCATATAACAAGTATAAAGATTGAGTTCCTTACTCAATCAACATTCATTACTCAATCAACGTAGTCATAAATTGACTTTAACATTTCATACTTTCAACATATATATAACACATCATGATATTTGCAATAAAGATTTAAAACAGTTCATCATCAAGTTCACATAGAAAATAGGAACTGAAAGACTTGTCTTGATCTTTATTTGCCAATAACAGTTTAATAGCTTATAGTTATCTGCACTTCACGTGCCCTACACAATTATATAATCATTCACATTAACTATTAGTCACATAACAACACATAGTAGTTATACTGTAAACTTTACTCTACATCTCATAACCCTTCCTATTAGCAATACACAATGTTCAATTTGATTGTGTTAACTTTCGACTTATATCTCACTATATTTCTTCTTAGGTCACACCTGAAGCTCATTCAAATGTTTAAGACTTGCTAGGAATCATTATTGGTTTTATATTAACTGATAAGTGGATTTCTTATCCATGAATCGTTGTACATTTCACGCTTAATTGTTGTTATTTTCTTGTGTTCATGTTCATTTTTATTTGTTTTTCTGTTCTTTTATGTGTACGATGGTTGTTGTGGCATTTAACAAAAATTGGAGGAAATTGGAGTCATTTGGAGCATTTCTGGAAGTTATCTTGAAACAAGCAAAGTCAGTTAGCAGAATAGACCCCCGTCGGGGTGTGCTTGTTTGGCTCATATACCCGTGCAAGGTGGGGAAGTCTTGTAAGACTTTAACAGAATGGGTGCCCGTCAGGCATGGGCTTAATATAAGTATACACACCTTCGTAAAGGCGGGGGTCTCGATTGACTTGCTCTCCTGTTGTGTTTTAAACTCTGTTGGGATATGAATTTGAGCATTTGAATAGCATATGGACTCTAATTAGCAGAGAATTTCAACTGGGACTTGTGTGTTGGATGCTTATTACTCCATTAACAACGAATTAAACAACACATAAGGCATATTACGAATATCGGCTCCAGTTTTTCATAGCAAGCATTGAAGGAAGATTTTAAAGAGATTTTTGGGACGATTACAAATTTAGGCTACGTGAAGGGTGTTTTTCACTATTCTTCTCCTTAGACTAATATTTATAATTAAAAGAATTTTATCTTTGATTTATTCAGTAGTTATTTCATTTATGATGAACTAATTCACTTTTTAGGCTTATGGTGGATCCTTAAGTGAAACGATGATTTTCTAAACTTTGATTTCTAGTTTAATAAGATATTTTTCAGTTTATCTATATTAATTTGAGCTTGAATTTATGAATTGCCTGATCAACAATTCTTTGTGGATTTTTATGGAATCGAGAGAGGATATTCTAATCTAGACTTAGTTAATATAGCATGTGTTCATGAATTTTGTGAATAGCAAAATCTTGATGAATGTTAAGGTAGAGATATGCTTGACATCGCATGTAATCAGAAAGAGAACTTAATCTTAACCTTCTTTAATTATAATTCACATAGAGATATAGTAAGTTAGTTGATTAAGGTGTTTAACTTGTTTCTATTTAATTTGTGGATTTAAGTTAATACGATATTAGTGCATCGAGAGGTGGCTAATACTACATTCGTGTTCTTGATTAATAAATTGTGATAGTGAATTCAGCTGGAATAAAGGTGTAGAAATCAATGTGAAGCTTAGGGTGAAATCATAAGTCTAATTCTCCATTAATTGTTTGAAATTCCAGATTTTGATATTTGTGATTGTTTTGTGGTAATTTATTTATTTCTTAATTTAGTTTCTATAATTATAATCATTGAATTGGATAGTTTAATAAAATTAAGGTTGATAGGAAATTGATACTTTGTCTATGTGGGAACGATACTCTACTCATTACTATATTACTTGTTGACCACGTATACTTGCGTGTTGTGCGTATATAGATTTTACCCAACAAGTTTTTGGTGTCGTTGCCAGGGACAATTTAGTATAGATCTTAAAATTTTTGCAATATCAATTTAATTAATCTAGTTTTACTTTAACATTTTTATTTTTTTTTGTTTTGTTCCTCTTAATTCAGGTTTTTGAAGCGATTTATGCAAACTCGGTCCAAAAATCCAGACTTATTGCCTTTTGAGGACGACATTGAGAAACGGTTCCAGAGGTTAAGTAAGTGGATCAAGGAAACGAGGCAAGACTTTGAAAATTCTGAGAATGAAGAGGCAATGGAAGCTGAAGATCAGAAAGTGTTAAGGGACTTCGCCACACCCAAGGTGACTGAACTGCAGTCGAGCATCACCAGGCCCGCAATTGCTGCAAATACATTCGAAATCAAGCCTTGGATGATTCAGATGATCTAGAATTCAGTTCAGTTTGGGGGATTGGCAAATGACGATCTGAATGAACATCTAGTCAGCTTTTTGGATAATTGTGACACCTTCAGGTATAATGGGGTGTCGGATGATACGGTGAGACTTTGCTTGTTCCCATTCACTTTATGGGACAAGGTGAAGAGTTGGTTACACTCTCTACCACCGGGTTCGATAACTACGTGGGAAGACTTAGCTCAAAAAATCCTTGCCAAATTTTTCCCACCAGCGAAAACTGCAAAAATGAGGAATGAGATAACAATGTTTGAGCAGCAACATGAGGAATCGCTATATGAGGCATGGGAGAGATACAAGGAGTTTATCAGGAAGTGCCCACATCATGGATTGCCCAAGTGGCTGCAAATGAACACTTTTTACAACGGACTACATGGGAATCTCAGAACCAGTATTGATGCAGCGTCTGATGGAGCGTTCATGGCTAAGAGTTACAAGGAAGCCTACAACTTGATTGAAACCATGGCGGCTAACAACCACCAAAGGGCCCACAAAGAAGAATGACACAGAAAAGGTCATTGGGTGTTGGAAGTAGATGGGGTGACAGCAATACAAGCACAATTTTTGTCTTGTCTAAGAAGTTGGATGCCATGACAGGGGCTCAGGTACAGCAGGTTGCGGTCGTATGTGAATTGTGTGCGGGTGACCATCCTATAGATCAGTGCGCCATCAATCTAGCATCCGTCCAGTTTATAGGTAGCTACAATAGGGGTCCACAGAATATGTACCAAAACACCTATAAACAGGGGAATAGGAATCACCCAAATTTCTCATGGAGCAATAATCAGCAACATCAAGCTCCACGACCGTCATATCCCCTAGGTTTTCAGAATCACCAACAACCGGCTCAACATTAGGAAAGAAAGTCAGCAATGAGGCAGCAATGAAAAATCAAGCAATGGCCATTAAGAACTTGGAAAATCAGATGGGGCAAATTGCCTTAGCATTAAAAATAGGCCACAAGGGACCTTACCGAGTGATACAGAGAGAAATCCGAAGGGAAACCACAAACAGTGTCAGGCAATTATGTTGAGGAGTAGAAAACACCTCGTTGGTAAAGATGTAGAAAATTCAGCGATATCGGATGAAAAAATTGATGACAGTAACGTGGTTGAAGGAAACAAGGGTGAGGATAAGAAAAGTGGGAAAACAAAGTTAGACGACAAACCAGTTGTATATCCTCCACCACCGTTTCAATAGAGGGTCCAAAAATAGAAATTAGATAAGCAGTTCGCAAAGTTTTTGGAAGTTTTCAAGAAACTTCAGATTAACATCCCGTTTGCAGAAGCCCTAGAGCAGATACCGAGTTATGTAAAATTCATGAAAGGGATTCTGTCAAGGAAAAAGAAATGGGAAGACTTTGAAACAGTGACACTAACAGAGGAGTGTAGTGCGGTGTTATAGCAGAAGCTTCCACCCAAGTTGAAAGACCCAGGGAGTTTCACTATTCCATGCAGGATCGGGAATATATCTTTTAACAAGTGTTTATGTGATTTTGGGGCAAGTGTGAACCTTATGCCATTGTCAGTATACACAGAATTGAGTTTGCCCGCGCCAAGGCCTACAAATATTTCATTGCAGTTGGCGGATAGGTCAGTCACATATCTGAGAGGCATAGTAGAGGATATACTGGTTAAGGTGGATAAGTTTATATTCCCCGCGGACTTTATTATTCTGGATTTTGAGGAGGACAAAAACATGCCGATTATCCTAGGGAGACCTTTCTTGGCCACGGGTAGGACACTCATAGACGTACAAAAAGGAGAACTTTCTATGAGGGTCCAAGATCAAGAAATCAAATTTAATGTGTTCAAGGCCATGAAATTCCCTATGGATGAAGAAGAACGTTTTCGGATGGATATAATTGAGCAAATTATCAGTGAAGATATGGGCAAGAGTTTGGTCAACGATCCATTAGAATTAACTTTATTGGGGGAAGAAGAGTTCAACGACCCAGAATTTGTGGACTACTTACAGATGTTAGATTCGTTGCCACGAGTTAGCCAATTCAGAGCACCATTTGAACCTTTTCACATAAAGGAGACAGCCACAGAAAAATGGAAACCGTCATTGGAGGAGCCACCAACGTTGGAACTTAAGCCACTCCCTAAACACCTTAGGTATGCGTACTTAGGCAATTCAAATTCTTTACCTGTTATTATTTCTGCTGCACTTAATGATTTGCACCAAGAAAAGTTGTTGAGGGTGCTTAGGGAACATAAATCAGCGATTGGGTGGACGATAGCTGATATAAAGGGAATCAGCCCTTCTTTTTGCATACACAAGATTCTGATGGAAGACGATGTAAAACCAACGGTGGAGCAACAATGTCGACTTAACCCTATTTTGAAGGAAGTTGTGAAGAAGGAAATTCTGAAATTGTTGGATGTCGGTATCATCTACCCGATTTTCGATAGTAAGTGGGTTAGTCCGGTCCAGTGTGTGCCAAAAAAGGGAGGAATGACTATGGTACAGAATGAGGATAACGAGTTAATACCAACAAGAATAGTGATAGGTTAGAGGGTTTGCATGGATTATAGGAAGTTAAATAAAGCAACCTGAAAAGATCATTTTCCGCTAGCCTTTATCGATCAAATGTTGGACAGATTGGCGGGACATGAGTACTACTGTTTATTGTATGGATACTCGGGTTATAACCAGATCGTCATCGCTCTTAAGGATCAAGAGAAGATTATATTTACATGCCCTTACGGTACATTCACATTTAGGAGAATGTTATTCGGGTTATGTAATGCACCTGCGACCTTGCAACGGTGTATAATGGCCATTTTCTCAGACATGGTGGACAAAAACGTTGAAGTCTTCATGGACGAATTTTCTGTCTATGGGGACAACTTTGATACTTGCCTAGGGAATTTGGTAATGGTGTTACAGCGATGCAAGGATACCAACCTCGTACTTAACTGGGAAAAATGCCACTTCATGGTTGAGGAGGGCATAATTTTGGGCCACAAGGTATAGGCTCAAGGATTGGAGGTTGACAAAGCGAAGCTAGAAACAATAGAGAAACTGCCTCCACCGAGCTCAGTTAAGGGTATTAGAAGCTTCTGGGACATGCTGGGTTCTACAGGAGATTCATAAAGGAATTATCTAAAATTGCAAAACCTTTATGTAGTCTTTTAGAGAAGGATGTTGTTTTCAGTTTTGATGACAATTGTAAGTCAGCTTTTGAGTTGTTGAAGAAGAAGTTGACTACAGCCCCCGTGATCGTCGCACCGGATTACAATATGCCTTTCGAGCTAATGTGTGATGTAAGCGACTATGCGGTTGGGGCTGTTTCGGGTCAACGCCGAGAGAAGGTGTTTCACACCATATATTATGCTAGCAAAATGCTCACGGAGACTCAAATGAATTATACAACTACGAAAAAGGAATTGCTTGTAGTGGTGTATGCATTTGACAAATTATGGGCATACTTGATCGGGACTAAGGTGATAGTCTACACGGACCATTCGGCTATTCGGTACCTAATTACGAAAAAAGATGTTAAGCCACGCCTTATCAGATGGATGCTCCTGCTTCAAGAGTTTGATCTAGAAATAAAGGATAGAAATGAAACAGAGAATCAAGTAGCTGATCACTTGTCTAGGCTGGAAAACCAAGGGAAATTGAAAGAGGACAAGTGTGACATTAACGAATCATTCCCGGATGAGCAATTTTTTGGGATAAATGCAGAATTTCCTTGGTATGTGAATTATGCGAATTATCTTGTGAGCAAAATTCTTCCACCTGATCTCATAAGACAACAGAAAAAGAATTTTCTTCATGATGTAAAATGGTACATGTGGGACGAACCTTATTTGTCCAAGCAGTGCGCCGAAAAAATGATTAGAAGGTGCGTACCCTACAGTGAAGTGAAGAAAATTCTGCATGAGTGCCACTCATCTGCGTATAGGGGACATTATAGGAGTGAGAGGAAAGCAACAAAGGTGCTGCAAGCCAGGTTCTATTGGCCTGCACTATTCAAGGACGCCTACCAATTTGTCAAAACATGTGATAGGTGTCAAAGGGTGGGCAACATTTCTAAAAGGAATGAGATGCCTTTACAAACGATTCTGGAAGTTGAAATATTCGATGTATGGGGCATCGACTTCATGGGGCCATTCCCGTCGTCACTCAACAATCAGTATATTCTGCTCGTAGTGGATTACGTATCAAGGTGGGTAGAAGTTGCAGCACTACCATCGAATGATGCTAAGGTGGTCCTTAAATTTCTACAGAAAAACATTTTCACAAGGTTTGGCACGCTAAGAGCAATTATAAGTGACGAAGGTAGTCACTTTTGCAACAAATCATTCTCAGCTCTATTGGCAAGGTCCAAACCAGTGGGCAAGTTGAGGTGTCGAACAGGGAAGTTAAGAAAATATTGGAGAAAGTGGTGAATCCAAATCGTAAGGATTGGTCGCTCCGATTGGACGATGCACTATGGGCATACCAGACTGCATATAAGACACCGCTCGGGATGTCACCATATCAACTACTGTATGGAAAGGCTTGTCACCTACTGTGACGCCCCCAAATCCAGGTATCTTCCAACCAGATAGATGGTGCTACACGGTACTCATAACTGTACATTCATTCTATTGAAACAACATCAAAATATGTGTATCAATGACATTCTTATTACATTAATAATATTACATCACGTTCCCAGGTTCTAAAACCATTATATTCTTTGTTCATCATTCTATAATATATATATATATAACTTACTAGTTTATTACAAGGTAAACTAATCGTTCAGCTTCGTCTTGCCTCTATCCTTGTCAGATCCCTCAGTTCGTTCGGTCCTAGCTGCATTCATATGGTTCAAGAAAGAGTGAGCATAATAAGCTTAGCAAGTACAACAATTTCTTTTAAGCAACATGCTTGAAACATAGGAATTGTATATCTTCAATAACTGGATAATAGTTATGAAGTACTATCAATAATTCAAAATAGCATTTCTTTTCCTTCAAAATGTTTTATAATAACAATATTTAGTAAAACATCAATTCTGGCTCAAGACCATGAGCATTTCATATTTTCTTTGAAAAGGACAACCCGGCACTAAGTCCGTAAGTCCGACATATCTTACGAGCACTTCTGGGTGATCAGCCCATAGTACTCTTTGTTGATCAACACTACATCCTGTTAAACGTATGTACGTTTAAATTTGGGCAACCTCGCGTGCCCATCGAATAATCGATAAAAAAAATATATTTGTTTATTCATACTCAGGCTTACCTTGAATCCGTACCAAACAATTGGCGTAGGATAGCGTTAGCAATTCTATATTGAAAGACTTGTAAATAAATCAATCAACTCTTCAAGATTAGTCTAGCCGAGATAAAACTGGCATCGACCCTTTAGTAAAACACTTCATGCGTCTCATAACATGAATCATAGAAAACTTGGCTAACACGAAGGTTAGACAAGCGTTTAAGAAAAACTTGCCTTCAGTGTCTGCTACAGTAAAAAAAATAACTTTTCCTTTTAGTCTTTACGGTCTCTACAATACATAACCACATAACATACCACATTAGGTCATGAATAAACATACATGGTTCCTAATGAATCTTACCCTTCTTCTCAATCTAATCATATATTAGATTTGTTACTATTGGTTCCGGCTTGCCATTATATTTTACATTATTCTTACCAACTTCTTTCTCTTCTATGTCTTACGTGGATTTACTTCATTAATAGACCTCGTTTCAAGTTAATCATCCTTCCTCACGGCTTACTAACATTATTAATTGAAACTCGATCGTCATTTGTTAAGTACACTTTATTGCATACCATTTACGTTCACGTATTACTTAACAACTTTTAGTTGTAACTCTTAACGTTATAGGCCTTATCATTATTGAATACGGCTCACGTTCTTTATACTTTACGTTCGTCGTTTAACTACTCATTAAACAACATTAAATTCCTAAAGTCATCACTATAACAGTGATTTAGGAAAGGTCTTATCATTATTCATTAAGTAATTACATAACCCATACTTGTATTACAAACCATTGGATTCATAATCAGCTTGGTCAACAAATTTCTATAGCTGGCTTAGCACATTACGTTGTTCTCATTACGTTCATCTTCAATTATTAACCTTTAATCATCATACATTAAGTGTCTAACAATGCCTTAACAATGTTATATTTATACCTTAGTTCATTACTAATGAGTTATCTTTCCTTCTATACTTGTACACATTCTTGTCTGTCAAAACTCTGGGACTGGCACTGCGGCGCCACACTTAACTCTTTATCTCGCACCACGATGCGAGTTAACGATGATGCCTACGACATCGTTACGGTACATGGGCCACCATTTTGCCTTGGGTTGGCGCATGGCGCCAACTCTGTGCCTTAGAAAAATTTTGCAGATTTTTAATTTTGTGAACTTCCCGGACGCATAACTTCTTCGTTATAAGTCCGAATTGGCTCGTTCAAAAGCCTACGGTTCACAAATTCCATACTCCACGCGTTAATGCAAGAATTTTATCTATTTGACTTCGTTTACTAAAATTTCATCTATTAGTTCATTTTTAACAAAAAAGATAAACGTTCGTGAACGTTCAACACTCGTTTCTTCGTTCTAAGTCGGAATTCGGTCATTTTCGTGTCCGCAACTCTATAATGCCAAATATGACTTGTCTCCATTGAAAACCAATGTTTCCAAGCTCAATATCAAAATTCGACTTCCATTCCGAGATTTTCACGAATTCGACGATTATCGTCCAAACTCGTGAATTTCGCCTTAACTTCATTTCTTATGATTTGTTCATCGTTTCAAATGGACTCAATCCATCATACTAACATCTTGACATACATACTTCATCAACTTATAACTATGATAAGTTATTACTTGTTCTATGTGAGTTTATAACTTATAAAAGTATAAACTACTTATGACTTCCTTTCTCATGACTTATTATAGATTAAGTCTTTTACCCACCATTCTTGCTTCTTATTATCATACAATCTTATTAAGGTACACATATGAGTAGTTCATATAAGCTCTTCATAAATTCATAACTTAATTAAGTTTGAATTACTTATTCATGACTTATACGACTTAAGTCCATTGATTAATCATTCTTATCATTCCTTATCATACGTGTTCTACCACTACCCATCTCCCTACCATTATAAGAGAAAGAGATTCATGGTTTAATTTCTTACCCTTGAATATCACTTGACTAAGCTTTAATCTCCTTCTTGCTTCTTGAAAATCTCATAATGGAAGTTTAACTTATAAGTGCTTATTCTCTCTAACCAATAAGTTGCTTAACTTGAGAGGAGTTGGGAGAAATTTTAATCAAGCCATCAAATGAATTGAGAGCTCTCTATTTATAGGCAACCCAAAGTGAGGGCATTTTAGTCCAAAGCCAATCCCACCTCCTTAATCACCTCCTTACTATTCCTAGCTTAAGTACTAAGTTAACTTGGCCACCACACTCTTTGCTTGGCCATCACAACATCTATCCAATACTTGGGCATCACATATACTTAACCATTAAGTATACTTGCTAATCACATAACTTAGCCTTTAAGTTTACTCGTTAATCACCTAGCTTATCCTTTGCTTGTTGATCACAACTTTTACTTGTTCACCACACATAAGCACTTTACATGCTTATCACATTAATTACTTGCTCATTACTTTGGATCACCCATGGGTTTAAACCATCCAATAACCCATAAGTTCATACTTTGGGCTTTTAGCTTAACTTATACTTGGGCTTGCATTAATAATTCTTTGGGCTTTACCATTAGCTTGCATTGGGCTTACACAATAATTCCTATTGGACTTACCCATTTCTACACTTGGGCCTTATCAATTCTTATTGGACTTTACAATGTTCTACACAATCCTACAAGTCCATTATATTTGGCTTAAAGCCTTATAACGTATAATTTACGTATTAATCTCATATTCCACTTCATATACTTATTCATATACGACATACCATCATTCATTCATACTCGTATTATACTCGTATTCATTACCTCGTACAATACCTACGTATTATACGATCAACGCTTTAATTCATTATACGTATTACATTTTCTTCTCGAAACTCACTTTGAGGTTCAACGTCCGTTTAGTAAAAAGTTCTTAACTTTTTCATATGAACTCCGATTGGGACGATTCAAGATGTTCCAGAATGCTAAGGAAAAGCTCTACAATAAAATCCAAGTCCAAAGTCAAGACCATGGATCCAACTTAATGCTAAAAACCCTGCAATTTTTTCTTTTTCCTCATTTCAGCTCCAATTCTTCCTGAAATCATTAAACACCTTAATAAGCTCATATACACATGAAACATGCAATAAAACTAATCATAAAGGAATCAAAATAAATGGATAATATGCACCTATCAAATTCCCCCACACCTAGACTTTACACGTCCTCGTGTAAACCAAAAGTTTGATTTCCAGAAAAATTCTATTCAACCATTATGTCAAAAGATTTCAAGATACAAATCATGACTTTTAACACTAAACTCACAAAAATATAATAAATGCCTCATCAGTTAACTCACAATGAACAACATCACCATTTCACCAACGAACTTCATTAAACCAACCTGTAACCACAAAAGAAACTTTCCTACAGTCCACATACTTACTCAACTTGGTTATTATGGAACAAAAACCGTGCACACTGACTCATAACCAAGAACAAACTTTTTCTTGCTTTTTTAATTTTTTTTATAGAATCTTCTTTTTAGCATAGATGAATGTATTTTTATGCTCTTTTCTCATATTTTTTTTCTTGACATGTGCAATGTCTCCTTTTCTTAGGCTTTTCAGAGTTACCCATTAGCGAACTTTTCACCAATAACTCCCAAACCAGATGATCTTAGGGCGCTAGGTGTAGAGACACCCCTAAGGCTTACTTAGTCAAGTAACAAAGGCCACAAAAGTCGACTAGTCAAGCTGCTTTTATCCATCACACTTTTCAGCGTGAATACTGATGCTTCCCGAGGTTTAGATACCCAGTTATTCCGCATAATTAACATTGAAGTAGATTTTCAATTTTCCTTTTTTTTCTTCTCTTTTTTTTCAGTCATCATTTTTTTCACATGGTTCTACAATAGCATAAGCAAGTTAAACAATTCTAAGTCGTGAAATCAGTGCACATAGACAACTCCATAAATAACTTAGCCAAATAAACATGTTTCTCATATTTAAGTGCTGATGTATCACAAATTCAATTCAAATCAATTACTATGGATCATGGCTTAGTTGTCATCATTCATTAACAAATTAAGCATCAAAAAGATTCTAAATTTTAGTATCAATTTTCAAGTTTTGACTTTAACCTTCGAAAACATGGACAAATAGAATCATGGAACCCAAGTTTTCAAAAAAAATTAGAATGTTTTTCAACTTCCCATCAAAATTGGATTATTATTCTTACATAAAATAAAACTTAAATCTCTCCCCCACCAACACACACACACTCAAACCTTACATTATTCCCAATGTAAGAAAATCGTGCAAAGAAGAAAATACTAGTAGCTAATATGCAATAAAAAAACTAAAAAGTAAAGGGATAGAAAAATCAAATCTGAGATCTTGGGTTGCCTCCCAAGCAATTGCCCTTATTTATTGTCATTGGCTCGACATCATCCTTCTCATCCTATGTAATTGGACTTGTGTACTTCAAGTGGACTGGTAACAGTTTCAATTTATTAGAAGTATCCTTTACATCATGATTTTGCTCCATTCCAGCCCTCAAATCCTCCTTGTATATTTGCTTAAGAGATTCCTGTACTATAGAGTCAACAACATCAATAGAAAAAATAGAATTAATATTACCAAGATACCTTTTAACTTCATATATGTTGAACTGGACATGTGCCTCATCCAATTCCATAGTTAAGGTCCCAAGGTATGTATCATGTAGTGTTTTTGTTATTTGCATAGATGTATCATCTATATCTTCTTTGTAAAGATTTGTAGAACTTATCAAATTGTTCTCCTCTTCCTCTTGTTCATCCTTTTCAGACTTTGAATGTAACGCCCCGAAATTCGGTCTATTTTTACACCCAAATTTCGTACGTCACAATCCCCCCTTTTGCCAAACATACATCATTATATAGTTAAATATAACAACATACATTCTCAAATCCCAGATTCTAATACCTTATAACCTTGTTCATTACAAATAATGATAATTATATTATTTTTTATCTCTTATAATAGTGATTTTCATCCGCCACCAAGGATACATAACCGTTCATTAAACTATTCTATAGTTTAATTACATTATTCTACATTACAAGTCTTGGCTTGATCATCAGGCACATTTATACACTGAATGACACTTCTTCTTGATACCGTTCAGCTTGATCTTTACGAGATCCTTAAGTTCTTTCTAACATCGCTCGCTGAAAATGTTTGTATTTAAAGCAAGCGTGAGCATTCAATTGCTCAGCAAGTCATAGTAGTTGAACAAACAACTTCAAGAATTTAAACATTCTTTTAAGACTTCAATAACCAAACAAAGGTTATGAAGCAGCTTGAATAATAGGAATAAGCTAGATTCCTATCATTTTAAAACATTAGTCACATTCACTTTGGAATAATTTCAATCTTCTACCTTTTTCATACACATCATGTCTGGCTAGAATATTTAGCACAAACTTAACAATAACATTTCATGTATAACAGAACATTATCATATTGAACAGTTCAATTACAGAATAATTCATCTCATAGAAACTCCGAAGTGTTAAAATTGTGGCACAAGTCCTCATACGTTCTACCACTTTGTACAAATATCGCACATTCACACATAGACAGAACTTCTCAAGTTCAACATCTGAGAAGTTTAATGAACTAATATTCATTTAGAATATGAACGAAGTTAGGAAACTTGCCTTACGCATAGCTACAGCTTACGCTGAACTGCTCATTCCAATTCCTATATAACACATAAGGAATACATACACTAATTAGTCATGTATATTTGACTTATGCATTGGTTTACTTAACTTTACTTCTTAGGGTTTGCGTTCTTGTAATCTAAGTTTACGCGACCAACTTTCTATACCGGTTTATAACTTCATAACATTCGAAGATGTCTTACTCATACGATCATCATCTTTGATGATTTGCATTCTTATCTTCTTCTTATACTCTCCTAGGACTCAGCACACATAGTGTCTCTGTTAGTAGTCCATATGGTACTCTGAGTGGTTTCCCACAAATAACCAACAAACAAGTTCCCATCTCATCTACACTGCCCATAACAGTGAGTTAGATCGGTTGCCAGTTTTGTATATAACTTCGCTCTCTGAAGGAATTGTTTAGCCCAGCTCCCATATGTCAACCATCAAAGGTTACGATTGCACCACAACCTAAACTTATCTTAACTTATCCGAACCATTAAAACTATAATGTTTGCTAAGTCAATTCCTCATTCCTTATGGCTTCCTAGCAACTAAATGCCATACCTCAGGATTCATTCTTTATCGTCTAAGTCATACAGTCTTTTATACACTCAGAACGATCATTCAATATTCATTCTACGTATTTATAGTGTTAAGCATTTTATGTTACCTTATTCTTATCTTACAACGTCCGGTCCATTCGACTTGGAACATCTTTCAAGTTATAAACATTAACTCAGATTCTTTATGTTATACGTACTTGTCTTTAATTCAGCTTCTTCACCGTTCACAGGTTTAATCATTGGTCTTCTGTGACGCCCCCAAATTCGGGTATATTCCAACCCGACATATGGTGCTCTACTGTACTAACATCCATACAATCATTCCTTTGAAATACAACAAAATGAATGTAATTACTATCTTTTTATTACGATCAAAGTATAATCCTTCCCAGGTTCATAAACCGGTTACATCGTTCATTGTTCATAATGTATAATACATACAAACTTACTAAACTATTACACAATGCCTAAGCATCCATCTTAGCTTTTCCCTTATCTCTCTTGGCATTCACAGTACGTTCATCCTTAACTGCAGTTATATAATTCATGCAAGAAGTGAGCATGTCAGCTCAGCAAGTTTAATCAAGGATATCAGTAATACCACGTTCGTGAATTATATAACAATTCCGACATAAATGAACAATAGTTATGAAGTATTATAAATCAATAATACTTTTACAGTTCATAACATCAATTCCCAAAGTATAGAATAGATTAGGAATTCTGAACCGGTCGATAGACCATAAACAGTAACTTTCAGTTTTCATACTTGAAAAGGAGTCCACAGCACTAAGGTCGTTTATCCCTATAACTTACGAGCACTTCTAGGTAATCAGCCTATAGTACTCTATGTTGATCAACACTCATTCATTAAACGTATTTACGTTTAATATTTTTGGCAAACTCGCGTGCCCATCGAATAATAGATGAAAAATACTTTTGTTTGTTCATAGACAAACCTTACCTTCACGTCCGTACCAATTACTTGGCATAGGATAGCGTTAACATTTCTATATAAAAAGATATGAATCATAATCAATCTATATATTACGAATAGTCTAGCCGAGTTAAAATCTGGCATCGACCCTTTCTTTAAAACAAGTCTTGCAATTCAGTTCAACGAATCACATAAAACTTGGCTAACATGGAAGTTAGACAAGCGTTAACAAACTTGCCTTTCAGCGTCTTCAAATAATTTACTTGACTGACAACAGCCTTTACAGAATCTACATGATATATTCACATAGCACATTGTAATTAGCTAACAATTAAATGTTTCTACCAACTTCTTTCTCTTCTATGTCTTAGTTAACTTAATAACTTTATTAAAGTCAACATGACTTATTACCCTTCGTCCCGGTTTATTACTCAGTTGACTTTATTAACCGGACTCGAACATTGTTGATAAAGTACCAACTTTGTTCATCGTTTTTAACTTATTAACATGCATTCCATTCCTAAGTTTCATACCATATACCTTAGTATAGGTAGTATAGGAATAGCTTTAATACACTTATGAAGTGTACAAACAATACCCCTTTAGGTCCCTAAACAAATGAAGTTCAAAACCTAGGTCAATATCAACATTCTTGAACTCACATGCATGCGCCCATGCAAAGATTGATACTAGGCTGGCGTTGCGGCTCCAAATTAGCGATGGGCGACTCGATCTCTATTATTTGTGATGCGAGACATAGTATTACTAGTGGTATTTGTGTGGCGCCATTTAGTAGTAGCCAAAAGGTCTTTGTCTTGCGTAGTGGCGATTTTAATGTCTAGTATTTGCATTGCGGACCTCGATTTGAGAACCTCAACAATTTTGAAAATTTTTTGTGAAATTCCTGGGCCGTAACTTCTTAGTTATAAGCCCGATTTGGTCTGTTCAAAATCCTACAAGTCTTAAATGACATACTCTACGCGTTCATATAATAATTCGACACTTTCGAATTCAATAACTCAAAATTCACTATTGAGTTCATTTTTTAGACGTTCGTAAACGTTAATGAGCGTTCAATGCTCGTTTTATTTGTTTTAAGTCAGAATCCGATGATTCTCAAACCCACAACTCTTAATCACCCTATCTCACGTGTTGACATTGAAAACCAACGTTTTTAAGTCTCACGACAACTTTTGACCTCTAATCCGGAATTCAACGTTTTCGACGTTTAACGTCTAATTACGTAGAATTCGCCATAACTTCGTTACTAGGGTTCTCTAAGCCAAATCACATGGAATACTCCACGGATTTCATATCCACATCCTAACCAAACAAGATACATATATTAACGTATTGATGGAGTTCAATCGTTTATAAACAATTGATCTCAACAAACAATATTTTCATGGTTCAAAACTATATTATACCTTATGATTTCTACGATCTCATGATTTATAGAGATTGAATCTATGGTAAGTCATCTTTAATCCCTCATACAAGATATATACCACCCATTCTATGATTCTTTAAGATAAAAGAAAATCTGAAAGAGATGGAGATGAAAGGTAAGGATTATACCTTAAGAACTCTTGGTGTTCTTTCTTGGAAAACTCTAAGATCAAGCTTCCAAAGTGTATGTTTTGCAAGTCTAGCTCTCTTTCTCTCTCAATAATCTAATGTTGTCAAGTTAGAAAACTCTCAAATGAATCAACCTAGCTTTCTATTTATAGGAAACTAGAATGGAGGGTAATTGGGACATTAAACCACAAACCTCCTTACTATTCATGTGTGGTCACCAATTAAAATACTTGGTGACCAAGCCTCAAACTTGGCTTGCACACCAAGTGGCCAGCCCACCACCCCATGGGTCATCCCCATGGGTTTCCCCATGGGTTTTACCCATTCGGTGACCTACCGGTTCGACCCACGGTTCGGTTTTAATGAATTGGGCTTAACTAACTTATCATTGGGCCTTGATTTGGGCTTAACCCATTAACCCCTTGGGCTTACTAGTTCAATTGATTGGGCTAATTATAATCCAACACAAATGAATTAATCATTAAGACTTAACTTAATTCTATAATACAAATCGTATTCTAAACGTACAATTCACGTATTCTCTCCGTATACTACTCGTACAATAATCGTATTGCACTTCATATTTACTCATCGTATTATACATATATACTAAATAGTATCATAAATGTATAACACTCGCATTAACCCTAACGCAATTCCTTTTACGCATATTATTTCCTTCTTGGAAATCAATACACTCAACCCTTAGGTTTTAAGTCCGCAGGCAAAAACTGTGTTTGCCATAAATGAAATATTATCAGATATTCCATCTAATCATGTTATTCTATCATTATGCATTTCTCGGAATTTCAAAACAATTTCCCGAACAGAAACGGATGAATAGTGTTTTTACGGAACTCGGAAATCAATTATTTTTGTCTTGGAAATTCCAAACAATTAATTCTAGCACGTAGCCAGAATACTAACCACGTTAGCACATTCTAAGTCATAGAACGACCTTCACATAGCTTACTCACACAATAATCAATTAAATTTATTTAATTCACATAATCAATTAAAAATTTTAATTATCATAAAAATTCAATTTTCTCGGGCGTTACATTCTCTCCCCCTTATAAGGATTCTATCCCCAGGATCTTAGCTTATAATTAAATAAAAAAATGAGGAAAATCTTCCTTCATTTTACTCTCGAGTTCCCACGTTGCTTCTTCAGCAATGTGGTTTCTCCATAACACCTTCACTAAAGGTATGACCTTATTTCTTAAAACTTGTTCCTTTCTATCAATAATTTGAACTGGAAGTTCCTCGTAGGACAAGTCTTTCTCTATTTAAATAGATTCATACTCTATTACGTGTTTATAGTCCGGTTTATAAGGACGTAACACTAACACATGAAACACATTATGAATGCGTTCCATTTCTGGAGGTAAGGCTACTTCATAAGCCACCTCTCCTACTCTTCTTAAAATCTCAAAAGGTCCTAAAAACCTTGGACTTAACTTCCCTTTTTTCCCAAAATGTATCATCCCCTTCCAAGGCGATACTTTTAGAAAAACAAACGATCCTACATCGAATTCTCTATTTTCTCTATGAGGATCTGCATACTTCTTCTGCCTATCTTGAGCAAAGAACTAATCGATACGATAACTTCACCATGTCCGCCGGTCTCATTGTACCATCTCAGTCCCAACATCCGAGCGTTCACCTACCTCATCCCAACACAATGAAGTTCGGCACTTCCTTCCATACAACGCTTCGTAAGGCGGCATGCCTATACTAGCGTGAAAACTATTGTTGTACGAAAATTCCACCAACGGTAGATATTCATCCCAACTCCCTTTGAAATCCATAACGCAAGATCTTAACATATCTTCTAGCGTTTGAATTGTCCTCTCACTCTGACCATCCGTCTGAGGATGATACGCCGTACTCAACCTTAACTGCGTTCCCATTTGCTCTTGCAAACTCCTCCAAAAGTTCAATGTGAATCGTGGATCACGATTTGACATGATCGAAATAGGTACTCCATGTCTGGAAATAATTTCCTTGACATACAGCTTAGCTAACTGATCTAGGTTATACTTGACTCCTACTGGTAGAAAATGAGCCGATTTTGTCAATCGATCCACTATCACCCAAATAGTATCGTATCCTTTTTTGGTTGTCGGAAGTCCCACCACAAAGTCCATTGTGATGTGCTCCCACTTCCACTCTAGAATTTCTAATGGTTGCAACAACCTGCTAGGTCGTTGGTATTTAGCCTTAACTTTTTTGACAAGTTAAGCACCTACTAATGTATTCTACTATCTCCCTCTTCATGTTCGGCCACCAAAAGTTTAGACGAAGATCTTGATACATCTTCGTACTACCGGGATGTATCGAGTACCTCGAACTATAAGCCTCCATCATTATTTCCTCCTTTAATTCGAGATCATTCGGAACCCAAATTCTTCCTTCAAAATGAAGTAATCCCTCCTTATCGAGGTTATACCTAGTCTTCTCTTCATCTTCTACCCTCTTCTTCATCTGCTTGCATTCCTCATTGCTCGATTGTACTCCCCTAACCCGCTCCACTATGGTCGGTTGGGTTTCCATGGAAAATAACCACCGCCTCCTTCGGTAACTTAACTTCTAATTCCATGTTTGCCATCGTTGTTATCAACTCATTCTGAGTTGTTAACATTGACAGTTTCTCTTTACCCTTCCTACTTAGCGCATCGGCTACTACATTTGCTTTCCCCGGATGATATAAAATATCACAGTCATAATCTTTTATTAACTCTAACCACCTTCTCGTCTCATGTTCAACTCTTACGTGTGAAGATATATTTCAGACTTTTGTGGTCCGTGTATATCTCACACTTCTCACCATAAAGATAATGCCTCCATATCTTTAAGGTAAAAACTACAGCTGCCAATTCTAGATCGTGAGTAGGATAGACCTTCTCATAATCCTTCAATTGACGTGACGCGTCATGTTAATGACTTTGCATGTCTTTGCATGAGCACGCAACCTAGTCCTTTATGTGAAGCATCGCTATACACTACAAAGTTCCCTGTATCGTCGGGTAAAGACAATACAGGTGCCTCACTTAACCTCTTCTTCAACTCCTAAAAACTGTTCTCACATTTTTCAATCCACACATACTTCACCGACTTTCTTGTCAGATTTGTCAACGGAGTAGCTATTTTAGAAAAGTCCGGAATGAACCTTCTATAGTATCCTGCTAACCCCAAAAAACTCTGAACCTCAGTCGGCGTTTTCGGTTGCTCCCATTCATTAACTGCCTCTACTTTTGTCGAATCTACGGAAATGCCATCCTTATCAATAACATGCCCTAGAAACTGCACTCGCTCAAGCCAAAATTCACACTTTGTGAATTTCGCGTACAACTTCTCCTTCCTTAGTGTTTTCAACACTATTATTAAATGTTCTGCATGATCTTCTGGCGTCTTTGAATAGACTAGAATATCATCAATGAACACTACTACGAACTTGTCCAAATATTTCTTGAACACTCTATTCATCATATCCATAAATGCGGCTAGCTCATTAGTCAACCCAAACGACATTACCAGAAACTCGTAATGACCATAATGAGTTCTGAACGCCGTCTTAGGTACATCCTCCTTCCTCACCTTTAACTGATGATACCCCGTGCTCAAATCTATCCTAGAAAAATACTTTGCCCCTTTCAACTGATCAAATAGATCATCGATTCTGGGCAACGGGTATTTATTCTTACGTCAACTTGTTCAACTCTCGATAGTCGATACAAAGTCTTAATGACCCATCCTTCTTCTTGACAAACAACACTGGTCCTCCCCAAGGAGACACACTCGGTTGAATGTACTTCCTATCTAATAGTTCTTGTAATTGAACCATTAACTCCTTCATCTCAATTGGCGCCATCCGATATGGTGCTCTTGAAACTGGTGTCGTTCCCGGTAACAGATCAATTACAAACTCCACCTCCCTGTCCGAGAGAATACCCAGTAACTCCTTCGGAAATACATCCGCGAACTCTTGCACTATAGGTATCTGGTCCAAGGATGTTCCCACTCTTTGGGTATCCACAGCATGGCACAGATAACCTACACACCCCTTTCTCAACATTTTCCTAGCTTGTGTCATAGCATGAGACAACAAGAAGCGTCTCGTGATTTACTCTAGAAGAACACTACCTTGGTTTTCTTAGAAAGCCGAAGGTTTACACATTTCCTATGGTAATCTATTATCGCCTTATGGTTAACCAACTAATCCATACCAAGAATTACATCGAATTCTTTTAACCTTATCGGTACCAAATCTACCGATAACTCATTCCCTCTAATTTCTACGCAACAATCCTTATGAATATGTTCAATGGGAATTATCTCTTCGTTTGCTACCTTAACATCTAAAAGTATAGATAACTTCTCAAGGATTAAACCTAATCGCTTAGAAAATTCACATGCTATAAAAGAACAAGTAGCACCCGAGTCAAATAGCACGTAAGCATTTAACTTATTGACCAGAATGATACCTGCTACCACATCCATTGATGCAACCGCATCTTGGACAGTCATATTAAACGTACGAGTCGAGGGTCTACCCCCTGATGGTGTTGGTCCAGTAATGGCTAATTTACCACTACCAGAACTCTTATTCCCCTCTAATCCCTTCTTCGGGCAATTTTTGCCATGTGGTCCATTGACCCACAGACAAAACACCCCTGGTTCTTCTTAGGGTTAGGACAGTTGGGTGACAAATGCCCCTCCTGCCCACAGTTGTAGCAGACTACTTTCCCCTTTAAACAAACTCCCATGTGAGGCTTTCCGCATGTCTTACATGCTTCCATCCTCCGTTTGGGATCTCCCTGCTTTACCCCGGTATTCCCAAGGTTAAAACTCTTTCTCTTTGGCAAGTTGCCGCTTCCACTGGCATCTTCAGCCTTATTACCTCCCTCTAACATACTATTAATCTTTCGCTCTTTGTGGTACTGAGACAATGCCTCACCACCACCTTCAGCTATTATCGCTTTCTCCAGAATGGTCCCGTAGGAAGCACTCTGGAAAACCGATATCTCTTTGAGAGCCGGGGTTTTAAGCCCCTTTCAAATCTGTAGCGCCTTCTCTCTACAGTATCCACCTAGTATGGAGCAAATCTCGCCAATTCGTTAAACTTGGCGGCATACTAGGGAACTGTTATATCCCCCTACTTAAGTTCTAGGAACTTAATTTCCATCCTACCCTGCATGCTACTAGGAAAATAGTTCTCAAAGAAAACCTTCTTAAATTGTTCCCAAGTAATAGCCTCTATTCTAGCCCCACCCTGGTGAGCCTCCCACCAGTAGTTAGCTTCCCCCTTCATCATGTAAGTCGCAAAAGAAGTCTTTTGCGCATCACTTACATTTGTTATCACAAACGCCTTCTCAATCTCTCTTACCCATGTCTGGGCTTCTAACGGGTCCATCGTTCCTCAGAACTTGGGAGGACCCACACTTTAAAGTCCTTAAAGGTAGTTATTCTTGCTACCCCAGGAGCTACAGGAATCCCACCCCCCACTTGGTTAAATGCAGTCGTTAATAAATTAACGAACTCTTAAATAGGGTTATTAGGACCCCCTGATTCTCATTATGAGACTCGGCCTCTTGGTTACGTTGTCTCCTTCTCGACGGCATAATTTTGATTAAATAAATAAAGCTTCGTTATTATCTATTTAACTACTCGGTTATCATTCTTAATCAACAACAACCATTCATACCACAAAAAGCACATTTAATAAAAACTTTATTATATAAATACGCTTTCATAGTCAAAACTATTTACATCATGTTCCCTTAGCCAAAAGTTATTACCTACTATCTCGCGATTGCCTTCTACAAAAATTGGGATTTATAAAAAGACTACCCTTAAATTATACAAAAGAGGGTTTTACGTCACTACTACATACAAAAAGATCTAATAATCTATTAACACTGTCGAACGGCATTCTCATATTTTTGATTTGCCAAAATCGACACTATATCTCGACTTATGGTATGTCGAGTCTGTTCGGACTCAATAGAATAACAAGCAATTTTCAGCTTGAAATCCTCATGAGCACATTCATGGATGTATGACATCCTAGCTATCTTCTGGTCTTTCTCAACCAGTTTCTTTTGTAGCTCAAGGACCTCATCCTTATAGTACAAGCCTTATCAGTCATAAGCACTTTTTCTTCATGCTCCGACTCAAAGTCTACCTCTGCAGATTCTTTTGCCTCATATAAGGCAGTTATCTCTTCAATCTGCGTCTCCACTACTGTGCGCAGTTGCACATTCCTATCTAACACAGCTAGATATAATGCTCTCATTGCATCTGGAGGTGTCGGCTCCTGAGTAGGCGCCACCGTATTAAACGATATCGCCTCCATCTCCTCCTCTACATCTAGCATCTCATTCAAGTATGATGCTAAACCCATAGTCTCCTCAGAGTATTCCTCCTCAGAGATGTACTCCTCAATGTCTGAGTCATCTAGTACAACTATCGGTACCTCCGCCAGGTACTATCTCAACTTGATTCACTGAATCCTCACTTATCATTTCCACGTTTCTAAACATCAAGCTATCGGTTGACATCTACAAACACATAACACGTTGATTAGTACATAATACAAAATAGTATAAGCACAAATCACATTTAATATCTTTAAGATTAATTTCCATCTTTTAATTCTTTCGATACTGAGTTATCTCAATACCTTATTAATTCAATGGACTTGAATTTCATTCCTCGGACTTTACCTTTCTTACGAGGTTATTAGCCTAAGGTTTTTCCCCCCTTAAGTTTTATAACCTAAGGCTTTGATACCAACCTGTGACATCCCAAAATTCGGGTATCTTCTAACCCGACATATGGTGCTCCACTGTACTAACATCCATACAATCATTCCATTGAACTACAACAAAATGAATGTAATTATTATCTTTTTATTACAATCAAAGTATAATCCTTCCCAGGTTCATAAACTGGTTACATCATTCATTGTTCATAATGTATAATACATACAAACTTACTAAACTATTACACAATGCCTAAGCATCCATCTTAGCTTTGCCCTTATCTCTCTTGGCATTCATAGTACGTTCATCCTTAACTGCAGTTATATAATTCACGCAAGAAGTGAGCATGACAGCTCAGCAAGTTTAATCAAGGATATCAGTAATACCACATTCGTGAATTATATAACAATTCCGACATAACTGAACAATAGTTATGAAGTATTATAAATCAATAATACTTTAACATTGTTGATTACTCAGTTGACTTTATTAACCGGACTCGAACATTGTTGATAAAGTACCAACTTTGTTCATCGTTTTTAACTTATTAACATGCATTCCATTCCTAAGTTTCATACCATATACCTTAGTATAGGTAGTATAGGAATAGCTTTAATACACTTATGAAGTGTACAAACATTACCCCTTTAGGTCCCTGAACAAATTAAGTTCAAAACCAAAGTCAATATCAACATTCTTGAACTTCATGACTTTGCTTGGCTGCCCATCTTGAGATTAGGCTGGTGATTGTATTGCCGATTAGAAATGGTGACTCCGGTCTCGGTCTTTGCGATATGAGAGACATAGTACTACTAGTGGCACTGCGGTGCCATTTAGCAGTAGCCAAAGGTGCTGTGTCAGCGCTACGGCGTGGCAATTTACACAATGTCTGGTGCCGCGGTGCCAGACCTCAGTTGCAGAACCTCAACAATTTTGAAAAATTTTATGAAATTCCCGGGGCCGTAACTTCTTCGTTATAAGCCCGATTTGGTCCGTTCAAAAGCCTACATGTCATAAATGACATACTCTACGCGTTCATATAAGAATTCGACACTTTCGAATTCAATAACTCAAAATTCACTATTGAGTTCATTTTTTAGACGTTCGTAAATGTTAATGAGCGTTCAATGCTCGTTTTCTTCGTTTTAAGTCGGAATCCGACAATTCTCGAACCCACAACTCTTAATCACCCTATCTTACGTGTTTACATTGAAAACCAACGTTTTCAAGTCTCACGACAACTTTTGACCTCTAATCTGGAATTTAACGTTTTCGACATTTAACGTCTAATTACGTAGAATTCGCTATAACATCATTACTAGGGTTCTCTAAGCCAAATCACATGGAATAATCCATGGATTTCATATCCACATCCTAACCAAACAAGATGCATATATTAACATATTGATGGAGTTCAATCTTTTATAAACAATTGATCTCAACAAACAATATTTTTATGGTTCAAAACTATATTAAACCTTATGATTTCTACGATCTCATGACTTATAGAGATTGAATCTATGGTAAGTCATCTTTAATCCCTCATACAAGACATATACCACCCATTCTATGATTCTCTAAGATAAAAGAAAATCTAAAAGAGATGGAGATGAAAGGTAAGGATTATACCTTAAGAATTCTTGGTGTTCTTTCTTGGAAAACTCTAAGATCAAGCTTCCAAAGTGTATGTTTTGCAAGTCTAGCTCTCTTTCTCTCTCAATAATCTAATGTTGGGAAGTTGGAAAACTCTCAAATGAATCAACCTAGCTTTTTATTTATAGGAAACTAGAATGGAGGGTAATTGGGACATTAAACCACAAACCTCCTTACTATTCATGTGTGGTCACCAAGTAAAATACTTGGTGACCAAGCCTTAAACTTGGCTTGCACACCATGTGGCTGGCCCACCACCCCATGGGTCATCCCCATTGGTTGCCCCATGGGTTTTACCCATTCGGTGGCCCACCGGTTCGACCCACGGTTCGGTTTTTATGAATCGGGCTTAACTAACTTTTCATTGGCCTTGATTTGGGCTTAACCCATTAACCCCTTGGGCTTACTAGTTCAATTGACTGGGCTAATCATAATCCAACACAAATGAATTAATCATTAAGACTTAACTTAATTCTATAATATAAATCGTATTCTAAACGTATAATTCACTTATTCTCTCCGTATACTACTCGTACAATAATCGTATTGCACTTCGTATTTACTCATCGTATTATACATAGATACTAAATAGTATCATAAATGTGTAACACTCGCATTAACCCTAACGCAATTTCTTTTACGCATATTATTTCCTTCTCGGAAATTAATACACTCAACCCTTAGGTTTTAAGTCCGCAGGCGAAAACTGCGTTTGCCATAAATGAAATATTTTTAGATATTCCATCTAATCATGTTATTCTATCATTACGCATTTCTCGGAATTTCAAAATAATTTCCCGAACAGAAATAGATGAATAGTGATTTTACGAAAATTTCTCAGAAATCAATTATTTTCGTCTTAGAAATTCCAAACAATTAATTCTAGCACGTAGCCAAAATACTAACCATGTTAGCACATTCTAGGTCATAGAACGACCTTCACATAGCTTACTCACACAATAATCAATTAAATTCATTTAATTCATATAATCAATTAAAAATTTTAATTGTCATAAAAATCTGATTTTCTCAAGCGTTACATCTTCATTATCCTACGGTCAAACCATACACGAGGTGTAGGTTCTGCCCGTTTAATATTCGCGTACCCTCAACCTTCACGTCGGTTAAAGTGTTTAACGCTTACATTTCATTCTAGCATTCTCTATCTGACTCCCATTCGGCTTTCATTACTCTTATTACCGTTCGCTACGGCTTTCTTGATAAATTATATCTTACTTACTACCTTCGTCAATGTCTAAGTTATACAACCAATGTACACTTAGAACATTCGCTCGACGCGAATACGATTCACAAGGATTGTTTACGTAATCCGCATTCACGTTGTTCATCTCTTAATCTCTCATTCAACCCTTTCCTCAGGTTTTAATCGCTTTCATTCATTACTCATCACCTAAACCCCATGTTCATTATTCTTTTTTAATGTCGAAGCCATACGATTCGTTGTATACTAAGACCGATCGCTCATCGCAACAGTGTTGCGTTCACAGCGTCTATACACTTTACATTAATCTCTCATTACCATGTCATAACATCAAAATGTTATACGTTACCCTCGTCACTCAACGTCTAAGGAATCACAATCATAGCAATCCCCCACGTTCGTTTTATCGCGACTACGGTCCCCGTATATCGGTTACGTAATCTACCGCTTAAATTCTCTATCTTTTAATCCCATTCAATCTTTCTATTCAAACTTCATTAAAGGTTTAAATCACTTGATTAAGTGTTACATTACGTGAACTATATGTTCCATATCTTACCTTACACGTTCCCCAAGAGTTGAGCAGTTAAAAGCTCCTCTCTAGGCTTTGCCCTGCACCGGCGTTGCGGCGCTGATTCCCTCTTTATCTCTCACGCTACAATGCCACTCTGCAGTGTCTAATTGCCTGGACTAGCGCTGCGGTGCCACCTCCCAAGGCACGGCTCGTGCTGCAGTGCCAAGCCTTAATCCTTGAAAAATTTTCTAAGTCTTTTACATGCTTGAGACGCTTACTTTGCAATCCCATAACTTCTTCATTATAACTTGAAACGAGGTCGTTCCAAAGCTATTCACTTCCTTATCTTACGTACTTCAATTACCCTTAGATAGAACTTCATTCTGAATCCATTAACATGCCATTCGATTGGCTTAAATTTCATTATTCGTTCATTTTACGTTATTAACGTTTTTCGTTCGTTTGTCCGTAATTCGGTCATCCGAACTCGGAACTCGTTCGTTCTTGAGTCCACAACTCACGTTTTCTAAGTTTTCTTATATTCTTATGAAACCCTACACGTTCAGGTCCGTTTACTAACTTTCTAATTCTCATTCGTCTTTTACGTAATTTTTGCCATAACTTCATTATAGCTACGTTTTAATCCGTTCTTCATGAAAGTTTCTACCATTCCTAACCAAGCAATAAGTATCTAACTTATACGCAATGGTTTTAAACTTGTCCATCAACAACAATTATACTATGATGGTTTTAAATTTGTCCATCAACAACGTTCTTCGCGTGTTCTTCGCGTTCTTCGTTTGTTCTTCATTTTTAATCGATATTTTGATTATGATTTCACTTTTTATTAGAATTCAATGTTAAAAAACATCATTCCTTACTTATTTCACCGAATTGTTCATATGATTCATTCAGATCGCGCAAATTCATTACGAATCTTATACTTCCTTAAGAAATTTTTAACATAAACTTCAAATTCTTATTTCTTCATTTTCTCATGATTTCAACCATATAAAATCATTCTTAACATCTTTTACTTCTATTCTAATTAAGTTATGATTTTAACGTAGAAAAATTAAAGAAAATTTATATGAGACAAGGTTTCGGATTACCTTTCTCCTTTAATCTTCTTCCGTCGGACAAAGTTTGCACATGAGCAAGCTTTTCCTCCTCCTTCTCCTTCTCATCCAAACTCTCTCTCTCTCTCTCTCTCTCTCAAGTGTTGGTGATTTTCAAAATCACCAACAAATGAAATTAAGGCTTTCTTTTATAGAAAACCAAGGCTAGGGGCAAAATATTTATTTAGCCCCTGAATCTACTATACATACCTCCTTACTCCACCTCCTTAATATTCACGAAGCTTCCCTTGGAAGCTTCGTACTTCCGTCTTGTAGAATTCGTCTGATAGTTTTAAAAACTGCGATTCTCGGAATCCAAATATTTTTGGATATTTCGTCTTTCCTTTACCGATTAACTTTTACGTAATCTTCAGATCTCTGAAAAACTGAAAAACACTTTTTGATGATAAGCATTTTCTTTCACGTTTTCCTCTAACGTAGTTAAACAAATAAAAAGTACATAACAGTACTTTTCGTCATTTTTATTTCGTTCGATTTCTGTACATTTTTTAAGAAAAACTTTTATCGGCTTACTTAACTTTTCACGATATATTATCGTCAAATCTTTTTCGAAGGAATGTTATTTCAACATACCGAACTCTCGAAAAGGCTTAGGTTATTCAAACCCTAACCCTTAGGATTTCGTCGGGTGAATAGTGCCTATTTTATCTTTGTCCCCGGAAATATTTTGTTCCCAAAAATATTTTATTTTCGCTTTGAAAATTCTTACTCGTTCAGTCTAGCTCGTAGCCTTCTCTCTCAGTTTATAATCATCCTAGGTTCTAGAATGATTAATAAACATATAGCACAGAATATTATTAATAAAAATTCCTTTTATTAATAACTAATTCTTTAAACTTAAATTATGGACAATTTGATTTTCCGGGTTGTCACATTCTTCCCTCCTTATAAAAATTTCGTCCTCGAAATTTCTAAAACCACACCCATTCCCCGGGTCATCACATTCACCCCTTCTTCACAGAATTTCATGCTCAAAATTTTAGCTTACACTTCTTCTCAACATCTCTTCAAAGAAGTTCTTATCTTTCACACATTCCCTAACCATCATAACTTATCAAGAATTATGAAGTAGAAGGAATAAATAGGAATATAAAGATTCCTTTAAAATATTTCATACTTTTGCTGAGGGGTCAAATCGACCATGAACTCTTACTAAGTTTAACAACATTTCACTGTAAACCCTTCTATCACGGTCAGTTTATAATCTCCAAGAAGGTAAATTACCTCTTCCATACATAGGCGATCAACCCATCGTATAACCCCATTTCAGGGTATGTTCACCTCAGACTTAATCATTAGATTCCGCACCAAAACAATTTGGTTCGGCATAACTCTTCAAAGAAAGCTCAATTTTCTTATGACATGACATACCTTTTGTCTTAGCCAAATCAAATAGCTTAGACCATACCAATAAATTGGACATCAACTTGAAACATTCGTCTAGTCAAATCAATTGACATTGACTACTTCTTTAAATTCTTTTACAATACATCAAAACATTTTATGATGTCATGATACTATACTTTTCACAGTACGTTGAGGACTTCGTCAGTTTATGACTTCATCATTATACATCATACCATAGCGGATTGTTGATCATAAGATCACATTCAACACCTGGTTTAATTACATTAATAACTTCATCCTTTTACCATCCTTGCATCAAATGCACTGATGATATAAAATTCATTTTGATATTTCTAATCAATTTTTTGTCTAGTCGAAACAATTAGCATAGGCATATAAAGAATAGTTCTTTTTAAAATCCATTGGTTCCAAAAGTTGAACCAATTCTTTCATTTTCAAAATGCGCACACATAAGCACGATTTCAATAAACTTTGAAATCTAGCATAGCTAAGTGACTTGGAATATCCTATTTCTCCATCTTCCTTCATTGTCTTACTTGCAACAATACTTAATCTTCTCTAGAACCTTCAATGCTAAGTCTACTGAAAATAACTCACTTTCAGTCTACACATTCCTATACATTAGTACAGTCCATCAACTTACCACACATTATGAGTTCAGGAACTTTCCACAATAATATAAGTTTAAGAACTTATCCCAGTCAGACCATAGGCGTCCATTCACTGAGAAGTTCAAAAACATACCATATTATTATGAGTCACGAACTTACCATAAGTATGAGTTTTAAGAACTCGCACCTACCTTATCATTCTCTACCTATCAAATATATACATGAGAAAAGCTTCACATTCTCGCCATATATATATTGATAGTGCGACATATTCCAATGATTATCACTGTAATAAGCTAAGCAGTTGTTACACCAAAGCACAAACTCCTGCCCATAACAAAGGTTCATACAACTCAGCTATTACATGAGTCCTCAATTGAAATCTTACAATTTCAAATTCTCTCTTTCCTTAATACGAATTTTCTTTAATTCGTATGTTATCCTTTACAACTCAATATGAGTTCTTCTTCCCATACTACTTTGTAGTACCATTCATTTATAGCATTAGCTATAAATCATTCACCGTTTAACAGATCATCTGTTACTACGATTCATTATGATCATGTGGTGATATTCTTCCTTAATCATTTAACTCAACGATCTCCTTATCATTCTCTCTATGATTATAGCCTTAGGTACTCATACCTAAAGTTTATAATCTATCAGCTCTAATACCACTCTGTAACGCCCTAAAATCCGGTCTAATTTCACACCCGGATTCCGTACGTCACGGTCCCACCTTTTGCTAAATATACATCATTATATAGTTAAATATAACAACATACATTCTAAAATCCTAGGTTCTAATACCTTATAACCTTGTTCATTACAAATAATGATAATTACATTATTCTTTATCTCTTACAAGAATGACTTTCATCCGCCACCAAGGATACATAACCATTCATTAAACTATTCTATAGTTTAATTACATAATTCTACATTACAAGTCTTGGCTTGATCATCATGCACATTCATACACTGAATGGAACTTCTTCTAGATATCGATCATCTTGATCTTTACAGAATCCTTAAGTTCTTTCTAACATCGTTCGCTGAAAATGTTTGTATTTAAAGCAAGCGTGAGCATTCAATTTCTCAGAAAGTCATAGCAGTTGAACAAAAAACTTCAAGAATTTAAACATTCTTTTAAGACTTCAATAACCGAACAAAGGTTATGAAGCAGCTTGAATAATAGGAATAACCTCGATTCCTATCATTTTAAAACATTACTCACATTTACTTTGGAATACTTTCAATCTTCTACCTTTTTCATACACATCTTGTCTGGCTAGAATCTTTAACACAGACTTAATAATAACGTTTCATGTATAACAGAACATTCTCATATTGAACAGTTCAATCAAAGAACAGTTCATCTCATAGAAACATCGAAGTGTTAAAATTGTGGCACAAGGCCTCATACGTTCTACCACCTTGTACAAATATCGCACATTCGCACATAGACAGAACTTCTCAAGTTTAACATCTGAGAAGTTTAAGGAACTAACATTCATTTAGAATATGAACGAAGTTAGGAAACTTGCCTTACGCACAGCTACAGCTTATACTGAATTGCTCATTCCAATTCATATTTAACACATTCCAATTCCTATTTAACACATAAGGAATACATACACCAATTAGTCATGTATATTTGACTTATGCATTGGTTTACTTAACTTTACTTCTTAGGGTTCGCATTCTTGCAATCTAAGTTTACACGACCAACTTTCTTTACCGATTTACAACTTTATGACATTTAGAGATGTCTTACTCATACGATCATCATCTTTGATGATTTTCATTATTATCTTCTTCGTATACTCTTCTAGGACTCAGCACACATCGTGTCTCTGCTAGTAGTCCATATGGTACTCTGAGTGGTTTTCCACAAACAACCAACAAACAAGTTCATCTCATCTCATCCACTTTCGCCCATAATAAAGTGAGTTAGATCGGTTGCCAGTTTCGTATATACCTTCGCTCTCTGAAGGAATTGTTTAGCCCAGCTCCCGTATGTCAACCATCAAAGGTTATGATTATACCACAACCTAAATTTATCTTAAGTTATCCGAACCATTAAAACTATAATGTTCCCTAAGTTAATTCTTCATTCCTTATGGCTTCCTGGAAACTAAATGCCATGCCTCAGGATTCATTCTTTATCGTCTAAGTCATACAATCTTTTGTACACTCAGAACGATTATTCAATATTCATTTTAAGCATTTTTAGCGTTAAGCATTTTACGTTACCTTATTCTTATCTTACAACGTCTGGTCCATTCGACTCGGAACACCTTTCAAGTTATAAACATTAACTCGGATTCTTTACGTTATACGTACTTGTCTTTAATTCAGCTTCTTCACCGTTCACAAGTTTAATCATTGGTCTTCATTATCCTACGGTCAAACCATACACGGGGTGTAGGTTCTGCCGTTTAATATTTGCGTACCCTCAACCTTCACGTCAGTTAAAGTGTTTAACGCTTACATTTCATTCTAGCATTCTCTATCTGACTCCCATTCGGCTTTCATTACTCTTATTACCGTTCGCTATGGCTTTCTTGATAAATCATATCTTACTTACTACCTTCGTCAACGACTAAGTTATACAATCAATGTACACTTAGAACGTTCACTCGACGCGAATACAATTCACGAGGATCTTTTACATAATCCACGTTCACGTTGTTCATCTCTTAATCTCTCATTCAACCCTTACTTAAGGTTTTAATCGCTTTCATTCATTACTCATCACCTGAACCCCATGTTCATTATTCTTTCTTAATGTCGAAGTCATACGATTCGTTGTATGCTAAGACCCATCACTCATCGCAACAGCGTTGCGTTCACAGCGTCTATACGGTCATAACATCAAAATGTTATACGTTACCCTCGTCACTCAACGTCTAAGGAATCACAATCATAGCAATCCCCCACGTTCGTTTTATCGCGACTACGGTCCCCGGATATCAGTTACGTAATCTACCTCTTAAATTCTCTATCTTTTAATCCCGTTCAATCTTTCTATTCAACCTTTATTAAAGGTTTAAATCACTTGATTAAGTGTTACATTACACAAACTATATGTTTCTTTATCTTACCTTACACGTTCCCCAAGAGTTAAACAGTTAAAAGCTCCTCTCTGGCTTTGCCTGCCTGCAGTCTTCTTGGCCTTGCAGTTCCCTCTTTATCTCTCAGACCGCAAAGACCACCCTACAGTGTCTAACTATCGGGGTTGGCGCTGCGGCGCCGCCTCCCAAGGCACGGCTCGCGCTGTGGCGCCAAGCCTTAATCCTTAAAAAAATTTCAAAGTCTTTTACACGCTTGAGACGCTTACTTTGTAATCCCATAAATTCTTCATTATAACTCGGAACGAGGTCGTTCCAAATCCATTCTCTTCCTTATCTTATGTACTTCAATTACCCTTGGACAAAACTTCGTTCTAAATTCGTTAACATACCATTCTATTGGCTTAAATTTAGTTATTTGTTCATTTTACGTTATTAACGTTCTTCATTCGTTCGTCCATAATTCGGTCATCCGAACTTGAAAATCATTCGTTCTTAAGTCCACGACTCACATTTTCTACGTTCTCTTGTATTTTTATAAAACCCTACACATTCGGGTTCGTTTACTAACTTTCTAATTCTCATTCGTCTTTTACATAATTTTTGACATAACTTCGTTATAGCTACGTTTTAATCCATTCTTCATGAACTTTTCTACCGTTCCTAACCAAGCTATAAGAATCTAACTTATTTGTGATAGTTTTAATCTTGTCCATCAAAAACAATTATACTATAATGGTTTTAAATTTGTCCATCAACAACGATCTTTGCGTTCTTTGCGTGTTCTTCGCGTTCTCGTTTGTTCTTCATTTTTAATCGATATTTTGATTATGATTTCACTTTTTATTGGAATTCGATGTTATAAAATAGCATTCCTTACTTATTTCACTGAATTGTTCATATGATTCATTCAGATTGCTCAAATTCATTACGAATCTTATACTTCCTTAAGAAATTTTTAACATAAACTTTAAATTCTTATTTCTTCATTTTTCTCATGATTTCAACCATATGAAATCATTCTTAACATCTTTTACTTCTATTCTCATTAAGTTATGCTTTTAACCTAGAAAACTTAAAGAAAATTTATATGAGACAAGGTTTCGGATTACCTTTCTCCTTTAATCTTCTTCCGTCGAACAAAGTTTGCACATGAGCAAGCTTTTCCTCCTCACTCTCCTTCTCCTTCTCATCCGATGTCTCTCTCTCTCTCTCTCTCAAGTGTTGGTGATTTTCAAAATCACCAACAAATGAAATTAAGGCTTCCTTTTATAGAAAACCAAGGCTAGGGGCAAAAAAAGTCATTCGCCCCCGAATCTACTATTCACACCTCCTTACTCCACCTCCTTACTATTCACGAAGCTTCCCTTGGAAGCTTCGTGCTTCCGTTTACAGAATTCATCCGACAATTTTAAAAACTGCGATTCTCAGAATCTAAATATTTTTGGATATTTCGTCTTTTCTTTACCGATTAACTTTTACGTATTCTTCAAATCTTTGAAAAACTGAAAAACACTTTTTGATGATAAGCGTTTTCCTTCACATTTTCCCCTAACGTAGTTAAACAAATGAAAAGTACATAATAGTACTTTTCGTCGTTTTTATTTCGTCTGATTTATGCACGTTTTTTGAAAAAAAAACTTTTATCGGCTTACTTAACTTTTCACGATATATTGTCGTCAAATCTTTCGACGGAATGTCATTTCGACATACAGAACTCTCGAAAAGGCTTAGGTTATTCAAACCCTAACCCTTAGGATTTTGTTGGGTGAACAGTTCTTGTTTCGTCTTTTTCCCCGAAAATATTTTATTCCCAGAAAAATTTTATTTTCGCTTTGAAAATTCTTACTCGTTCAATCTAGCTCGTAGCCAGAATCCTCCCGGTTTATAATTATCCTAGGTTCTAGAACGATTAATACATAGCACAGAATATTATTAATAAAAATTCCTTTTATTAATAACTAATTCTTTAAACTTAAATTCTGGACAATCCAATTTTTCGGGTTGTCACATTGAATACCTGATTTCTTCTTCAAATTCAATACTAGCGTCAAGCACTTCCAACTGGTTTCCACTAGTGAACTCCTCATCATCTTTAAGTTCTTGTTCCCTATTCGCCATTTCTTTTAGGAATTTTTCATTAGACTCTGTATACCACGTTGAATTCTTTCCAACTTTCAAATTCCTTGTTAGAACTTGGGAAAAAGGTAGTTTCGGTTCATAAGCTGAAAGAGGTGGAAATTTGTGCTTGGGTACATCACTCTGCCTTTTTCACTATTGTCGGACTTGCTTTGTATTGAATTTCCTTACTGTTGATCCTCTGCCTCACATCTCAATGTTATGGCACTTACATTTTCAACAGTTTGAGAAAGTGACCTTCCTACTGTGGTTGCAAGCTGATCAACTTGGTCCCTTATATCTTGAACAGAAGTTTTGGTCTCCTGCTGTAATTGTTATGTATGACTCATGAACTGTTGTGTTTGGTTCATGAATGCCTTAAACATATCCTCCATAGATGTCCCAGAATTGATAGGTACTTCATGGTTCTCTGTTTGGTATTGAGGTTGAGCTTGCTGAAAACCTTGCGTATTCCTTATAGCCATTTGTCGAACTATAGCATTTAATTCAGAAATTCGTTGCTCAATATTACAAGTGATCACCTCTTTCCCACTTCCCCACTACTTCATAACTCCATCTACCACCCACTACACCCACTTCTACCCCACTATTTCCAATACTCCATTACTTCTCCCCACCTCTTCAATCCACCAATAGACCTCATTCCACCTCCTCTATATATATTACTACATCTCATACCATATTTCTCACAACAATTGATATAGGGCATTCATAGAGGACAATTGAGAGCTAGAGAGGAGCAAATTGAAAAGTTTGGGGGAGAGCTAAGGCAAGTCAAGCACTAGAGAGAAATCATGGCTTCGCAATCATCTTCTAAACGCCAAAGAGGAGAGAGTTCACGGCCATCTCAACCAACCCGAACCTTCGATCGCCAGAAATTCGCGAGTGTCGCCGCCGTCGACCAATATGACTACATGCTCACCAAAGCCCTTACACCGGAGTGGGGGTTGGCACTGGATCCTAAAGATGGGGAGATGATGCCTCAAATTTATCAAAAGGGGTGGATGAAATTCACAGAAGAGCCGGAACCCGCTGTGGTCAACATTGTCAAGGAATTCTATGCAAACGTTGAGGACAAAGAACCATTCCACGCGTTTGTTCAAGGTCGGTTGGTTCCGTTCAGTGCCGATGCAATCAACACCTACTACCAACTGCGGGTACCTCGCCACTGCCATTATGCTCATCTACAAAATTCTGATCCGGACTATGATGCTATAATCACGGAGATGACAAAGCCGGGAACATCTTGGATGAAAGGTCGGAAGGGAGGCACCATGTTCCATAGCAAGGACCTTAGCTGGTATGGAAAAATCTGGTACGCATTCCTATGCGCTAAATTGCTTCTGTCCCAACATACCTCGGACGTCACCAAAGAGAAGGCGTTACTGTTGTATGCCATTGTGCAAGATTTCATTATCGACGTCGGGGCCATTATTTGTTTCTCCATCCACCGGTGTTTACGTGGAAATTTTTCAGGCGGCTTGCCAAACCCATCACTCATTTGTGGGTTGTGTCACAATGCAGGGGTGAGATGGTCCAACGACAAGCCCACGCAAATACCGATCGCGGTGCTTGATTCTAAGATGATAGCGCGATATTCCGTTTGGGCAGGTGGCGAGTCACATCTGCGTGGTTTGGGGCTTTATTTTTCCTTCGGCTTCGGAAGACGAAGTTGATGCTACAGAGACATTAGGGGATGATGATGAAGCAGTGGGAGATCAAGGGGCCGAGCCGGTACCGCAGGCCGAGGCCATATCTAGTCCTCAGTTCCTTGATTTTCAAAATCAAATGAATGCGCATAACAAAGCAGCACGTCAGGAAATGCGGCGATTGGCAATGAGGCAAGATCACATGTTTGATGCTATGAATGCATCTTTCACCTCACTCAACACAAATCTTCAAAGCTTCAACCCGGCGGCCCAATTTCCATATCAGCAGCCCGGACCAATGCCGAGGTTTCCACCAAGTGATTCTGACGAAGATGAACAACAACCATCTCCTCAGACTTAAGCGATATCAGGGAAGTCCTCACATACTTATTTTAATTATTCATCTAATGAGGACGTTGTATTACTTAAGTCTGGGGGATTTAAATTCGTGTTTGCATGCATTTGGAGTATTTAGGCTTAGGTTTGCATTTTGTCATTTTCATTTCAATGTTGCATAGTAATGTAGGAAGAACTGCATACTAGCTTAGATGCATACATAGTAGTTAGGTTATTTTTATTGTTTTAGTTTGTAAATAGTGCATTTTGTTATCTAAAAAAATATTAAAAAATATAAAAAAATATTAGTTAGTTAAATATTGTGTTTGCGTAAGTCCAGCAATGTTGTAGTTCATATTGTTTGTAGGCCAATGATGAGATTGATAATAGGTTAACGAATATAGTGTTGATTACTAGAACTGTGATACAATTTCTGTTATGAATCGAATCTTGAGCTCGTTTGAAACTGGTATAGAAAAGGTTAGCACGATTATAAACATCTTTGTTGAATGGTCAGTTCAAATTTATACATAAATGGTCTCTAGATGATAATGCTAGTAAATAAGAAAACGACAAGGATAGACAGTAAAGGCGGAAACTAGGCAAGAACCTAAGTTTGGGGGATGATATGTGGGGTATATAAGCTTTATCTATAAAAAAATATATATATATATATGTATCGTGACTAGTCTTGTTTCGGGGCCTTTGTTACTTGAGCAAGTACGCCCGAGGGGATTGTCTTTACACCTAGTGCCCTAAGGTCTTTTATGGTCTGGGAGTCGTTGGTTGAAAGCTCGCTAAGGGGTAGCACTGTCAGCCTAATGGGATGAGACATTGCACAGTCATGTATATATATAAAAAAAAATATGAATAAAACGGGAAAAAAGTGAAAAGCCCCCGTGAAAAAAATAATAATAATAATAATAATATATATGAATAAAGTATAAGTACCCTGTTTGAACCCCCGAGATTAGTGATTGTTTAGTTTTAGTTGAAGCTGTCTATGTTTGGAATTTTTAAGTTTGCATTGTATGATTCCTTCTAAGAGATTGATTATGTATTGAATTTGAGTCCGTATCAGTTATCATGGATGTTGATCACACACGCACACTATACCAGTGATGATGGTTTAAGATTTGAGGATTAAACGGAATGGTAGATTGGTTTTGGTGATTGATATTGTATAGTTGCTTGTTTTCGCTGAGGTCGTTAAGATAATCTTGATTCTGCGATATTGATGGATTCGAAAGCATATAAGTTAGATTATATTCATTTCATCTCATTGCATTGCATTGTATGTATTGTTTTGTGCTTGAGGACTAGCACGGTTTAAGTTTGGGGGATTTTGATAAGTAGATATTATATACGCGAATCAATGTCCATTTCATGCGTAATTGTTGCTAAATTCTTGTGATCATGTTCGTTTTTACTTGTTTTATGTTATTTCATGTGTAGGATGGTTGTTGCGGCATTTAACGGATATGTGGAGTCATTTGGGATGATTGAAGTCAATTGGAGCAAAATTGGAAAAAGCCATGAAGTGCGACAAAGTCGGTTAGTAGATTACACCCACGGGAGGGCATGTTTTTATCTTGTATACCCCGGGACAGGGGGTCTTCTTAATCAATTAGCAGAAAGGTAGCCCGTCGGGGCGGGCGTATTTGGCTTATAAACCCCCGCAAGGGCAAGGGGTCCTCATACATTTTTGACAGAAAGGGTGAATTACCAAAATGGCTTTTTTTTATTCATGAACCTCAAGCTAAAAGGTGTCAATTGTGATGTGTTATGTTTTGATTGAAACTCTTGCTGGAATTGGTTTTTAACAGATTGAATTACACATGGACTCTACTGGATGGAGATTTTTCGGCTAGGGCTTGTGTGTTGGACATCTATTTACTGAAATAACAAGAAATTCAACAAGACACAAGGCATATTGCGAAGATTAAGCTCAGTTTTTCTAAGTAAGCTGTGGAGGAGTATTTTGAGGAGATTTTTGAGACGATTGCAATTCTAGGCTACGAGAAGGGTGTTTTTCAATATTCTTCATCTTAGGCTATTATTTGTAATCGAAAGAATGTTTTTTATGATTTATTCAGTGTTTATTTCGTTTTTGATGAACTAATTCATTTTTTAGGCTTATGATGGATCTTTAAGTGAAACGATGATTTTGTAAACTTTGATTTCCATTTCAATAATCTATTTCCAGTTTATCTATATTGATTTGAGCTTGAATTTATGAATTGCCTGATCAACAATTCTTTGTGCATTGTATGGAATCGAGAGAGGATATTCAAATCTAGACCTAATTAATATAGCATGTGTTCATGAATTTTGTGAATAGCAGAATCTTGATGAATGTTAAGGTAGAGATATGCTTGACATTGCATGTAATCGGATAGAGAACTTAATCTTAAACCTTCTTTAATTGTAATTCACATAGAGATATAGTGAGTTAGTTACTTAAGGTGTTTAACTTGTTTCTATCTTGATTGTGGATTTAAGTTAATACGGTATTATTGCATCGAGAGGTGGTTAATACTACGTTCGTGTTCTTGATTAATAAACTGGGATAGTGAATTGAATTGGAATAAAGGTGTTAACATCAGACTGAAGCTTAAGGTGAAATCATAAGTCTAATTCTCCATTAATTATTTGAAATTTTAGATTTTGATATTTGTAATTGTTTTGTGATAGTTCAATTATTCTTTAATTTAGAATCTTTAATTTTAATTATTGAGTTGATTGGTTTAATAAAATTAGGATTAATAGGAAATTGTTAATTGTAAGTTAAGATTATTGCTAGTTAGTCTCTGTGGGAATGATACTCTACTCATCACTCTATTACTTGTTGACCACGTATACTTGCGTGTTGTGCGTAATTAGATTTTACCCAATATTTACACTCCTAAATTAACCTCACTTTCACTTTACAAATTCAAACAATTAGCACAGTAGTAAGTAAGGATCGATCCCACAGAGAGTAAAGCTATTTTATAATTATTCTACTATTTCAACAGAAAATAAAGATGGGGGTTTTTGAAAAAAAAATTTAAACTAAGAGAACAAGAATTAAAGATGAAGTTAACCAAATATGTAAAAACTTCAGTTCTGCAGTTCAGTTTCACCAAGTACAGCAATCAATTAATCAAGTTATTATTATTTTCCCTTTAATGAAACTATTAGTCCTAGATAACAATAAGCTCTGTTATCCGAAATTCTCCTTAGATTATCACTGTATGAAATAAGCTCTCCACCAGATTCTAACTAGCATACAACCTAGAATAAGCTCTCTAGATTTAATATAATAGAAGCATTAAGAAATAGATTAGGCTAATCCAAGCAACAAACACATAAGCTCGATTTGTTTAACTTGCTTTCTGATAATCTTAGCAATACACAAAAGCTTGTCCACAATTAGTATTACCAAGTTGCTACTTATAATGAAGACAGATATCAATTACACGTAATACCAATCTTAATCTAGTAGATGATAATGATCAAATTAACTCAATTGGCCATATTAAATCAATTAGATCAATTAGCATGCAATCAATGAAAACAGATTATCAGAAGAAATTTCACACAAAAAGAAATGAATAATAATACTCAATTAATCAATTACTTGTAACAAAGATTCACCTCCCTTTAGAACTGAATGAAAAGAACTAGCATGACATGCTCTTGAGTCTGCACTCCAATAGATTATAGTTGATAATTGAATTAATAAAATTCTGACTATCATCCTCTATTTATAGTGCTAGACAAAGTCCTAAATCCTATGGGAATTAGAAATTCAAATCCTAAAAGGAAGTATAAATTACACTAATTTCCATAAAGAAATAGAATTCAACTTGGAAATAAATTTTAGTCTAAAAGAATTCCTAAAGCTAATAGAAATATCAATCCAATTCCATGTAGAAATCTGTCAAAATCTGCATTTAAAAACTTTCCAAAAATCCAAGATTTCCCAATTTTCCCGCTAAAATTCGTTGGGGCGAATTTCCATTTCCTGCTGCGACATCCTTTGGTAAAACGAGCATAACTTTTGATCTGGGAAGATGTACGGGCTACCTATCAAAACGAAGATATCGACGAGATCTACAACTTTCATTCTTTGAGATTTGACAGATTCTAGCTTCATCAAGGTCAAAATTGGGCTCCAAGTGACTACTGTGTAAATTGCAACTTCCAAACTTTGAGGTTCAACGTCCGTTTAGTAAAAAGATCTTAACTTTTTCATATGAACTCCGATTGGGACGATTCAAGATGTTCCAAAAATCTAAGGAAAAGCTCTACAATAAAATCCAAGTTCAAAGCCAAGACCATGCAATCAACTTAATGCTAAAAACCCTGCAATTTTCTCTTTTTCCTCATTTCAGCTCCAATTCTTCCTGAAATCATTAAACACCTTAATAAACTCATATACACATGAAACATGAAATAAAACTAAACATAAAGGAATCAAAATAAATGAATAATATGCACTCATCATCATTCTTGAATTTTACTCCACAAATTAGTTATCATGTTGACAATTTGGACATTCTTAAACTCCGGATAAATTAAATTATAAATCTTTAATATTTATCCTTGATCTCACTTGATTGATTTTTTATATCATTGTCATCATCATCATGCTTATATTGTGGTAAAAGTCATCTTTGGCCCGTAGTGCATAGATGGACTGTTGATTAGTATGATTATGACCAGGAATTATGTATCGGTATAATCATGACATGTAATATTACAAATGATGTGGTAAAAGTCATCTTTGGCCCGTAATGCATAGATGGATAGTTTTTTGGCATGATCATGACTACTGGTGATAATAACGAATATTCTTGACCCGTAGTGTATGAATAATTCGTAGATGTGATACTACCGAATATCCTTGGCCCGTAATGCATAGAAAATTTGGTGATGCTATACTTGACTCTTTTAATAGATTGTTTATTCCGTTACAGATGTTGATCTAAACTTGTTGTCTATTGTATTCTATCAGTTTTTATACTGATGAGAACTAAGGATAATTTATTCTATATTATCTTAGTTATAATATTTTTTACTAGGCTAGTTGAGCTCACCCGACCCTTTTCTTTCATTGTTTTCTTCAGGAAATGAGAATATAGCTAGGACTAGTCGGGAAATGGAGTGACGGTCCAAGATGGTTGTTATAGTAGTCCTCACTATTCTATAAAATAGTGTGAAAATAATTGTAATGAAGATTTTATTTTTTAGATATTGTCTTTGAGACAATATTTGTATTGAAACTCAACTATTGTGTTGTCGTATTTTGCACGACAGTTGTATAAATGAAGTTTGTATTTAAATTCTGTACCATGTATTTGGCGACTCAGAATGGGTTGTGTAGACATATTTTGGGGGCGTCACAATATGAGCGCCGCAACGCCGGTGCAGGGTAAGGTCCAGTGAAGAGTTTTTAACTACTCAACGCTTGGGAAAAGTTTGGGGAATAATTATGAACTATAAGTTCACTTAGTGTAAGACCTTAAAGGGTGATTAAATCTTAATTTAATGATTGAATATTGATTAAACGGTTAAGAAATGTAAACGTAAAATACTTAAACGATGTAAATGTTTAATATTCGCGTCAAACGAACATTCTAAGTATACATAGGTTGTATAACCTAGATGTTGAGGAATGTTAATAAGATATAAGCTTTAAGTGTCACGAAGCCATAATGAACGACAAAGAACTTAACGAACGCTATCAACTTAACAATTCTGATAAGCTATGTGGGAAGAAGAAGAAGATAGTATAATCAATGTGTTAAGATTGTTTGGTAGCTGATGAGTGAGTTTTATACTCATAATTGAGTGCGTGTAAGCTTAATCTTTTGGTTGATTTTAAATATTTGTGTCTATTCATGCATGTTTTATGTTGTTTTGTAGGAATTGGGACAAAAGTTACTTGAATCAACGTTTGGGGTGGCTAAATTCGCGTTTTCGGCTTGCCATTTACACAATAGTCACTTCAGAGACAATTTGAGTATTGCTCCGGACCTTATTTCGAAAAACTCAAAGAATGAAAGTTGTAGATCTACGTCTCCTCTTTTCGTAACATCTTGAATTATCAAAATCGGAGTTCGGACGAAGAAGTTATGGCCATTTTCCCAAAGGACGTTGGAGCAGAAAATGTTAGAAAATGCTCCAGCGTCGGGGCGCCCATTTCATGCCTATTTGCAGCGCTGGGGCACTAGGGAGCAGTTTCTCAGTGCCGTGCCCAGCGCTGGGGTGCTGGGAAAGGTCCTGGCAAGGTTTGGACGCATTTTGGGGCGAATTTTGACACTTTTTTTACTCTAAATTGGATTGGGTTTGTTCCTAAGCTAAAAATTGGACTTGTAACCTATAAATACATGATGTAAGGCATAAAATAAAGGGAGATTACATAGATTAGCTTAGATAAAACACTCCATTAGATTAGAATATAAACCCTAGTTCTTAATTAGACATTGGAGATTGAAGCAAATTGAAGAACACTGAAGATCAAGAGCAAGAGCAAGAGGGGAGCATTAGATTTGCTGACAACAGATTCTATTCTCTTCTCTTATCATACTTTTATCTTTTAATGTCTATTCAGTTGTGGATTCTTGGTTTTAATTCATTAATTATGAACTAACTCTTTTATTAAGATTTCAATTGAACCTTTTATGGCTATAAATTAGTTATTTGATTTATTCCAATTATTTGTGTCGAAGTGAATTGTTTATCTTGCCTTATGCTTATTGATTAATTATCTGATCAGTAATTACCTTGTTATTCTAGAAGGAATTGAAAGAGGAATTCTTGGGTTAGAACTGGGCATGATATCATGTGACTTAGTTATTTACAAAGTGAATAATTAGGTTTGTGAATTGAATGAAAATATATGTTCACCGCATGTAACACATGAGGAATTGGGATTGAAAAGAGTTTAATTCAATTGTTTTGCATAGGAATATAGCAAGATTAATCTGGATTAAATAGAAGGCAATTGATCACTTGGAAAAGGACTTTTGGCATTGGAGAATTCCTGTTAACAATTCAGTAGGCATAAATATTGGGATAATTGGATAATTGATTTAGAGTTCATAATTGGGGATATTGAAGTCTTAAATCTTATTTATCTGAATTCATTCAAATCTTAGTTTTGTTTATTTGATTTATTTTAGAATAATTTCTTTTAATTGTTAATTTAGTTTTCTTAATTAGAAAATCACAATTTACAGTTTTTAAATAAAATTGATTTGGTTAAGAGTTAGTATTTGGTAATTTTTATTAAATAATTCCTCGTGGGAACGATACTCTACTTTCACTTTATTACTTGTTGACCGTGTATACTTGCACGTATTCATTGATTGCAAAATCGACCAACAGTAGCTAATTGATATGTTATATGATTGTATCATATAGAGCATATAAAGACTAAATTAAAGTAAAGACTAGAAGACGCACAAGGCAAGATTTCTAACTCTTGTCTATACTCTATGTTAGGCAAGTTGTTACTTCATTTGATTTTGTTCATACGAAGGTATATGATATTATAAAGTAAGTATACACAATTCCTACGTGGATATGTGTATTCTAAACTTATACAATTTTTTAGAATTTGTACAAGTGTTTAATAACATGTTATGCCATGAAATGTTTAAGGAAGAGTCGATGTCATTTGATTCGGCTAGACAAAGATTAAAATATTTTGGTTATTTATTTACAAGTCTTTCAAAATATTATTGAATGGTATCCTTAAACCAATTGCTTTGGTAAGGATTCAAAGGTAAGCCTAAGGAAGAATAAATGAAATATTTATAGTCGTATATCTACCGACACGTAAGGTGTCACAAATTAAACGTAAATACGTTTAACGGATTAGTGTTGATCAACATAAAGTACTATAGGCTGATCACCTAGAAGTGCTCATAAGATATATCGGACTTACGATCTTAGTGTCAGGTTGTCATTTTCAAAGAAAGAAAAGAATGTTCATGGTCAATGACCAACTCAGAATTTTAAATGATTGTTATGTCGTGGTGAAATGTTTTAAAGGAAAAAAAAGTGTTGTTATTCATAGTAATTCATAACTATTTGTTCAGTTATTAAAGATAAATCATATGATTCTTGACTTTGTTGTTATTAAAAACGTTAAACTTGTTGGATAAATATGATTTCAACTAAGGCCGAACGGATTGAAGGATCCGGTAAGGATAAGGTAAAAACAAATATGGATAAATAAATTATCCTGTAATAAATTATTATTATTTTTGTAATGAATAATATTATGACGAGTAAGAATATAATGGTTATAGAAACATGAGAATGTTAGAATATGATGTAATAATTAGTATATACATTAATATTATTAAGATATGTAGTTGAATATATATGTATATTTTAATACCGTATAGCACCAAATATAAGATTTGAAGGTACCCGAATTTAAAAACTTCACACCTTTTAAGTCGTTCCATAAAAAATATTCATTCCATTCCCTGCCCACATTCCATTCCATTACCTTTTGCATGATTAGGAAAGTTCCTAGCAGTATGGTGGACAAAGCTAATATGTTAGATTGTCAAGCTAGGAAATTTCGTTGTAATATGTTTGTCTTTTTTCGTATGTTTAAAAATCAATATAAATAATTAAATATCTAAAAACAAGTTTTTGGTCCATGAATGATTATAGTCCTTATATAACATTTATTATGTCATAAATTCAACTTAGCTGAGTTAACTGGCTTTCAATTAACATATATAATTGTTATAAGTGTACTTGCACGGAATCCACTATATAAATTTGTATTTGCTAGAAGTGTACTTGCATTGTTATATAAACTTATAAATGTATACATGAAAAATTGAAAACTATGATTAAAATTAAAAATTGAACGTTTTATATTTTTACATATATTTTTAATATTTCTACATAATTCTCTCTCACATGAGTATACAGTAAATTCTACCTTCATATGAGAAAAAATCATTTAAAAATATAAAAAAAAACACATTAAAAATAGTGCTCTCATTGAAATATTTGTAACAGTCTAAGGAATCCTAACACACAAACAAATGGATGAAAACTAATTTAATCAATGCATACTATTAAATAAATACTATTATCAATCAAGGATTGGACAACTGCTCTATCTTCCCTTAGTACTTGTCTCCTTAAACAGAGGTCTACTTACTCTCACTCATTAGCAGATAATTGAGATAATAATTGAGAGAATACAACCAATAGGACATTTAAGATGTTATGGGAGACTTGCTGCATCTACATGAAAGGGGTTGTTTTCATATTGAGACCCTGCAAGACAAGAAAAATGCTAGAAACAGCCAGCTAAAAGAGAACAGAACAATAGCAGCTCAACCAAACAAGCCCTATAATAAACCTCCCAACTGCTGGAATAAAAACTTAATACTTGAATAATCTACAAGCAAAACCCATGATTTAAACAACAGTTTTGTAGAAAGGAAAAACCAAATCAGTTTTTGTATAGCTAGGCTAGTTAGTTTTGTAGCTCTTTACAACTGTACCTTCCACAAACATGATTACTAAATTCAAATTTAGTAAGGTTCCTTGTTCAAATGCAAATGATAAGTAGTACCAAAAAGATGCAGCCACATAACACTAGCATCTAACTCATGAAAAGCGGATACTACATTTCTGTTAAAGAAGATTACAGCAACTTAGTTCAATTCGCATTTATAAGTATCACCATATGTCACCTAAAATTCCAGCCAGACATACAAGAAGCCAAGCGAATTGAAAGATTAAACTGAAAAACAAAACCAAAAGCCAGAAGGAAAGAAGATAAAGCACAACAGAAAAGTCCACCTCTTCTTTCCAATATATCTGATACCATGCTCAAAAATTATGGTGACTGTGACAGTGACAGGTGACACAGTTAGAGATAATTCAAATAGAGAACAAAACAAAAGACACTGGATAACTTTATCCTAACCTCATACCATATCTCCACATGGAGCATTTAACTCCAGCCAGCTTCATCCTAGTTCTATCCATCCTGCTTTTCACATAACATATCACTTGGAAGTGCTGCAGGATCAAGCTCCCAACAGCCTCTCAGGTAGCCATCTTTTTCCGACGTGAGCTGAAAAGCAGGTATCTGGTGAGAGAATCTGAATAAATCACCCCTTGGTATTGTCAAAAGACCTGTATTTGATCTCTGTCTTCTTCGAGCCTTAAAAACCGAATTGAAACCGGGCAGGTGTACCAAAGATGACACTTCCATGCAAAACTCATTAGCTTTAAGAACTTCGACAATGTCAAATTCAAAGTTTTTCATGTCAGGACATGACAACTCAGCATTCCAGTTCTTGTAAATGGCCCAAATCTCTCCTACTTTGGGATATATTTCATGTTTGATCTTACTGATGGACTCTTCTCTCATCAGATGTGAAAAGGAACTCGATGAAAAGACTTTAGGTTTTCCATTTGGAACTGTGAACATCCCACAGCAAACTGGCTGCTTAAATGTGCATGGTTCAAGCAATACTGCATACAACTTGAATGGTGAAGGTTCAATCTTTTTAATCTGAGCATAGCTATTGGGGAATTTCTCTGTACTGTTGTACAATGCCCATATCTGACCTGGACGAAACTCTCCCACGGACTTGTCCCTATTAAAGTTGTAAAAGATATCTTCTGAAACTCTGGCACCCACAGAAAAAGATGGACAAGCACCAGGACTTTCCATTAAATCAATGGGACTTTTAGCCATGCCTATATGTATTTCCTCATCATCCAGACAGGATGAAGCCTTTCTTTTAGATAGAGTGAAGTCACCAGTTTGATTTTTTGAACCATTTAGATGTTTGGCAGTTCCTGACTGACTCACAAATGGAACAGAATAAGCATGGACACTTTTCTTAATTGTGCTATTCAATTCCCTCGGAGATCTTCTAAGGTTTGCCACCTCCTTGTCAAAGTAACTCTTCCCTTCAAAGTCCACACACTTCTTTGGTGTGCTTGAATTCTCAGAACCAATCGTGGATTTCACTTTTCCATCAGAAGAATTAGAAGATGAACTATTCACTTTAACATTCATGCTTTGAGCCTCCACCTTCTCCTCAGGTTGCCAAAGTTCGTTAGGATTGGTAGGTAAAGAAGCAGGATCAAGTTCAAAAGATCCTTCTGGGACACCATCTCTTTCAGCGCCAGTCATTTTAAATGAGGGAATTCGATGGGAAAATCTAAGCAGTTCACTGGATGGTATCAGACATGAGCCAACCCCTCCCCTTGTCGTTCGCTGAAATAGGCTTACAAATCCTTTTATTTTTGCCAAGCATCCAATCATTATACCAGTATCATGGCAAAAATCTGAGAGAATCTCCACGATTTCAAATATGTACTTTTTATGATTTTCAGAGTCAGAGCTCCATCCAATATCCCAGTCCTTGAAGAGGGCCCATGTCTCCCCACTTCTAGGATATATCATGTAAGAACCTCTACCAATGCCTTTTTCAAAGTGAATCAAATGAGAGAAGGTAAGACGATCTGAAGTTTCCTCAGTGTCTCCACGAGTAAATTTTCCACAACCCACAGGTAAGCCTTCATTTACCCAATCAATCTCACCTTGCTCCTCTGGATCAGCCTCTAGCCAAGTAAATCGCAGCTTAAATCCAGGTGAAAAAACCTTTTTAACCTGAGCATAAAATCTAGGCATGCCATCAATTGTATCATAACAAGCCCAGACTTGATCAGCAGAAAAACATTTTTCTTCTTTATCCTTGTCAAAATCACTGAATTCTGGATCAGGACATTCATAGACCTCTGGATCTGAGGTAGAACCCAAGTTTGGTTCATCTTCAGAATCATCAATGACACCGTATTTCTTAGCTCCGGGGTCCAGTGTGACATCTTCATCTACATTGACCTGATGTTTCACAGCCTCATCTTTTGCATACTTCGAGCTTCCTTCAGCAGGCTCACTTCTTTTCCTTTTGATTTCTTTCTTATTGACCTCTGCAACCACATATTAAGTTAGACCCATAAGGAAATGAAATGTATTATTAAATAAAGTTGCACATCTGATAAATAAAATGCTCCCTCCGTTCCAAGATAAGGATCAATACCAACTTTTTGAAGATAACTTGATACATTTTAAAATTCAAATTTGATATAAATGTTTAGTTTTAGGAAATACAATTATAAAAATTGTAAACTATTTAAAAAGTACTACTAATTATAAATTTATTTTATAAAAAAGTAAATGCTTCGCATCAACTTTGAATTTGAAAATATCTCAAATTGACTTAAAAAGTCAGTAGAACTTTAACTAAAATGCATTTTTTAAAGAGGTTGAAAGTGCTGATAAAGAAGTAACACTAATAGACAAGACTGCTTTCTAAAATGGGTAAAACCAAAGACCAACTTACCACCTTTAAATTCCTCATTGTTGAAAGGTTCTTTCTGATCCTTTTTAGCATCACAATATTTTCTCTCATGGGAACTTTTTGGAGGGTTCATAATGTCATCATCAATTAAATTTTCATTGTAAGAAACATTCTGCTTTTTCCGAGAAGATCTCCTACAACTATGGACACTTTCCGGCTGAGAGTTATGTACAGCAGGATTTCCTCCACTCTCTTCAAATACCACCTCTTCACTATCAGAACTATTAGTGGTATTGAAGCTCTCACTAGAGCCCACTACAAACTTCCTCCCTCTTTTCCTGTTTTTGTCTCTGGAAGTCCCTGATACCCTGGCCTTTGCTGCATCAACCTTGGACATTCCAACTCCTCTGTTTGCTTCAGTATTCACATGGGCATTTCCTCTAACTTTGTTCTTCAAATCCCCACCAACTTCAGTAGTGCCTCCAGTCCTAGTCACATATTCTGAGCCCACTTTTCTATTAGAGTTTGCCTCAGATCCAAAATTATAAGATGGAAACTCTCCAGAACTGTGTGCACCCATATTACAGGCCTTCATTGGAACCTGTTTCTGAGAAACTGGAGGCTGAACTCTACCGAAACTGTGGGTTAAACCATCAGAACCAGGATTAGCCTGGTTAGATACAGGGGTTGCATCGTGGGCACCTAAATCATATGCAATAAAGGGTTTTGAACAGTTTTGACAGCGCAATGATTTATTCACAAAAGTTCTGTAATACTGGTACTTTATAGTACAAAATGGACAGCACGTCCAAAATGTTTGATGGCCATTGGACAAATCTGGTCGCATTGGTTGATGGTGATTCAAACCACCGAACTGAGAGGTAGGGACAGTCGGAATTTTGTTCTGAACTCCATGTGAATTCCTGACAACGGGATTCACATGATGAGTCGGTGGCTTTGGTACAGCAGTTCTCACTGAAACTCTACACCTTATATCATACATAGACCTTTTTCCTTTGTCAGAGAGTACCATATTTGCTTCACCAATCAGCTTAAAAGCAGCTTCTGCACCAGGAAATTTGTTCTTATCAGGATGAAGAACAAGTGCGAGTTTCCTGTATTGCTTCTTGATAGTAGCCTCATCGGCTAGTTTTCCGACTTGAAGAATTCCATACCAGTCCTTTTCAGACCCGCATATTTTGTTTTGAGCAGAACAATGAACGTCGCAAACAGCTAGCAACTGGGATATGTTCTCAAGTTCAGGAAAGAGATTTTTGGCCTTTAGTGCGATCTTCCGAGCCCCAAGAAAGTCATCGTTTTGCATCTTCTTCTCTGCAATTTCTTTGGCCCTGATGGCCTCTTCTTTGTTACATTCCATGGTTACTACAAAATACAAGTTAAATACACAAACTCCTCAGGTGTAGTGCACATATAAAATGGCCACACCTTTTTTCTTCATGATCAACTAAAGAATAACACACAACTTGACAAATAACAACTCACATATTCATCCTGCATCAACATAGCAAAGCAAATATCAGCCAAGAATTCTTTCTAGTTCATTCCGTAAACAAAATTAAAAACCATAAAGATCACCAAATCAGCATTATCATCTTTTTGGACTAAAGCAGAGAAAAGAAACAATTACATCAAAAATAATTTATTGATTACCACCTGAAATCTTAAATTTTCAAATAAGCTGCTATGGAACCCCTCCCTTTTGCAATTCAAGGCCCTCTTAGCTGCCTGAATGATAAAACCAATATGATCCAAATGCACTAAACAAACTGGAAGTCAAATAGATTTCAGAACCTGCCAAAAAGAAATGCCCACATTTTCAGTTAAATTATTTTACACGTGTAAATATATACATACATACAATTGATATGCAGGCTACTGGAGTCCAACTCTTAGGACCCACCACCCCAGACCTGTAAAAAGTGACTGAAAAGAAAGCGAAACCTAACTCTTAGCAAATACCTCTATATACACACATACAAGATGTACACATGGCTTCCCATCTAGAGATTGAAATTTGAGTCCCTCCACCATTGAGTAGTGCATAATTGCAACTCATGTTAAGAGAACACATAGTGCAAAACCAAAACCAAAACACAACCATGCAAGCATGCAATTCGAGCAATTCTAAATACCTTTTTCAAGGTTAAAACAATTATATGAAAAAAGGTAACAATACAGACAAATAATACACAAAAACTTCATGACATTGTAAATACAAAAAACCATATTTAGATTTTGAACAGAAAATTAAATGTGTTGGAGTCGCCATAAAATATGACAAAAAAAGAATATTATAGTGTAATACTCCGTAATGTTCCCAAGAAATCTGGTTAACATGTTATTAAACTCAAATATCTCAAAATCTAGAATCGCCTAACTGAATATTATTTTTTCAATGAAAAATAAAATTATACTATGATTTTTTTTCTTGTAGAATAGCTAGTAATAATCTTCATTTCCAATATGCAGAAACAAAGTTCAGCATGGAACTCAAAATTACTTTTCTTTTCTGTCCGTTCACTTCCTCAGCAACCAAACAAGACCCTCAAAAAAAATTTATAAAAACGCACAAAATGATAAAATAACAAAAAACTCAAATCTCCAATTACTCAACCACAAAATACCAATTACTCCAAACCACAAAATACAGTCACCGATAAGAGCAACTACAAAGTCAAAAGACCTTAAAACCCTAAATCTTAAACAATCGTAGGTAATCAAAACTAATCTCAGCGTAAAAACTGAATATGAAAAGAATTAAACCAAATTTGTTTCACCCAACAGCTCAAACCCTAAATTAGGACTAATATGCACATCGTTAAGGCAAATTTTCTGAAATGAATGGTAAAATGAACAACATGCTACTAAATTCATGTATGCATAACTAAAATAAGTGCATAAATAATGGGGAAACAAACGAATAAATAAGGAGCAATGAAAATTTTAGAGATTTTGAGTAGAACTTACTGGTTTAAAATAGAGAGAAACCTTTAGAAGAGAATAGAAGCTGATTGAATAAATATATTTAGAGAGAGAACGAGAGAGGGGTAGCGGGAACGAAACAAAGAAAATTTTGGGGGCCGCGGGAGTCCTTGAATTCACCTGAAATTTTCATTTCTTCCCGCAAACTTATTTATATTAAAAATGGAATAGGTGATGATTGCGATTTTCAAGGAGGGTTTGCAGCTCAAGTCGTTAAGTGGAGTCGAGTTAAAATGGGTCGAAATTTAAAACATATATTTGTTGGACTGTTTATTGGAACCGATCAAATTTTTGATTGTTCGGGCCTAAATTTGTTAACATTTCAGGGTTATTTATAGTCTTAGTACATTTTTAGAAAATAATATAACAAAATATATCTAAATTTTTTTTATAGAATTAATATGTTTTAATATTTTATTTATAAAATTAATGTATTTGGTATTTTTTTAATTTAGTTAAGTGTTTTTATGAATTGTTGATGTAGAAAAGGGCTCTCATGATTTCGATTTTGCTTCGCTTTATCTTCTCATAATTCCCTCCTCTTATCCCCTCGTTTACATTGTTCGCGCCTGCAGTTGCTTTTGTGGATACTAAGCCCATTATTCGAAAAAAAAAAACAACTAGTAATTGTAGGATTACTCCTCTTATCTTCTCTTCTTGAAGAATAAATTAAGTTGTAGTACTGATTATTGATTGTATTAAAGGTCTCTATTTTTAGCGAAGAGTGATCACTAACCGGCCAATATAACTTGGGCGGTGAAGAGAGAGAGAGAAAGACATAGAAGGAGAGAGAGAATGTGGTAATTGGGGATTATTACTTACCATCATCAATAAGATTATACTGTCTGTCTTACTCATTTTAAAATAGACAGAAGGAAAAACAAGAACAAAAAATAGACTGAAAACCTTTTTGACAATATGGAGGTTGATTAAATTAGTTTTGAAAACTTGCTGATTGTGTTTTGATTACTAGTGCTTATATATTTGGATACTGTTGATTGGTCGTTGATTCTATTACCAGTAGTTTGACATTGTTTATTTGTTCATATTGAGTTTTTTGGACTCTTTCCTTTAGAGGTAACCAAATGTGTATTAGTGAGTGACTGAACTTCATCATGTTGGTTACTATTTATCTTTTGTATTATAAAAGATTAATAATATGAAGAACAAAGACGATGATCAACGGAGGAGCATTCTCATTTCATATCTTGTAATTGTATATGTCCATATCTCCTTCACTTTACAAATGTTATTATATATAGATATAATAACATCAATACTAACATAACTACTAGGATGTTACAAAACTCAAGAGTCATACATTTTAATACTCAATGGGAGTTACATGTATCTAAACATCCATATGAATCTAGACATTTTATAACACTCCCCTTGGATGTCTATCAGATAGCAATACGCATTGAAAGTCGCCTCATTAAAAACCTTACCAGAAAAACCCAATGAAAAAAAAACCTTGGTTAAGGAAAAAGAGTGTGCACATGATTAGCTCCCCCTCATGAATGTATACTTAAGTTCTTCAATGTCAGATTCCAATATTATGCGACGCAATCCTTCAAACGTTACAGTTGGTCTGCTAGATTATCTTTGATGTATCCTCCCTTTAATTGAGCTATACATGCAGCATTGTCTTCATACAGAATGGATGGAGTTCTTTTGTAGCGATTTTCTAAGAATATGCCTCGTTAAAAACCTTACCAAATAAAAACCCAGTGGAAAAAAATTTGGCTAAGGAAAAGAGTACAATATTCTTGTATAACTTCTGGTGCCTTGAGATTGCCTCATTAAAACCTTGCAAAGGAAAACCCAATGGGAAAAAAAACCTTAGCGAAGGAAAAAGAGTACAATCAGCACATATCCTTTTTACTCCCCTTCAAAATCATCAATCAAATTATCACATGATCATATATGTTTGATATCAATATCGCCATTCTTCTGGGGCTCAAAATAATTTTGGTGCAATATGCTTGGTTCTATCACCCATGATATAGCATCCTCTAATTTGAGTGATACAAGCGACATTATCTTTATATAATATCGTTGGACTATTTATGATTGATGATAATCCATAGTTCACTCAAATATGATGAATTACTGATCTTAACTAAATACATTCACTTCATAAATTGTGATAATCTCTGCATCAGCAGATCCAACTAACTATGGTTTTGATCCATATTGCTTGTCAGTTAACTGCAAGTGCTATATCAGGTCATGAGAAATTTTGCAATATATATCAAAGCAATAATTGAACAAAGATATGGTACTTCAGGACCAAGAGTTTCTTCATTATTTTATTGTGATCAAAATGGATCTTTCTTGATATCAAGTGACCAATCTATCATTGGAGTACTTAAAAGATTAACATTATCCATGTAAAGTTACTTCAGAACTTTTTCTGTTTATGTTGATTGATGAACAAGAATTCCATAGTTCAATTTGTAGGTCAAGACAAAAATTTGTCATACCAATATCTTTCAACTTTGTTGTTTTTGTTAACTCTTCTGGAGCAAGATCTTTCATCAATAAATACAGTAATAATAGAAAATCCATATTATGATCTTTTGATAAAAATGCATGCACAAATTGGATTATTCTCAAATCCTTCTTTCAAAAGATATCCACTCAGGAGATTATACCACAATATGCATCTGGATTGCTTTAACCTATATAAAGATCTTTGTAGCTTAATAGAATACATATTTCGAGATGTAGAATTATATGTTTCAGGCATTTTATATCCTTCAGGGATTTTCATGTAGATATAATTATATAATGATCCATACAGATATGATGTAACAACATCCATTAATTTTTCTTTCTACCAAGCTAATTAAAAATCTGAATGTAATTGTGTCCATTACAGGAGCCTATGTTTCTTCATAATTAATACCATGTCTCTGCGAAGAAACCTTGTGCTACAAGTTACGCTTTGTACCATATAATTTCATTTTTCTTATTTCGTACAAATACCCATTTGTATCTAGCAGGCATTACACCTTCAGGTGTTCGGACTACAGGTCGAAAAACTTCACGTTTACTTTGTGAATTTAGTTCTACTTGAATCGCCTCTTTTCACATTGGCCAAATATTTCTACATTCATCAACAATTTGTGGTTCATATTCATAATCATTACTTCTGGTAATATAAAGAACAACTTTATATAAAAATATGTTGTCGACAACAATTTTATTTCTATCCAATATATTCGTCTCCTATATATACATAATGTATCGAGATCTCATTATTTTCAAGTACCTGATCCTCTTTAGGGGATAACTCATCCTCTTCAGGGAATAACTCTTCAAGAGTTTTATTTACAGGAGATTTTTATTCAGAAGTTTTGGATAGGTTGATAAATTTTGTAGCATGTTTCATGGGTATAGCCTCTTTATAGGTTGCAACTTATTTTTCTTGTACTTTCTTCTTCTGAAAAATTTTATTTTATTTTTAACACCGATAGATCTTCCACGCTTCAGGTGTGGTTCAATTTTTTGCTGTATTAATTGATTGTCCTACAGGGACTTCAATCTCTGCTAGAGTATTAGCAGCTAGAATATGAGATATCACTATTTTCTTATTATCGGTGAATAATTCTGGTAATTGATTTGCAATTCATTGCAAATGAATTATCCTTTGAACTTTTAGTTCATATTGATTTGTATAAGGATCAAGATTAAATAACGTTGAAACATTCCAATTAATCTCCCGTCGTGCTTCAGGCAATGATCTCACGTCGTGCTTCAGGCAACGACTTTTCTCCCCCTAATGGTGGGAAGACTATTAAAGTAACAATTCACAAAATATACCTTAAAAATATCACTATGAATTCTTTCTTAGAAGATGAACACCAAATAACAATAATTAAATGTGATAATTTGGTAATTAATTTACTTTGATATAATCACTAGCTAAAGGAATCTTTTGGTTCTTTAAAGGATGTTCATGGGAGTTTTCAATAATTCAATGCATCATTATTGATCCTAGATGGTCATGCCAAATCATAAAAATATTTGGATCCAAACACTTCTGGTGTATTATAACATTTGTTTCAACTATTCTCATTTTAGTATAATATAACCCAGAAGAGAAAATATACAGTTTTTCTAATATGAGCTTCTGGCCCGATACTATTGAAGTAATATAAAGAAATTCTTCATTGCCTTCAATATTGGTTTCAATATGATAACTATTATAACGTATATCCTTAAAGTTGAGCAAATTTCTGCTTGTCCTAGAAGAATATAAAGAATCATCAATACAAAGTTTTGTGCCCTTTGAAAACATTATAATCGCTCTTCCAGAGACTTTAATTAAATTTGATGAATAATCACTCTTCAAGAGTCTTCAATTATGTTTGATGAATAATCGCTCTTTTAGAGCCTTTAAAGTTTGATGAGCTTCTGACCCATACAACTTCATATATGCAAAACATAAATTTAACTTTATTACTTGAAACATAAATAAAACATATAATAAAAATACTCATTATAATGTCATAATATAATGAAATAAAAACAATTAATTGGTATGAACATTTCTATCAACATATCATCAAAGAAATCATAGATATCAAAATTAGTTATATCCACTCCATTTGAAAAGTCAAAATAATTCATGGGATCTTCATGATCATTCCATTTCCTTTTCTTTTATGGAGTCTTGGTACAAATCTACCAAATGTTTAGGAGTACGAACGGGTACATTCCCTTTTATATATTGATTGTTCTTTTCAAGTCCACTACCACAACTACAACCATAATTTCCTCTATAATTATCAAATGAGGTTCCATTCACTTCAGGGAATGTAATAGAATCGGTCGAGCGAGATTGTTGGTTTTTCAGCAAAAACTCGTTATTTTATACAGCCACTAGAAGACATAATATCACTTCTGGGAACATAGTTTCCTGTATTGCTTCAGGAAATATATTATGAACTTACACTCACAATATTGTTATTACAGGAGCATATTCGAGGCATGAAATATAGTAAATATTTTTTTTTTCTAACATTTCTTTGTCAATATTTTTTTTTTCATGGAGATGATAGCGAATAAAAATAATTAATTTTGCATGATCCTGCAGGGATACATGATTGCCAACTTTAATTGTATCTCCAAGGTTCTTTTCCTTTATATGAATCTCAACATTAAGATTCCATTATAAATAATTCTTGCTCGATATAAATCAAGGGCAACAAATTCAAATTTATAAAATTTGAATATTAAATAACTAAACATATTTCCCATCAAATTAAATAATTATATATATTCAGATTTAATTATAATGAAACAATTTATAGAAATGCAGTAAATTACAAAACTAAATTTTTCTACTAAAACTAAATAACAAACCAACACTACTAAGTATATTTGTCATTGTAACTTCATATAAAAAAATATCAAAAATTATTAGAAATTTAATTTATTATAACTATCCACATATAACTATTCACATGTGCATGAAGATATTAACCATTATAAACTTACTACCACATGCAAGTATATTAATTTCACTCGTTGCGCTTAACATTCTTCATATATCATTATCTTAAACCATATATTTTTAACATGTATTATACTTTAAATTAATTATTGTATTATTATTTATGTTGTACACATTTAACGTACAAAATCATATTATTTTAATGAATAACACTTAGACTAAAATGAACACATCAATTGCTCGATACTGTATATTTGCTATGACCCAAAGCAGGGTCCAAATGGATATGGAGCTTTGCAAGGTAAGATTTTATATATGTTAGTTACTAAAACCGCTATTATTATTAAATTGATATTTGCAGTTCTATTTTGACTAAAAAAAATGAAACCACCCTTATGAATTTTAAAGATGTCATCCAAAACAATGATGCACTAAGCCACTATGCATGACGGTAAAATGAAACCTGCATGGGCCACCATGCTTTCAAACATGTAAAATTCAGTGAGCATGACAAGAATCATAAATGCAGGGCGACAAAAATAATTTAATCTACTTGCCTTCCAAATTGCAATTTAAGTTTCAACTTAGACAAATTCATGAACCATAAGTCAAGAAGATAATATATGGAGTCTTGTTGGGAAATTAATGATTCTGAAAGAGAAACATGTTTATGAAGCATGCTCGTAGGGGTATGGAAAATGGTATTTCTCTTGATCGATCCACTCGAACAAAAAAAACTAGATATACCATTAAATAGGACCCTGCTACACCATCTCATATTGAAGATATGCATCATTATTACTATTATTAGAGAGCAGAACTTTATTAGAAAACTATTTTGTGCAATCCTTTGCCAGTATATGTATACTGTTAAACGTGGTTGGCAAATTTTAGAAGATAGTGAATTTTTAAAACTTTGAACCCAATAAGTGTTGCTGCACTTATTGACGGAACAGAACATAACTATATATATATATAGAACAAAACATATATTATATATATATATAAAGTTATACCTTCTTCTACTTCAAACCAAATATGATTGTCTGCTTCAAAACAAAAATGAAGAGCAATTCATGCTGATAACGTATTATAAAAGATTAATAATATGAAGAACAAAGATGATGATCAAGGGAGGAGCATTCTCATTTCATATCTTGTAATTGTATATGTCCATATCTCCTTCACTTTACAAATATTATTATATATAGATATAATAACATCAATACTAACATAACTACTAGGATGTTACAAAACTCAAGAGTCATACATTTTAATACTCAATGGGAGTTACATGTATCTAGACATCCATATGAATCTAGACATTTTATAACATTTTGATTATTTTAACACATTGAACATACTGAGGAATTCCATTATTACTTATCCAATTTATAATATTTTTTGAATTTTAATTTGAAAGTATCCAGTTATGGTATGTCGAAGTTCTAATGTATAATATACCCCAATTAGATAGCGCAATAAACAGGTGTCCAATTGTCCAATATGTAGTGACCAATAAATCTCATTTAGGTATCTCGAATGATCAATTTTATAGTGATGGTAATGTATGTATGATTAATTTTTTTTAACAGAAGGTGCAGATGGTATCTGAAATGTCATGTAAGAGTTCTCATTTATGGAGCTGTTGGTTACTTATAAATAACCTTTTAAAAACAAAATTATTTTGAATATGGTGCAGTTGGTAGCCAAACCTTCATACAAAGGTAATTATTTTAGTTTTTGTGGGTAACAAAATAGTCATAAAAAAATTTTAGTCTCTGCATCAGAATGTTGATTTCCAAATCCTTCGATCTTTTCGTGAATGACGGTTTCCAAATCCTTCGATCTTTTCTTGAATGTCAGTTTCCAAATCCTTCGATCTTTTCGTCAAATGTTCACAACCTAACTCTATTTACAAAAAAATTATTTCCAGGTGTTAAACATAAATAAGCCTTCAACAAGTGAGCACTTGATGTAACGACCGAGAAATTCAGAACCATTGTAAAATAATTTTATTTAATTAATGAATAAAATTATATTATTTGTTATTACTATGTGTTAGTAAGATGAATGTCGTTCTATAACCTAGAAACGTCGGAACGTCATAGTATTTCGACTACGTGAAGGAATTAAAGTGTTTGAATTTCCAAGATGAAAATAAAAGTTTTCCGAGAAATTTTTCAAAAAACACTATTCATCGATTTTTGCTCGGGAATTATTTTTGAACTTTCGAGAAATACGTAACGATAGAATATCGAGGTAAGACGGATTATGTAATAATAATTCGAGTATGAAAAACGTAATTTTTCGCTTGCAGACTTAATTTGAGAACGTTAGGAAAAATAAAGCGTTAAGAAGCTAAAGTAATGATCGTATGATACGAAGTATTATACGAGTATGTATGAATGATGGAATATCGTATATTATGAATGAGTATACGAGTTAGAATACGAGAATAATACGTAAATAATATGTTATAAGGCTTTAAGCCAAATGAAATGGACTTGTAGGATTGTGTGGTAATTTGTAAAGTCCAATAAAAATTAATGTGTAAGCCCAAGTGTAAGTAATGGTAAAGTCCAATTAGGTTTGTTAATACAAGCCCAAGTGTAGGATAATTTAATTAAACCTAAAGCCCAAACTATTGATCCAATGGGTTAGGGTGACCCATGGGGCAACCCATGATCATATGGTTAATCTTGGTGGCCAAAAAAATAATGTGATGACCAAGTAATTAGGGTAATGAGCAAGTTAACTTAATTGTGAAGTAATGAATAGTATGGAGGTTTACTAAGGAGGTGGGTTTAGCTATTGACCACTACGCCCTAACCTTAGCAATCCTATAAATAGAAGGCTTTGGATTTCATTTGTTGGTTGTTACTTTTCATCCAACACTTTCAACTTAATTGTTAGAGAGAATAAGTAAGAATAAGCTAGACTTTCATTTGTTAGAAAAGAAGAAGAAAAGCTTGATCATCAAAGGCAATGATCATATGTCATTAGTCTTCCATCTCTACAATTGTAGGTTGATAAGAGAAGTATGGATTAATAGACATGTATGCTAAGAAATGATAAGAATGAATAATCTAAGGACTTAAGTCTTAATAAGCCGTGAATAAGCACTTTGTTCATAGATAAGCTATGAACTAAGGAAGAACTTGTAAGACTTGTAACATGTTTACATGAATGATGTTTATATGTTAAGAAGATGTAAGGATGATTGTGATGCCCCCAAAATAGGTATACATCACCCATCTTGAGTCGCCAAATACATGGTACAAAATACAAATAAAAACTTAATTATACAACTGTCGTGTAAAATACGACAAAACATATGCTATGAGTTTTAATACAAATATTGTCATCTAGACAATATCCACACTCAATGGAGTCCTCATTACATTTATTATCACACTATTTAACAGAATAGTGAGGACTACTAATGCTATTATCGGGACCGTCTCTCGCGGTTTCCGACTCGTCCCGGCCTATATTCTCATTTCACGAAGAGAACAAAGTGAAAGAAAGGGTGAGCTCAACTAGCCCGAAGAAGAAATATTATGACTAAGATAATGCGAGAATAAATTATCATTAGCCTTCAACAGTGTTAAAGCGATACAATATAACAAACATCAAGTTTAATCTGCAATGAATAAGCAATCCATTAAAAGAGTCAAGTAGAGAATAAAATCTACTATCTTCTATGATTTAAAAGGTTTTTCATCACTTTTTTATTTACGAGACTCGACAATAAATAAACCACATCATCCCCGCACTACTGCCAAGGATATTCATTAGTATCACAACCACAAATTATCCATGCACTACGGGCCAAGGATATTCGTGTATTCATCAATGGTCATGATCATGCCAACCATCATCCATCAATGCACTACGGGCCAATAAGGACTTTTACCACATCATTTGTAACATTACTACCATGATTACTTCGAATAATCCTTGGTCATAATAATCATAGTCAAGTCCATCTATTCACTACAGCCACAGATGACTTTCAACATAATATAAACATGAGGATGATGACAATGATATAAGAATTCAATAAAACAAGTTCAAGAATTAATTTATCCAGGAACCAATAACGTCCAAATTGTCAACATGATACTTCTTTGTGGACTAAAATTCAATAATGCTCAGAAGAACATTTCCATGAAAAGATACTGGATGAAGCGCAAATATTAAGGATATTCCACTAATTTCATGGAGTATAGAAGTCAAAACTTTAACCAACCGAGTATACGAGAATATATAAAAGCGCAAATGGATTTTAAATCGCCATGCAGTAATCCACTTGCATGATCATTTCCATAATTTAATAAGGAATGAATACACTGGATCATTCACCATGCATGTGATAATCCACATAGACAGGTTATTCCAATAGAATAATAAAGAATGGAATAATAGAAGAAATCACCATGCATGCGATAGCCGCATGCATGTGTTATTCCAAGAATAATAAATAACGGAACCAGTCATACGTAAACGCACGCATATGATATTCCAATGTAATAATAAATAACGGAATTCAGTCATGCAGAACGCACGCATATGATGTTCCAATAGAATAATAAATAATGGAATCAGTCATGCGTAAGAACGCAGATAGGATGTTCCAATGTAATAATAAAGAATGGAATAACATAAGAATTTCACCATGTATGCGGTACTTTGATGTAGGCAAAAGTTATTCCAACATAATAATAAAGAATGGAATACTAGAAGAATTTCACCAAGTATAGGGTAGTCCAAGTGTATCTGAGTTATTCCAATGTAATAATAAAGAATGGAATAATGTAAGAATTTCACCATGTATGCGGTGCCATGCAGAAAAGTTATTCCAACATAATAATAAAGAATGGAATAATGTAAGAATTTCACCAAGTATAGGGTAGCTCAGCAGATATCAAAGTTATTCAACAGGATAATAAAGAATGGAATAACAGAAGTTCTCTTCATGAATACGAAAGAAATAATACCCCTTACCTTAGAAGAACTGGATATTGGAAAAGTGAGGTAGTAGAATACTTTTCTTCTTTCTCTCTATAGTTTTTCTCTCTAGAGTTTCAGTGAATTCGTAAGAAATAATGAAGGAATGAGCTTCTATTTATAGGAGAATGGACTGAATAGTAACTAATTCATGAACGGTCCAGATTGATTTACTTTTAAACGGACGGTCCATATTGATTTATTATGCAGTATTAATAAATTATTCTAATAAAACAAAATCTTTTAAATAAAATATAATATATTCTATTTATAGTCTAATAAAATAATTAACTTTATAAAAGTATTCTGTTTTATATAAAAGATTTTACTATGCAGGCACTATGCAAATACTATGCATAATAAAATATAATATATTCTAATTATTGTCTAATAAAATAAATAACTTTATAAAAGTATTACTTTTTTATATAAAAAGATTTTACTATGCAAAATACTATGCATAATAAAATATATTATATTCTAATTATTGTCTAATAAAACAAATAACTTTATAAAAGTATTCATTTTATATAAAAAACTTTTTCATTTTATTACATTAATAATACTAATAAAACAAAATTTATATATTTATATATATATATATATATATATATATATATATATATATATATATATATATATATAAACTTCCATGACTTCGTAAAAAATACCTCAATATATTTAACAACATTTATCATCATTATTATAATTCACAATATTAATCGACAGGTTAGATTCGTTCTCGTGAAAGAGGGGCTTTCAACAAGGATTTTCTCTATTGGCGCGCAATTAGGTGACCAAACCTCTCGATGTAACTTTTAGACATCGTTAATATTGCAAATAATAATATTAATAACTTTGTCATCTCAATTAGTGATTTAATAATATATAAAATATCGACAATAATTGAATCAAATAACGTGAGATACTATGCAACAATTACTGTAGCAATAATTGAACAAAACTAAGTGACTTCTCATGTAAGCATCAATAATCAATACCGTGTGCTACTATACAACCACACGTATTACTTTACTTTTACTACCAAGTAGTTCAACAGTTTTAACGGTAAAACTTCCGCCGTTATTTTTTAAAAAATATTTTGTCGTTTTCTCAATCCAACAATAATTCCTTTGTGCAATGATTGTGCCGTTGTACGGATATTCCCCGACAAAAAGAATATTATATAACAACTTGCATACTTTTCAAAATTTATAAATACTACCCACAACTATAACATTATCTCAAATTCATTCCATAATATTCAAAAAAATATTTTGAAAATTTTAAATCTTTATTCATAAAAGCTGGGGTCTCACAATGATGGTTAGAAGACTTAAACTATCATAAGTCATGAGAAATGAAATTATATGTAGTTTATACTTGGATAAGTTATAAACTCATGAAGAATAAGTAATAACTTGTCATAAAAATAAGTTGATGTAATATGTATGTTAAGATGTCAATATGATGGTTAGAATCCATATGAAATAATGAACAAATCATAAGTAACGAAGTTATGCTGGAATTCACACGATTGGACGATAATCGTCGAATTCGTGAAATTCTCGGATTGGAAGTCAAATTTTGATTTTGAGCTTGGAGACATTGGTTTTCGATGGGAACAAGTCTTATTTAGCATTATAGAGTCGCGAACTCGAAAATGACCGAATTCCGACTTAAAACGAAGAAACGAGTGTTGAACGTTCACGAACGTTTATCGTTTTCATTAAAAATGAACTCGTAGGTGAATTTTAAGTTAACAAAGTCAAAAATATAAAATTCTTGAATGAACACATAGAGTATGCGATTTATGAGCTAATGGCTTTTAAACGAGCCAATTCGGACTTAAAATGATCAAATTTGGAGTCCGGAAAGGTCGTTGTGCAAATCAAAATTGTCAATTGTCTGGTGCACAGAGCTGGCACCGCGGCGCCAACCCAAGGCTAATGTGTGTATTTGCCAGTGTGCGTGCATAGTGTCTTGACATATCAAGAGTCATGTGCACAGTCATGACAGAGATAATCTTGAGACTTCAGCAGCAGTCATGAGTCGTGAATTTAGGCATCGAAGAGTGGTGGCAGTGCAATATGCCCATTGCACAAGGACTCGTCTTGAAAGCCGCAAGAGCCTTGACCCTTGCCATCGCTAACTCATGCCACAAAGACAAAGGGAAGTCGAAATAGCAGCCATACTTACCTTAGGGATTACCATGAGTAAGGAGAGTTTATAAGTAAAGTAAGAACGTTAATTGATTGGTAATGAACTAAAATTTAAACATAACATTATTTAAGACATTGTTAAACCTTAAGTATGATAACTAAAGGTTAAAGATAATCAATCGAATGTGAACATAATTATGATGTAAACTATAACGGCAAGCCGAAACCAATAGTAAAAAATCTAATACATGATTAGATTGAAAAGAAGGGTACGATTCTTTAGGAACCATGTATTTTTATTCATGACCTAACGTGTTATGTATGTGATCATCTATTGTTGAGACTTTAAAGACTTAAAGTGAACGTGTAATAACAGTAGCAGACGCTGAAGGCAAGTATTCTAACCCTTGTCTATGTTCAACCTAGACAGATTTTGTGATTCATGTATTTTTACGCATGAATTGATGTATGATGAAGTCAAAGCCAATTCTTTTGGCTAGACTTAAGATGTTTGGATTTCTTATAATCTATCAAAGTATTGCCAATATTTTGCCAAACTATGTTGGTATGGTTTTCAAATGAAGACTGAGTATGCTAAACAATTTTTTTGTCGTCAAACGATAGGCACGTGAGGTTGCCACAACTTAAACGTACAAACGTTTAAAGAATGTAGTGTTGATCAACATAGAGTACTATAGGCTAATCACCTAGACGTGCTCGTAAGTAATGTCGGACTTACAGACTTAGTGTCGGGTTATCCCTTTCAAAGAAAGTACGAAATGCTCAAGGTCTTGGTCTGGAATTGATATTTTACTGAATATTGTCATTATAAAACGTTTTAAAGAAAAGAGAAGTTCTATTTTGAATTATTAATAGTACTTCATAACTATAGTTCAGTTATTGAAGATATATAATTCGTATGTTTCAAGTATGTCGTTTATGTAACGCCCGAGAAAATCGGGTTTTTATGATAATTAAATTTTTATTTGATTATGTGAATTAAATGAATTTAATTGATTTATTTTGTGAGTAAGCTATGTGAAGGTCATTCTATGACCTAGAATGTGCTAATGTGGTTAGTAATCTAGCTACGTGCTAGAATTAATTGTTTATAATTTCCAAGACGAAAATAAATATTTTTCAAAAAAATTCTGTAAAAACACTATTCATCCATTTCTGTTCGGGGAATTATTTTGAAATTCCGAGAAACGCGTAATGATAGAATATCAAGATAAGATGAGATATCTAATAATATTTCATTTATGGCAAACGAAGTTTTCGCCTGTGGAATTCAAACCTAAGGGTTAAGTGAAATGATTTCTGAGAAGGAAATGAAATGCGTAGAAGGAATTGCGTTATTGTTAATGTGTGTGTTATACTAGGGTGATACTATTTAGTATCTATGTATAATACGATGAGTTAATATGGAGTACAATACGATTATCGTATGAGTATTATACGGAGAGAATACGAGAATTATACGTATGGAATACGATTAGTATTATGAAATTAAGCTAAGACTTAATGATAATTCATTTGATTTGGATTATGTTGAGTCCAAGCAATTGAATGAGCAAGCCCAATGAATTAATGTGTTAAGCCCAAGTCAAGGCCCAATATTAGATTGGTTAAGCCCAATGCAAGAAAACCGAACCGTGGATCGAACTGGTGGGTCACCGAATGGGTAAAACCCATAGGGCAACCCATGGGGATGACCCATGGGTATGGTGGGCCGGGCCTTGGTGTGCAAGGCAAGCATAACACTTGGTCACCAAGTATTTTACTTGGTGACAAAGTGTTGAATAGTAAGGAGGTGGTGGTGTATTGACCAAATTGCCCTCCATTTCATTTGCCTATAAATAGAAAGCTAAAGTTGGTCTTTTGTGAGTTTTGCAAATTACCAACCTAGATTTTGAGAGAGAGAAAGAGCTAGACTCAACCAAAAGTTCTACTTTGAAGCTTTGTTTAAGAGTTTTTCAAGATTACCTAAGAGTTCTTAAGGTAATACTCCTTAATTCTAATTCCATCTCTTTTGGTTTTCTTTTAGTATGGAGAATCATAAATGGGTGGTGTATGTCTAGTATGGTGGAATAAGGATGACTTGTTATAGATTCAATATCTATAAGTCATAAAATCATAGAAATCATAAGGTGTGATATAGCTTAAAATCATGAAAGTATTGATTGTTGAGATTGATTGTTGATAAACAATTGAACTCCATCAATACGTAAATATGTACATCTTGCTTGGTTAGGATGTAGATATGAAGTCCATGGAGTATTCCATGTGATTTGGCTTAGAGAACATTAGTAATGAAGTTATGGCGAATTTCACAAAAATAGACGTTAAACGTCGAAAACATTGAAATTCTGGATTAGTAGTCGAAAGTTGCCGTGAGCCTTGAAAACGTTGTTTTTCAATGTTAACACGTGAGATAGAGTCTTTAAGAGTCGTGGACTCAAGAATCGTCGGATTTTGAGTTAAAATGAAGAAAACGAGCATTGAACGCTCATTAACGTTTATGAACGCTTAGAAAATGAACTCAATAGTGAATTTTGAGTTAACGGATTCGAAAGTGTCAAATTCTTATATGAACGCGTAGAGTATGTCATTTATGACGTGTAGGCTTTTGAACGGACCAAATTGGACTTATAACGAAGAAGTTATGAATTCGAGAAACTCACCAAAAATTTCATCTGTGGAATTTTTCAGATCGAGGTCTGCATGCTACGCCAGACAAGATGCTTTTAAATGCCACGCCAGAATACTGGCATAGTGTAAATGGCTACTAGAAAGTGGAAGCCACAGTAGCCAACCGATAGAAAGAAGTCTCGTGTCGCAGTGTTGAGATCGGGACTGGTATCGCTAAACCGGCACCGCAGCCTTGATCTTATACTAGGATGTCACGCCGCGGCGTGGGTATAGGGTAATTGTTGAATGACTTAGCGTTGAACTACAATTGTTCAGAGACCTAGAAGAGTAAAGTTTATACACTTCATAAGTGTATTAAAACTATTCCTATACTACTTATACTAAGGTACATGGTATTGAAACTTAGGAATTGAATGCATGTTAGTAAGTTATGAATGAAAAACACAAAGTGTTATCAATGAACCCTAGTCGGCAAACCACGTTGGTATTTCGCCGATGATGATAGAATCTGGTTAATAACGTAAGTTGGTTAATAAGCCGGGACGAAGGGTAATAAGTCGAATTGACTTTAGTAATGATATTAAGTTATCAAAGGCATAGAAGAGAAAGAAGTTGGTAGGAACAATGTAAAAATTATTTGATAGCTAATTACAGTGTGCTATGTGAATATATCATGTAGATTCTATAAAGGCTATGGTCAGTCGATTAAGTTATTTGAAGACGTTGAAAGGCAAGTTTTCTTAACGCTTGTCTAACCTTCAAGTTAGTCAAGTTTTATGTGATTCATTGTACTGAATTGCATGACTGATTTTAAAGAAAGGGTCAATGCCAGATTTAAGTCGGCTAGACTACTTGTAAGATATAGATTGATTGATATTCGTATCTTTTTATATAGAAATGTTAATGCTATCCTATGCCAAGTAATTGGTACAGATGTGAAGGTAAGGTTTGTCTATGAACAAACAAAAGTATTTTTTATCGATTATTCGATGGGCACGCGAGTTTGCCAAATGTTAAACGTAAATACGTTTAACGAATGAGTGTTGATCAACATAGAGTACTATAAGCTGATCACCTAGAAGTGCTCGTAAGTAATGCGGATGTACTGACCTTAGTCTTTGTGATATCCTTTTCAAGTATGAAAATAGAAAGTTATCGCTCATGGTCTATCAAGGTTCGTAATTCCTAATCTACTCTATACTTTGAGAATTGATGTTATGAAATGTTAAAGTATTATTGTTTCATAATACTTTATAACTATTTGTTCAGTTATGTATGAATTGTTATATAATTCACGAATGTGGTATTACTGTTATCCTTTGTTAAACTTGCTGAGCTTGTTATGCTCATTTCTTGCGTGAATTATATAATTGCAGTTAAGGATGAACATACTGAGAATGCTAAGAGAGATAAGGGCAAGGCTAAGATGGATACTTAACCATCGTGTAATAGATTAGTATGTTTGTATGTATTATGCATTACGAACAACAAATGATGTAATTGGTTTATGAACTTGGGAATGATTATACTTTGATTGTAATAAGAAGATAGTAATTACATTCATTAAGTTGTATTTCAATGGGATGATTGTATAGTTATGAGTACCGTGTAGCACCATATGTCGGGTTAGAAGAAACCCGAATTTGGGGGCGTCACAGTTTAAATGGAATTATTTTACTTGCCGAGCTAGTTATACTCACTCTTGCTTGAACCATATGAATGCAGCTAAGACCGAATGGACCGAAGGATCCGACAAGAATAAAGGAAAGGCTAAGGCGAACTTGTAGATTACCTATGTAATAGTATAGGTTTGTAATGATAATATTTGATATTATGTTAGGAACAAATGTAACGGTTATAAGATTTCATCACCAATGATCAAATTCCTCATCAAAAATCTGCATATGCCCTATATAGGATTCCCAAGCCATAAAATCCTATTTTTCAATTTTGTTACTTCACATAACATATTTAATTCATTTACTCATAACTAGTTATTTTCATGAAAATACCAAATTAGTCTCAAAAATATTTCTTTTTTGGGATTTAGCAGAATATATCCCATATTGAACATATATTTTTCTCGAAATTTTTAAAATTCATTTACTATTTTTCATATGGCCAAAACTGCCAAATATTTAGATATTTATCATAAATTGTACTTTTGTCCAAAAATTTCGAAATTTACAGGGTATACTCCTGTTATATACATGTACTCCCAATATAAATTTCACCAATTTTGGAGTTAACCACAAAGAGTTATAAGGGTTTTCTTTTAAAATAGTCTTTTCCCATAAAATCCATAACTCTTAATCTATAAATCCAAAAATCGCCATTTTTGGACACAATCTAGAAAACTCATCAAATTATCATTTCAAAATTTTCCAAAATTTTTGAAGGTCAGAAAAATTACAAAACTGCCCCTGGCAGAAACCCCTTTTGAATGAAAATACTATTCATATGAATACAAAGGATCATTCACCATGCATGCGGTAATCCACATAGACAGGTTATTCCTGTGACACCCCCAAATCCAGGTACTTCATTCCCACAGGATTTGGTGCTCACTTATAAAAAACTATTACATTTAACTACCCATAATAAAGGATAAAGACATAATTAAAATAACTTGAACAATAATCTCTCCCATTAAAGGGTTACATCATCAATTCGAATTAAATCCCAGGTAATCTAACCTTAAAATTATTACATCAGTTTGTGAAATACATCATAAAATAAAACAAGTCTTGAAACATAAAACATTTAAATAATTTCTCTTATGTCTTCAGCACTTGGACAATTTGCCCTTTCCTTTACTAGTAGACGGCTCATCAACTTTCTCCACTTTAGCTGCAGTGTTAATTGCAAGAGTGAGCAAATTTGGGGGCGTCACAGGTTGGTATCAAAGCATTAGGTTATAAAACTTAAGGGGGGAAGAACCTTAGGCTAATAACCGTGTAAGGAAGGTACAGTCCGAAGAATGAAATTCAAGTCAAATGAATTAATAATGTATTGAGGAAACTCAGTACCGAAAGATTTAAAAGATGAAAATTAATCTTAAATAAATTAAATGTGATTTATGCTTATACTATTGTGTATTATGTACTAATGAACGTGTTATGTGTTTTGTAGATGTCAAACGATAGCTTGATGTTTAGAGACATTGAAGTGATAAGTGAGGAGTCAGTGAACCAAGTGGAGATTGTACCGATGCCAGTGGCGGAGGTACCATTAGTGGTTCTAGAAGACTCGAATATTGAGGAGTACATCTCTGAGGAGAAATACTTCGAGGAGATAATGGGGATAACGTTATATCTAAATATGATGATTAACGTGGAGGAGGAGATGGAGGTGACATCGATTAATACGATGGTGCCTACTTAGGAGCCAACACCTCCGGATGCAATGAGATCATTGTATCTGGCTGTGTTGGATAGGAATGTGCAACTGCGCACTGTAGTGCAGACACAGAATGAAGAAATAACCGCCCTATATGAGGCGAAGGAATCTGCAGAGGCAGATTTTGAGACATAGCACGACGAGAAAGTGCTTATGACAGATAAGGCACGGGACTATAAGGAAGAGGTCGTAGAGCTTCGAAAGAAACTTGTTGAAAAAGACCAGAAGATAGCTAGGATGTCGTACATCCACGAGTGCGCTCATGAGGATTTCAAGCTGAAAATTACTTGTTATTCTATTGAGTACGGGCAGACTCGACATACCATAAGTCGAGATATTGTGTCGATACTGGCAAATCAGAAATATGAGAATGCCGTTCGACAGTGTTAGTAGATCGTTAGATCTTTTTATATATAAGTAGTGACGTAAAACCCTCTTTTGTATAATAAAAGGGTAGTCTTTTTGGTAAATCCCAATTTTTGTAGAAGTCAATCGCTGGATAGTATGTAAGAGCTTTTTGGGTAAGGGAACATGATGTAAATAGTTTTGACTATGAAAGCATATTAATATAATGAAGTTTTTATGTAATATGCTTGTTGTGGTATGAGTTATTATTTGAGGATGATAACCAAGTAGTTAAATAGATAATAACAAAACTTTATTTATTTAATCAGAATTATGCCGCTAAGAAGGAGACAACTTAACCAAGAGGCCGAGTCTCATAATGAAAATCAAGGGGGTCCTAATAACCCTATACAAGAGTTCGTTAATTTATTAACGGCTGTATTTAATCAAGTTGGGGGAGGAATTCCTGTAGCTCTTGGGGTAGTAAGAACAATTACCTTCATGGAATTTAAGAGTGTGGGTCCTCCTGAGTTTCGAGGAACGACGGACCCACTAGAGGCCCAGACATGGGTAAAAGAGATTGAAAAGGCGTTTGTGATAACAAATGTAGGTGAGGCGCAACAGATTTCTTTTGCGACTTACATGATGAAGGGAGAAGCCAACTACTGGTGGGAGGCTCACTTGGGTGGGGCTAGGACATAAGCTGTTACGTGGGAACAGTTTAAGAAGGTGTTCTTCGAGAACTATTTCCCTACTAGTATTCAAGGTAGGATGGAGATTAAGTTCTTGGAACTTAAGCAGGGGGATATGACAGTTCCCCAGTATGCCGCCAAATTCAATGAATTGGCGAGGTTTGCTCCACATCAGGTGGACACGGAAGAGAGGAAGGCGCGCAGGTTTGAGCAGGTCTTAAAACCCTGGCTCTATAGTAGAATATCGATTTTTCAGAGTGCTTCCTACGGGACCATTCTGGAAAAGGCGATAATAGCTGAAGGTGGTGGTGAGGCATTGTCTAAGTACCACAAAGAGCGAAAGAACAAGAATAAGGTAGAGAGTGGTAATAAGACTGAAGTTGCCAGCGGGAGTGGCAACTTGCCTTAGAGAAAGAGCTTCACCCCTGGGAATACTGGGGTAAAGCAAGGAGATCCTAAGTGTAAGATCCCAACTTATTATAAATAAAATTGAATTTTCTCTATTCATTATTCTAAATTAATAAGGTGTTAATTTGATATTATACTTTGGTTATGGGTGAAATGTGCAAATTTTACAAAATAAGCAACTGGTTATAAAATATTCCTTTTGTCGGGGAATATTCGTTTGGTCGTGGAATATTCTTTTTGTCGGGAATATCCATAAGATGGCGCAGTCAATTGTGGGCCCCATAACGGAATAACTGTCGGATGAAGAAAATGACAAAGTTTGAGTTTTATAAATAACGACATAATTGTTACCAATTAACTTTGTTTGAATACGGTGGTTAAAATACGATGTCTGGCGTGGTTGCTTAAAGAGTAAGGCACCGGTATTGTACAAAGATTGTTGAATTATTGATTAAACGTAAGAAGACACTACTCAATAATTGTTACAAAGAGTTCTTGTTCAATATTTTATTTTATTGATTCAATAATTGTTGCGTTGATATTTTATATTATTGTTGTTTCAATAATTGTCATCGCATAGTATTTCCCATTATCGATTAATAATTCATATTATTTGAATAATATTATTAGATAGCATTATTGGCAATGTCTAGAAAGTTCTGTCAAGGAGAGGTTTGGTCACCTAATTGCGCGCCAGTAAGGAGAAATCCTTATCGGAAAGCCCCCTCATTCCTGGGAACGACCTGGTTGTCATAATTGTGATTCTATAATATTATTTGTGAATAATTAATTATTGATTTATATGATAAGGAAATATTTATTTGATGCAGATATAAATGATGGATTTATTTATTTTATGTGGTTATAATTGAAGGAATTAATGTTGAGGTGTTTTATCAGTATTTTTGTCGGAATGGAGGTATTAAAAATCAAATCAGTATTTTTACGATATATTACGTGAGTTATAATTTTTAATCCGACTGTTGGATCGTTGTGATTTTTGGGATATGTTATACATATATAAGTTGAGTATATGTCCACAAATTTTGAACCATTAAAAATGAATGAATGATTTGTTATAAATTTTAAGAGGTGACTGATTCGGAAATTAGGTTTATAAATGATTTTGGTGGAAAATTCTAGAATTGAGTGGGCCCCACTTGTGGTTGGTGAAGAAATGTGCTGAATTTTATTTCAAATGTGGTGGGTGGCAATAGTAGCAGGTAAAGCCATCAGGTAGCAGGTCAAGTCTGCTTCGGCGTGCTAACATTTTCCTATAAATAGAGGGCTAAGTTAGAATTGAAAATCACACCAGAAACATAAGCTTTCTCTCTTTCTCTCTCTATATTATCGAGCGTATTTTGTGAGTATTTAGATACTTTGAGAGTTCTTTATTCAAGATAAGTTTCATTCAAAGATCACTTGAGACCTTTCATTCCGGAAATCGCTTTTTTCTTTGAGGTAAGGGATGTTATTTTCTTCTTAAATGATATTATTTTCTTCAATATCATTATGCCGAAATATTGGTTTGAACTTTTTAATCAAATTTGGAACTTTTTGTGTCGGGGTTACTATTCACGTATACGGCACTATTCACGAATACGACACTATTCACCGAAAAATAAAAATTTTCCCTTTTGTCCAAGATGTCTATTATGGTTATTATCTTTGATTGTATCCATGTTTTGATCTTTATTTTTGAATCCTGCTTCAAAATTGGTTATTATGGAGTATTATTGATCTTGGATAAACTGTTAAACAAATCCCTAATATTTGTCCTTCTGTCTCACTGGATTCGTTTTCTTTAAAATATTTTTCATCATCCTCAGTCTTAAATGATGATATTATTAAATATCTTTGGCCTGTAGTGCAAAAATGAATGATTAACTGATGAATATCTTTGGTCCGTAGTGCAAAGATGAACAAGTGTTGAGATGAACATGACCAACTGGTGATACAAATGAATATCTTTGGCCTGTAGTGCAAAGATGAATATTTGATTAAAGATGTATATTGATTATTGTTACAAGGATAAAATATTGATGATGGACTTTTAAATCTTAGAAGATAGTAGAACTCATTCTCTACTTGACTCTTCTAATGGATTGCTATTTCCGCTGTATTTGTTGATCTAAAACTTGTTGTCTATTATATTCTATCAGATTTTTCCATGTTGAAGACTAATGATAATTTGTTGTATATTATCTTAGTCATAATATTCTTTACTGGGCTAGTTGAGCTCACCCTTTTTCTTTTTGTTCCATTTTTCTTCTTAGGAGGTGAGAACATAGCAGGATCGAGTCGGGGTATGGAGTGATGGTTCTAGAAAGATGTTTTAGCAGTCCTCACTATTTCTGTAAAATAGTGTATGAATAATTGTAATGAGGACTTATTTGAGTGTTGATATTGTCTAGAAGACAATATTTGTATTTAAACTCACAGTATGTGTTGTCGTATTTTGTATGACAATTGTATTATTGAAGTTGTAGTTTGCTTTCTGTACCATGTATTTGGCGACTCAGAATGGGTGTTGTATACCTATTTTGGGGGCGTCACAGTTGGTATCAAAGCTTTGGGATATGGTCTCTGGCGGAGATCGAGGATTAGAACTAGGAGGGGATAGATGAGTAAATCCTTCGCTAGTGTCTCCTATCTAAGCTTATTTGTTGGTTAGTCATAATATAGGGATATTATGTGATATGTTAATTTGTTTAATTAACCCTTGTTTTATGGCAGTATTTAAGAATGACTGCTGAGAACGTTAACAATGGAGTGTATGAGACTGTGGAACAACCTTTAGTCACGAACCAGGAGAACGTGCAACAGGAAGGCAATATTCCTCCTGTAAACAACGCTACCGAGCAAACGATGAATGATGGAATGTTTAGGAGCTTTTTGCAGGTCATGCAAAATCAGATGTGGGAGACTCGTGTGCAAAATACGGGTGGAAATGATGGCAACGCACGGTTTGTCACGGCCAAGCAGTTCAAGGAGTTGGGACCACCAAATTTCTGGGGAAAGCCCGATCCGATTAAGGCGGAAACATGGGTCAAGAAAATTACCAAGATATTCGATGTCTTGGGATGCAATTTGAGAATGAAGGTTCCATTCGCCAACTTTATGTTCCGTGGTGAGGCGACATCGGTGGGAATCTGTGAAAGCGTACTCACCACCGCACTTAACATGTCTTGGGAAAGATTTTAGAAATCGTTTCAATGACAAGTACTTTCCGTAAAGTATTCGCTATATGAAGGAGGTAGAGTTTATTAGATCGAATGTAATAACATGACAAAGTTGTCTCAAAGATGAGGCGAAGTTCGCGGATTTATCTAAATGTTGTCAATAGGGCTCAATTATTAGAGCGAGATAATGAGTATACTCAACCAAGGGACCACAACCTGTGGTCATACTGGGTGGATGTAAGTCATCGTAACGATGATAACCAAATGAGGAGAAAAAATACGGACAAAAGCGGTAACCACTCGGGTGGTAATCGTGGCCATGATAATAGGAGAGGTGAGTCAAGTGGAAATTTCAGAAAGAGGAGATTCAACAATGACGGGAAGACATCAGCAGCAGCACCAGCACCAACAACAAATTCTAGGGGAGGAGAACGACCTCCAGTTAGATGTTACAAATGCGGAAAAGAGGGACATATCAGCCTAAACTGCCCACAACAATCCAATGTATGTTATAACTGTGGAAAGGAAGGACATATAACTTGGGATTGTTCTGTAGCAAAACCAAGTTCAGGGGGATGGTGACTCCAAAGGCTGTCCCGGATAAGTCAAAATCAGCGGTTCCTGGAAGAGCGTTTGTCGTGACTGGCCAAAACGTGAGGAACCCAAACGAGGTGATCACGGGTAAGCTTATCTTGAATTCTTGCGAAGTTTATACCTTACTAGATATCGGTTCTACCTATTCTTTTATCTCTCCTGCTTGTGCTCAACGTTTAAACTTGACTCTAGAGAAATTGGATTTTAACTTATCTGTTGAAACTCCGTTGGGTGAAGCCTTCGTTACATCTACAGTTTATAAATCTTGCTTGATCCAAGTTGGCACTATCACATTACCTGTTGATCTTATCTCTTTAAAGATACTTGCTTTTGATGTGATTTTAAGAATTGATTGGTTAACCACTCATCATGCCAAAATTGATTGTTTTCGTAAGGTTGTTAGTTTTCATATTCTTAACCAACCTGTTATGCGAATTCAAGCAACTAAACCACTAAAATCAGTCACTGCAAGCCACAAAGCTATTCGTTTATTGAAAAACGGATGTCAAGCTTTCTTAGCCCATATTATGGATTTGAATAAAGACAAGTCAGATTTGAATAATATTTCTGTTGTTAGAGAATTTCCTGATGTATTTCCTGAAGAACTTTCCAGTCTACCCCCAGAACGTGATATTAAATTCTTTATTGACCTTGAACCGGGTACAAAACCCATTTCTAAAACCCCATATTGAATGACTCTTATTGAACTTCAGGAGTTAAAAAGTCCACTACAGGAGTTATTAGACATCAGTTTCATTCGTCCTAGTACATCTCCTTGGGGTGCTCCTGTTTTATTCGTAAAGAAGAAAGACGGGAGTATGCGACTTTGTATTGACTACCGAGAATTGAACCATGTCACCATCAAGAATAGGTATCCCCTACCTCGCATTGATGACCTGTTCGACCAGTTATAATGAGCGTAATTCTTTTCAAAGATTGATCTTCGTTTTGGATATCATCAGCTGAAGATTAAAACTAAGGATATTCCAAAGACTGCCTTCAGAACTCGGTACGGGCATTATGAATTCTTAGTCATGTCTTTTGGATTAACTAATGCTCCTGCTGCTTTCATGGATATGATGAATCGAGTATTCAAGGAATATTTGGATCAGTTCATTGTTGTCTTTATTGATGACATCCTCATCTATTCCAAAAGCCGTGAAGATCATGAGCACCATTTGAAGCTGATACTTGAAAGGCTTCGTGAAAACAAGCTTTATGCCAAGTTGAAGAAATGCGAAGTTCGGCTTCGAGGAAGTAGCATTCCTTGGGCACGTGGTGTCAAAACATGGAGTATCTATTGACCGACGAAGATTGAAGCAATACAATGTTGGGAGCAACCAAGTGCGGATCAAGTACGCACTTTTCGGGCTTAGTTTGGTTATTATCGGAGATTCGTGGAAGGATTTTCTCGAATCGCTACTCGCTAACTCAGTTGACTCGGAAAGATAAAAAATTCGTATGGAGCGAGGAATTCGAGAAGAGTTTCCAAGAACTCAAGAGGAGACTCATTTCTAAGCACTGCTTCGCAATACCATCCGGTTCTCGATGGATTTGTTATCTACAACGATGCTGAAGCAAAGGGTTAGGATGTGTTCTCATGCAACATGGGAAAGTTATAGCCTATGCCTCACGACAACTCAAAGAATATGAGAGGAATTATCCTACTCATGATCTAGAGTTGGCAGCAGTCGTTTTCGCGTTGAAGATATGGAGACACTACTTGTATGGGGAGAAAGTGGAGATCTATACGGATTATAAATGCTTCAAATATTTTTTCACCCAAAAAGAACTCAACATGCGGCAGCGACGTTGGCTTGAGCTGTTGAAAGATTACGATCACAGTATTCAATACTATCTTGGAAAAGTGAACGTAGTAGCTGACGCATTGAGTCGAAGATCATATGCGAGTACGAGTGCGATATTGTCAATGCAAAGGCCCATTTTTATGACTTGCAAAGGATGGAGATAGAATTAAAGACTCCAGGGATCCACATGATGATGGCGAATATACGAGTAGAACCGACTTTAATTGATAAAGTTAAAGCTGCTCAAGCTACGGACCTGGGGTTGATGCGTATGAAGAAGAAAGTGCAAGAAGGTGTTATTCCAGAAGCAAGAATCGATGAAGAAGGAATACTTTGAGTCAACTCTAGACTTTGCGTTCCTAAAAATTCTGACTTGAAGCATAAAATCATGATGGAGGCACACAACACACCGTTTGCAATCCATCTTGGGAGTACTAAAATGTATCATGATATTCGACACACATTTGGAGGAACAATATGAAGAGAGAGATCACGGAGTTTATCTCGAGGTGTTTAACTTGTCAACGTGTAAAGGCGGAGCATCAAGTGCCAAAAGGTCCATTGCAACCACTTGAGATTCCGGAATGGAAGTGGGAACACATTATCATGGATTTCGTTACGGGTCTTCCCAATGTTTCTCAAGGTATAAATGCGATTTGGGTTATTGTTGATAGATTAACCAAGTCTGATCATTTCTTGCTTATACGTGAAACTTATTCCCTTGAACGTCTTGCTCGTATGTATTTGAATGAGATTGTGAGATTGCATGGCATGCCAGTACCCATAGTTTGGGATCGTGACCCAAGATTCACTTCACGATTTTGGGTTAGCTTGCAGAAAGCTATGGGCAAGGATTTACGATTCAGTTCGGCATACCATCCTCAAACGGACGGACAATCAGAGAGGACTATTCAAACTCTTGAAGATCTATTAAGAATATGTGTCCTAGACTTCAAAGGGAGTTGGGATAAGTATTTACCATTGGTGGAATTCTTTTACAACAACAGTTATCAAGCAAGTATAGGCATGGCTCCATTCGAGGCGTTGTATGGACGAAAGTGTCGTTCTCCAGTATGCTGGGATGAGGTGGGAGAAGCAACGTTGTTGGGACCAGAATTAGTATGCATGACTACAGAAAGAATCCAAATGATTCGACAACGTATTCAAACCTCACAGGATCGACAAAAGAGTTATGTTGATCTTCATCGAAAGGACGTGGAATTTAATATTGAGGATCATGTATTTTTACATGTTGCTTCATGGAAGGGAGTTACAAGATTTGGAAAGATAGGAAAGCTCAATCCAAGTTTTGTTGGTCCATTTGAGATTCTTGACCGAATAGGAAATGTGGCCTATAGACTCGCATTACCTCCAAACATGTCTCGTGTTCATAATGTTTTTCATATATCTATGCTTTGTAAATATGTGAAAGACCAGAACCCCATTATTGCGTTAGAACCAGACGAGATAGCCAAAGATTTAACGTACGAGGAGGTACTTGTTAAGATCTTGGATAGGAAAGAGCATGTCCTACGCACCAAGGTTATGCCACAAGTTAAGGTTTTGTGGAGGAACCATGCTATTGAAGAAATGACCTGGGAGTTGGAATCAGAAATAAAAGCGAGGTACCCTCACCTGTTCGAAACACCAGGTACGTATGTCCATTTCGAGGATAAAATTTTATAGGGAGGGGAGGTTGTAAGACCCCAACTTATTATAAATAAAATTGAATTTTCTCAATTCATTATTCTAAATTAATAAGGTGTTAATTTGATATAATACTTTGGTTATGGCTGAAATGTGCAAATTTTACAAAATAAGTAAGTGGTTATAAAGTATTCCTTTTGTCGGGGAATATTCGTTTGGTCGTGGAATATTCTTTTTGTCGAAAATATCCATACGACGGCGCAGTCAATTGTGGGCCCCATAACGGAATAAGCGCTCGGATGAAGAAAAGCGACAAAGTTTGAGTTTTATAAATAACTGCCGTAATTGTTCTCAAGTAACACCGTTGGAATACACGGTGGTTAAAATACGATGAATACGCGTGGTTGCACAAAGAAGAAGATTGCAGTATTGCATTAATATTGTTGAATTATTGATTCGCATATAAGAAGGCACTACTCAATAATTGTTACAATAGTTTTGCTCAATATTTTATTTTATTGATTCAATAATTATTGCATTGATATTTTATATTATTGTTGTTTCAATAATTGTCAACGCACAAATATTTTCCATTATCGGATCAATAATTCATATTATTTGAATAATATTATTAGATAGCATTATTGGCAATGTCTAGAAAGTTCATCAAGGAGAGGTTTGGTCACCTAATTGCACGCTAGTAAGAGAGAAATCCTTATCGAAAGCCCCTCTTTCCTGGGAATGCTTTGGTTGTCATAATTGTGATTCTCGTAATATTATTTGTGAATAATTAATTATTAATTTATATGATAAGGAAATATTTATTTGATGCGAGATATAAATGATGGATTTATTTATTTTATGTGGTTATAATTGAAGGAATTAATGTTGAGGTGTTTTATCGGTATTTTTGTCGGAATGGAGGTATTAAAAATCAAATCAGTATTTTTATGATATATTGCGTGAGTTATAATTTTTAATCCGACCGTTGGATCATTGTGATTTTTGGGATATGTTATACATATATAAGTTGAGTATATGTCCACAAATTTTGAACCATTAAAAATGAACGAATGATTTGTTATGAATTTTAAGAGGTGACTGATTCGGAAATTAGGTTTATAAATGATTTTGGTGGAAAATTCTAGAATTGAGTGGGCCCCCTTGTGGTTGGTGAAGAAATGTGCTGAATTTTATTTCAAATATGGTGGGTGACAATTGTAGTAGGTAAAGCCATCAGGTAGCAGGCCAAGTCTGCTTCGGCGTGCTAACATTTTCTTATAAATAGAGGGCTAAGTTAGAATTGAAAATCACACCAGAAACATAAGCTTTTTCACTTTCTCTCTCTATATTATCGAGCGTATTTTGTGAGTATTTAGATACTTTGAGAGTTTCTATTCAGTACAAGTTTCATTCAAAGATCACTTCCAACCTTTCATTCCAAGAAATCTTGTTTCTTTGAGGTAAGGATGTTATTTTCTTCTTAAATGATATTATTTTCTTCAATATCATTATGCCAAATATTGGTTTGAACTTTTAATGAAATTTTGAACTTTTTGTGTCTGGGGTTACTATTCACGATACTGGCACTATTCACGATCGACACTATTCACGAATACTCAAGACTATTCAAGAAAAATGAAATTTTTCCTTTTTGTCCAAGATGTCTATTATGGTTACTATCTTTGATTGTATCCATATTTTGATCTTTATTTTTGAATCCTGCTTCAAAATTGGTTATTATAGAGTATTATTGATCTTGAATAAACTGTTAAACGAATCCCTAATATTTGTCCTTCTGTCTCACTGGATTCGTTTTCTTTAAAATATTTTTCATCATCCTCAGTCTTAAATGATGATATTATTAAATATCTTTGGCCTGTAGTGCAAAGATGAATGATTAACTGATGAATATCTTTGGCCCGTAGTGCAAAGATGAACATGTGTTGAGATGAACATGACCAACTGGTGATATAAAATGAATATCTTTGGCTCTGTAGTGTAAAAGATGAATATTCGATTAAAGATGTATATTGTTAGTTGTTGGGGATAAAATATTGATGATGGACTTTTAAATCTTAGAAGATAGTAGAACTCATTCTCTACTTGACTCTTCTAATGGATTCTTTATTTCACGCATTTGTTGATCTAAAACTTGTTGTCTATTATATTCTATCGATTTTTCCCTCGTCAAGACTAATGATAATTTGTTGTATATTATCTTAGTTATAATATTCTTTTATTGGGCTAGTTGAGCTCACCCTTTTCCTTTTGTTCCATTTTTCTTCTTAGGAGGTGAGAACATAGCAGGATCGAGTCTGGGTATGGAGTGATGGTTCTAGAAAGATATTTTAGCAGATCCTCCTCACTATTTACGTAAAATAGTGTATGAATAATTGTAATGAGGACTTATTTGAGTGTTGATATTGTCTAGAAGACAATATTTGTATTTAAACTCACAGTATGTGTTGTCGTATTTTGCACGACAATTGTATTATTGAAGTTGTAGTTTGCTTTCTATACCATGTATTTGGCGACTCAGAATAGGTGTTGTATACCTATTTTGGGGGCGTCACAGTTGGTATCAAAGCTTAGGTATATAGTCTCTAGCGGAGATTGGGGAATAGAACTAGGAGGGGATAGATGAGTAAATCCTTCGCTAGTGTCTCCTATCTAAGCTTATTTGTTGGTTGGTTATAATATAGGGATATTATATGATATGTTAATTTTTTTTAATTAACCCTTGTTTTATGGCAGTCTTTAAGAATGGCTGCTGAGAACGTTAGCAATGGAGTGTATGAGACTGCGGAACAACCTTTAGTCACAAACCAGGAGAACATGCAACATGAAGGCAATATTCCTCCTGTAAACAACACTATCGAGCAAACGATGAATGATGGAATGTTTAAGAGCTTTTTGTAGTTCATGCAATATCAGATGTGGGAGACTCGTGTACAAAATACGGGTGGAAATGATGGCAACGCGCGGTTTGTCACGGCCAAGCAGTTTAAGGAGTTGGGACCACCAGATTTCTGGGGAAAGCCTGATCCGATTAAGGCGGAAACATGGGTCAAGAAAATTACCAAGATATTCGATGTCTTGGGATGCACGGAGGAACAGAAGGTTCCATTCGCCACCTTTATGTTCCGTGGTGAGGCAGACATTGGTGGGAATTGTGAAGCGTACCACCAAATTGCACTTAACATGTCTTGGGAAAGATTTCAGAATCGTTCAATGACAAGTACTTTCCGAAAGTATTCGGCTATACGAAGGAGGTAGATTTTATTAGACCGAGCGTAACAACATGATGTTGTCTCAAAGACGAGGCGAAGTTCGCGGAGTTATCCAGATGTTGTCAATAGGGCTCAATTATTAGAGCGAGATAATGAGTATACTCAACTGAGGGACCACAACCGAGGTGTGGTCATATTAAGCATAAAGCCAATCATCAACGGATGTATTTTAGGAGGAGTTACCTGGGTATTCCACCCGGACAGGAGGTTGAGTTTGTAATTGATCTCACATGGGAATGGCACTATTCAAGGGCACCATATCGGATGGCGCCGATTGAGATAAAGGAATTAATGGTTCAATTGCAGAACTATTAGATGAAAAGTACATTCAACCGAAAGTGTGTCTCCTTGGGGAGCACCCATTATTATTTGTAAAGAAAAGGATGGGTCGTTAAGACTTTGTATAGACTATCGAGAGTTGAACAAGTTAACGATTAAGAAAAAATACATTGCTGCCCCGGGATCGATGATCTATTTGATCGGTTGAAAGGAGCAAAGTATTTTCTAAGATAGATTTTGCATACGCAGGGGTATCATCGGTTAAAGGTAAGGAAGGAGGATGTACCTAAGGCGGCGTTCGAGAACTCGTTATTGGCCATTACGAAGTTTCGGTGATGTCATTTGGGTTGACTAATGCGCCAACCGCATTTATGGATATGATGAACAGAGTGTTCAAACAGTATTTGGACAAGTTCGTTATAGTGTTCATTGATGATATTCTAGTCTATTCGAAGACGTCAGAAGATCATGCAGAACATTTAAGTATAGTGTTGGAAACACTAAGGAAGGAAAGGTTGTATGCAAAATTCACAAAGTGTGAATTTTGGCTTGAACGAGTGCAGTTTTTAGGACATGTTATTGATAAAGATGGCATTTTCGTAGATCCAGCAAAAGTAGAAGCAGTTAATGAGTGGGAGCAACCAAAAACGCCAACTGAGGTTTGGAGTTTTCAGGGGTTAGCGGGATACAATAGAAGGTTCATTCCGGACTTTTCTAAAATAGCTACTCCATTGACAAATCTGACAAGGAAGTCGGTGAAGTATGTGTGGACTGAAAAATGTGAGAACAGTTTTCAGGAACTAAAGAAGAGATTAAGTGAGGCACCTATATTGTCCTTACCCGACGATACAGGGAACTTTGTAGTGTATAGCGACGCTTCGCATAAAGTACTGGGTTGCGTGCTCATGCAACATGGAAAAGTCATTGCGTATGCGTCACGTCAATTAAAGGATTATGAGAAGGCCTATCCTACTCATGATCTGTAATTGGCAGCTGTAGTTTTTGCCTTGAAGATATGGAGGCATTATCTATATGGTGAGAAGTGTGAGATATACACGGACCACAAAAGTCTGAAATATATCTTCACACAGAAGGAGTTGAACATGAGACAGAGAAGGTGGTTAGAGTTAATAAAAGATTACGACTGATATTTTATATCATCCGGGAAAGGCAAATGTAGTAGCCGATGAACTAAGTAAGAAGGGTAGAGAGAAACTGTCAATGTTAACAACTCAGAATGAGTTGATAACGGCTATGGCAAGAATGGCTAGAAGTTAAGTTACAGGAGGAAGCGGTGGAAATGTTATTTTCCATGGAAACCCAACCGACCATAGTGGAACGGGTTAGGGGAGTACAATTGAGCAACGAGGAATGCAAGCAGATGAAGAAGAGGATAGAAGATGAAGAAAAGACTAGGTATAACCTCGATAAGGAGGGATTACTTCGTTTTGAAGGAAGAATTTGGGTTCCAAATGATTCTGAATTAAAGGAAGAAATAATGATGGAGGCTCATAGTTTGAGGTACTCGATACATCCCGGTAGTACGAAGATGTATCAAGACCTTCGTCAGAACTTTTGGTGGCCGAACATGAAAAGGGAGATAGCAGAATATGTTAGTAGGTGCTTAACTTGTCAAAAAGTTAAGGCTGAACACCAACGACCTAGCGGCTTGTTGCAACCGTTAGAAATTTCAGAGTGCAAATGGGAGCACATCACAATGGACTTTGTGGTGGGACTTCCAACAACAAGGAAAGGATACGATGCTATTTGGGTGATAGTGGATCGATTAACGAAATCGGCTCATTTTTTACCAATAGGAGTTAGGTATAACCTAGATCAGTTAGCTAAGCTGTATGTCAAAGAAATTATTTCCAAACATGGAGTACCTGTTTCGATTGTGTCAGATCGTGATCCATGATTCACATCAAACTTTTGGAGGAGTTTGCAAGAGCAAATGGGAACGCAGTTAAGATTGAGTACGTTGTATCATCCTCAGACGTATGGTCAGAGTGAACGGACAATCCAAACGCTTGAAGATATGTTGAGATCTTGCGTTATTGATTTTAAAGGGAGTTGGGACGAATATCTATCGTTGGTGGAATTCTCATACAACAATAGTTTTCATGCTAGTATAAGCATGCAGCCTTACGAAGTGTTGTATGGAAGGAAGTGCCGAACTCCATTGTGTTGGGATGAGGTGGGTGAACGTCGGATGTTGGGACCTGAGATGGTACAGCAAACGGCGGACATGGTGAAGATAATACGTGCTCGATTAGTTGCGGCTTAAGATAGGCAGATGAAGTATGCAGATCCTCATAAAGAGGAGAGAATTTGATGTAGGATCTTTTGTCTTTTTGAAAGTATCGCCTTGGAAGGGGAAGATACGTTTTGGAAAGAAAGGGAAATTAAGTCCAAGGTTTGTAGGACCTTTTGGGATTTTAAGAAGGGTATGAGAGGTAGCTTATGAAGTAGCCTTACGTCCAGAAATGGAATGCATTCATAATGTGTTTCATGTGTCTGTGTTGCGTCCTTATAAACCAGAATATAAACACGTAATAGAGTATGAATCTATCCAGATAGAGAAAGATTTATCTTATGAGGAACTTTCGATTCAAATTATTGATAGGAAGGAACAAGTTTTAAGAAATAAGGTAATACCTTCAGTGAAGGTGTTATGGAGAAACCACAATACTGAAGAAGCAACGTGGGAACTCGAGAGTAAAATGAAGGAAGATTTTCCTCATTTGTTCAGGTAATTATAAGCTAGATTCTGGGGACAGAATCCTTATAAGGGGGAGAGAATGTAACGCTCGAGAAAATACGATTTTTATGATAATTAAATTTTTATTTGATTATGTGAATTAAATGAATTTAATTAATTTATTTTGTGAGTAAGCTATGTGAAGGTCGTTCTATGACCTAGAATGTGCTAATGTGGTTAGTGTGCTAGAATTAATTGTTTAGAATTTCCAAGACGAAAATAAATATTTTCTGAGAAATTTCCGTAAAACCACTATTCATCCGTTTCTGTTCGGGGAATTATTTTGAAATTTCGAGAAATGCGTAATGATATAATATCAAGATAAGATGAGATATCTAATAATATTTCATTTATGGCAAACAAAGTTTTCACCTGCGGACTTAAAACCTAAGGGTTGAGTGAAATGATTTCCGAGAAGGAAATGAAATGCGTAGAAGGAATTGCGTTATTGTTAATGTGTGTGTTATACTATTTAGTATCTATGTATAATACAATGAGTTAATACGGAGTACAATACGATTATCGTACGAGTATTATACGGAGAGAATACGTGAATTATACGTATAAAATACGATTAGTATTATGAAATTAAGCTAAGACTTAATGATAATTCATTTGATTTGGATTATGTTGAGTCTAAGCAATTGAATGAGCAAGCCCAATGAATTAATGTGTTAAGCCCAAGTCAAGGCCCAATATTAGATTGGTTAAGTCCAATGCAAGAAAATCGAACCATGGATCGAACCGATGGGTCACCAAATGGGTAAAACCCATTGGGCAACCCATGGGGATGACCCATGGGCATGGTGGGCTGGCCCTTGGTGTGCAAGGCAAGCATAACACTTGGTCACCAAGTATTTTACTTGGTGACAAAGTGTTGAATAGTAAGGAGGTGGTGGTGTATTGACCAAATTGCCCTCCATTTCATTTGCTTATAAATAGAAAGCTAAAGTTGGTCTTTTTTGAGTTTTTCAAATTGCCAACCTAGATTTTGAGAGAGAGAAAGAGCTAGACTCAACCAAAAGTTCTACTTTGAAGCTTTACTTAAGAGTTTTTCAAGATTACCTAAGAGTTCTTAAGGTAATACTCCTTAATTCTAATTCCATCTCTTTTGGTTTTCTTTTAGTATGGAGAATCATAAATGGGTGGTGTATGTCTAGTATGGTGGAATAAGGATGACTTGTTATAGATTCAATCTCTATAAGTCATGAAATCATAGAAATCATAAGGTGTGATATAGCTTAAAATCATGAAAGTATTGATTGTTGATAAATAATTGAACTCCATCAATACGTAAATATGTACATCTTGCTTGGTTAGGATGTAGATATGAAGTCCATGGAGTATTCCATGTGATTTGGCTTAGAGAACGTTAGTAACGAAGTTATGGTGAATTTCACAGAAATAGACGTTAAACGTCGAAAACATTGAAATTCTGGATTAGTAGTTGAAAGTTGTCGTGAGACTTGAAAACGTTGTTTTTCAATGCCAACACGCGACATAGGGTATTTAAGAGTCGTGGACTCAAGAATCGTCGGATTTTGACTTAAAACGAAGAAAACGAGCATTGAACGCTCATTAACGTTTACGAACGCTTAGAAAATGAACTCAATAGTGAATTTTGAGTTAACGGATTCTAAAGTGTCGAATTATTATATAAACGCGTAGAGTATGTCATTTATGACGTGTAGGCTTTTGAACGGATCAAATCGGACTTAGAACGAAGAAGTTATGAATCCGGGAAACTCACCAAAAATTTCATCTGTGGAATTTTTCTCAGATCGAGGTCCGCGCGGCATGTGCCGAGATAGTGCTTTTTAAATGTGTTGCAAACACGGTGTAAATGGTTATCTTTGAAATAGCGCATACCATCGATAGAAGGAGTCTCTCGTGTCTGCAGCATTGCCGAGACCAGGACTGGTATCGCTAGCTGGCGCGCAGCAAATAGCGCTTGATCTTATCTAGGATGTCACACTGCCATGGCGTGGAGTGCAGGTAATTGTTGAATGACTTAGGGTTGAACTGTAATTGTTCAGAGACCTAGAAGAGTAAAGTTTATGCACTTCGTAAGTGTATTAAAACTATTCCTATACTACTTATAATAAGGTATATGGTTTTGAAACTTAGGAATTGAATGCATATTAGTAACTTATGAATGAAAAACACAAAGTGTTATCAATGAACCCTAGTCGGGAAACCACGTTGGTACTTTGCCGATGATGATAGAATCCGGTTAATAACGTAAGTTGGTTAATAAGCTGGGACGAAGGGTAATAAGTTGAATTGACTTTAGTAATGATATTAAGTTATCAAAGGCATAGAAGAGAAAGAAGTTGGTAGGAATAATGTGAATAATTGTTTGATAGCTAATTACAGTGTGCTATGTGAATATATCATGTAGATTCTGTAATGGCTGTGGTCAGTCGATTAAGTTATTTGAAGATGCTGAAAGGCAAGTTTTCTTAACGCTTGTCTAACCTTCAAGTTAGTCAAGTTTTATGTGATTCATTGTACTGAATTGCACGACTGATTTTAAAGAAAGGGTCAATGCCAGATTTAACTCGGCTAGACTACTCATAAGATATAGATTGATTGATATTTGTATCTTTCTATATAGAAATATTAACGCTATCCTATGCTAAGTAATTGTTACGGATGTGAAGGTAAGGTTTGTCTATGAACAAACAAAAGTAATTTTCATCGATTATTCGATGGGCACGCGAGTTTGCCAAATGTTAAACGTAAATACGTTTAACGAATGAGTGTTGATCAACATAGAGTACTATAGGCTAATCACCTAGAAGTGCTCGTAAGTAATGCAGATGTACAACCTTAGTGTTGTGATCCTTTTCAAGTATGAAAATAGAAAGCTACTGTTCATGGTCTATCGACCGGTTCAGAATTCCTAATCTACTCTATACTTTGGGAATTGATGTTATGAAATGTTAAAGTATTATTGTTTCATAATACTTTATAACTATTTGTTCAGTTATGTATGAATTGTTATATAATTCACGAATGTGGTATTACTGTTATCCTTTGTTAAACTTGCTGAGCTTGTTATGCTCATTTCTTGCATGAATTATATAATTGCAGTTAAGGATGAACATACTGAGAATGCTAAGAGAGATAAGGGCAAGGCTAAGATGGATACTTAACCATCGTGTAATAGATTAGTATGTTTGTATGTATTATGCATTACGAACAACAAATGATGTAATTGGTTTATGAACTTGGGAATGATTATACTTTGATTGTAATAAGAAGATAGTAATTACATTCATTAAGTTGTATTTCAATGGAATGATTGTATAGTTATGAGTACCGTGTAGCACCATATGTCGGGTTGGAAGAAACCCGAATTTGGGGGCGTCACAGTTTAAATGGAATTATTTTACTTGCTGAGCTAGTTATATTCACTCTTGCTTGAACCATATGAATGCAGCTAAGACTGAATGGACCGAAGGATCCGACAAGAATAAAGGAAAGGCTAAGGCGAACTTGTAGATTACCTATGTAATAGTATAGATTTGTAATGATAATATTTGATATTATGTTAGGAACAAATGTAACGGTTATAAGATTTCATCACCAATGATCAAATTCCTCATCAAAAATCTGCATATACCCTATATAGGATTCCCAAGCCATAAAATCCTATTTTCCAATTTTGTTACTTCACATAACATATTTAATTCATTTACTTATAACTAGTTTATTTTCATGAAAAATACCAAATCAGTCTCAAAAATATTTCTTTTCTGGGATTTAGCAGAATATATCCCATATTGAACATATATTTTTCTCGAAAATTTTAAAATTCATTTACTATTTTTCATATGGCCAAAACTGCCAAATATTTAGATATTTATCATAAATTGTACTTTTGTCCAAAAATTTCAAAATTTACAGTGTATACTCCTGTTATATACATGTACTCCCAATATAAATTTCACCAATTTTGGAGTTAACCACAAAGAGTTATAAGGGTTTACTTTTAAAATAGTCTTTTCCCATAAAATCCATAACTCTTAATCTATATATCCAAAAATCGCCATTTTTGGACACAATCTAGAAAACTCATCAAATTATCATTTCAAATTTTTCCAGAATTTTTGAAGGTCAAAAAATTACAAAAGCGCCTGGCGAGTAAAACCCCTTTGAATGAAAATACTATTCATATGAATACAAAGGATCATTCACCATGCATGCGGTAATCCACATAGACAGGTTATTCCCGTGACACCCCCAAATCCAGGTACTTCATTCCCACAGGATTTGGTGCTCACTTATAAAAAACTATTACATCTAACTACCCATAATAAAGGATAAAGACATAATTAAAATAACTTGAACAATAATCTCTCCCATTAAAGGGTTACATCATCATCTCGAATTAAATCCCAGGTAATCTAACCTTAAAATTATTACATCAGTTTGCGAAATACATCATAAAATAAAACAAGTCTTGAAACATAAAACATTTAAATAATTTCTCTTATGTCTTCAGCACTTGGACAATTTGCCCTTTCTCCACTTTAGCTGCAGTGTTAATTGCAAGAGTGAGCAAACAAATGCTCACTGATATAGAATGTAGCAATGATAATAACATGAGAGTGAACAAGAAAAGCTGAACAATAAGGAACTTGTTCTACAAATCAAAATAGAAAACAAGTTTGAACTTTAATTATCTGAGGGTCTTAAAACCATGAACTATGTCCCCGATACTTAGGTATTATTACCCAACCTTAACAGTCATTTAGACTATACGGATCCTTCTTAACGTACTTAGGGGGATCAACCCTTTGTACCATGTATTGTGCACAAACATCTAAATGTTACAAGTACAAAATCCCCTATGTTAGGGTTGTTCGTCTCAGTTTGGATTTAGAATTTCCGCATTATAGAAAGTTTAGTTTGGAACAAGCTTATCAGTGTTTCTAGAATTTTAGAACACTATTCGAATATAGATTAATTCAATCAATAAAGGTTTACTTACTACTTGAAGGTTTAATATAACGATAAAGCTTTGAACAAGGTTATCAAAGTCAACGATTGAATAACAATAATATATAATTGAGTAAACATGATATACATGCAAAGCGCTATAGAAGAGTTAAAACAATCTACCTTGAATAAATGTATTAGAACAATATATGCTTTGAATAATAATTAGGAAACTAAATCTCGCTCGATGTATTGAATTAGGTTACATAATCTTGTACAAAAATACGCAAGATAGATTAAGCTTGCTCAACTTCATAAAGAATGTTAGGAACTTGCACAATAATAATTTAGGAATGGGAACTTGCATTCAATACGAAAGGAATGAAGTTAGAAAGCTTTGCTCAATGTAAAGAGTTAAGGTTTATGAACTTGCTCAATAATAACAAGGTAGAGTTAGAAAATTTGCCTTGATTGTAAGCTACATAAACGTAAAATAATCTCCAATTACCCTATATACACCATTGAAATCGCAACAACAATTAATTGCATGAATATTAGTTTTCGGGTTTAAACCATCATTTAGGTCATAACCTTAACTTAGCATCTAACCATGTAGGTTAACACACTTAACGAATCTAAAATCTCATTACGAGCTAACATAACTCAATCGTTCATCTCTAACTTTTAAAAAACATCACTTTTAGTTTCATTATGTAACTCAATTAACAATCACTTCAAAATCTTTTATACTTTGTATTATAACGCATGACAATCTGCTATTATAGTTTATATTATGCCTTAACATCAATAACATGCTTACTAAACTAATATAAGTCCATTACACATGATCTGCAAATAAGCAGACTTCTTATCTCGAGTATTGGGGTATGGCAAGCAAATTGCGCCATACTTAAGCTCAGGATAAAGACAAATTCTTGTGCCGGTGTTAGACGACCATGCAGAGAAGGCTAATGAATAGTAGCCGACTTTAGCCCAACAAACACAAATTTCACCAATCAAATGGTGATAACAACATGTAAAATAAATATACAATTACCATAAACATGATTGCTAACACATTCAACCACTTATCAGAATTTAACAACTAAAACTATTTTAATTTCTCAATTTTAATGTTTTTCATATAAAACTCCATTTTTGATAGTCTATCCCAAAAATCATCAATGTGAATTCATTATTTGGCCAAATCATTCCATTCAAATTATGTTATGTTCGTATCTCAACGAACTAACATATACAAGCGTCAATTTACAGTTTAACATAAAGAATTGGCCATCAAAATTAATAATTTTCCATGAACCATATGAAACACATATACTGTCAAAATTTTCTTCCTCTGTCAACGAATTTAGCATCCAAACTTCTTGTTTTAAACATAAACTCTAGCATTATACCACATATCCACCATAATTTAGTTACACAACAATTTTGAAAGAATTACAATTAACAGAACATAACAAATTTGCCGTAAGTTCATATATGTATGTATGTATATATATATATAATACAAGGGTTAGATAGAATACCTTCAATATGCTTAATCCCTTGCTAACACTGAAATTGCTTAGGTTTCCTCTCAATCTCTCAAGTTCTATGCAAACTTTCTTCTTTCTTAATTCCTACGCTCCCTCTCTTTTCTCTCAACTATGCTCTCACAGCCTTTGGAGAAAATATGACGCAAATAAACTGTTTAACGCATCAGGTTAAAACCGAAGAGTTACATCAGTTGTAAAATGCCAAAGGCCACAAGGCCCTATTTGGCTAACCAAAAACTCCCAAACTAGATTATTATTATTTTATTTATATTATATAGTTACAAGTGTCACACATTACTTTAGTTAATTTTAAATAACTTTAGTTTAACTAATTTAAATAACTTCTATTATAATTACATTTACGAATAATAAATAATTATATATCTAATTTAATTAATAAATTAGAAACATTACTTTATCTAATTCATTAATTTCCATTAAATTAAACAATTCATTTAATTTAATTATTTTCTTAAATATTAAGCAATTGATTTAATTTAATTATTTCTTTAAATTAAATCCTTCAAATAAAATTATCATTACTCAACTTAATTAACATTAATAAATTTAGTTACTAAATTAATTCATCATAATTCATAAAATATTTATTTTCCTCAATAAATAAATTATTTTAAATATTTATTTAATTCCATAAATATTTAAATTAAATTATAAATTTCTCGATCGTTACATCCTTCCCTCCTTAAAAGGATTCTGTCCCCAGAATCACAACTCGAAAAAATTTATCCGTTACATTCTTCCCTCCTTAACAAGATTCTGTCCCCAGAATCGCTATACAAAATCAAGCAAACAACTGAGGATAATTCTTCATCATAACGCTTTCAAGTTCCCACGTAGCTTCTTCAGCATTGTGGTTCCTCCAGATTACCTTAACAGAAGGTATCACCTTATTCCTCAGTACTTGTTCTTTTCTGGCAACAACTTGAACAGGGACTTCTTCATATGATAAATCTTTCTCAAATTGTAAGGGCTCATATTCGATAACATGTTTATAGTCAGGCTTATATGGTCTCAACACCGAAACATGGAAAACATTATGAATATGCTCTAACTTCAGAGGTAAAGCTACCTCGTACGCCACTTCGCCAACTCGTCGAAGCACTTCGAAAGGTCCTATAAATCTAGGGCTCAATTTCCCTTTCTTGCCAAATTGAATTTTCCCCTTCCAGGGAGACACTTTCAAGAAAACATAACTACCGACATCAAATTCCCGATTCTGTCGATGTTGATCGGCTTATTTCTTCTGTCTATCTTGTGCAGCTATTAATCTTGCTCGAATAACCTTGATTATTTCGACAGTCTGTTGTACCAATTCTGGACCCAATAGTTGACGTTCACTAACCTCGTCCCAACATAATGGAGTTCTGCATTTCCTGCCGTATAACTCTTCGTAAGGCGGCATGCCAATATTCGCGTGATAACTATTATTATAAGAAAATTCCACCAATGGCAGATGGTGATCCCAATTTCCCTTGAAATCCATGATACATGCTCGAGCATATCTTCTAGTGTTTGGATGGTTCTCTCTCACTCATAAAAGTCGATTCGAGGATGGTACTATATTTGTGCTCATTCTCAGCTGTGTTCCCAAACACTCTTGTAATCATTTCCAAAAATTAGATGTGAAACGTGGATCTCTGTCTAATACAATAGACACAGGTACACCGTGTCTTGACACAATCTCTTTCACGTACAGTTTTGTTAACGGATCTAGGGTAAACCGAATCTTGATTGGCAAAAAGTGTGCCGACTTCATTAGTCGATCAACAATCACCCAAATGGCGTCGCAACCTTGCTGAGTCGTTGGAAGACCTACCACAAAACCCATTGTGATATGCTCCCATTTCCATTCTGGTATCTCCAACGGTTGTAACAATCCGATTGGCCTTTGATGTTCAGCTTTGACTTTCTGACACGTTAAGCATTTTGCCACACACTCAGCCACATCCCTCTTCATATTCGGCCACCAAAAATGATGCTTAAGATCCTGGTACATCTTTGTACTCCCAGGGTGAATTGAATATCGTGAGTTGTGAGCTTCATTAAGAATTTCTTCTTTAACCTCTGGTACTGGCGGAACCCAAATTCTCCCTTCGAATTGAAGTAACCCTTCCGAATCGATTTTGAATTTGTTTTCCTCACCTTCAGATATCTTCTGATTTATCTTTTCGCAGTCTTCATCCTGAAGTTGTGCATTTCTCACCTTATCCACGAACATTGAACTATTTCCCATCTGGAATAACTTTTCATTGGATTCTGTCGGATATTTAATTTCCAGCTCCATCTTAGCCATTTCCGACACTAGCTTTTCCTGAGCAGTTAACATCATTAACTTCTCCCATCCATTCCTACTTAAGGCATCAGCAACAACATTTGCCTTTCCAAGATGATAGAAAATTTCGCAATCGTAATCTTTGATCAGCTCCAACCATCTTCTTTTTCTCATATTCAAATCTTTTTGTGTAAAGATATACTTCAGACTTTTATGGTCAGTATATATCTCACACCTCTCTCTATAAAGATAATGTCTCCAAATCTTCAAGGCAAATACCATCGCTACCAACTCTAAGTCATGAGTCGGATACCCCTTCTTGTAATCTTTCAACTGTTGTGATGCATACGCAATAACTCTGCCGTTTTGCATAAGCACACAGCCTAGTCCTTTATGCGATGCGTCACTATACACCACAAAATTCCATGTATCATCAGGCAATGACAACATAGGTGCTGAACTCAATCTCTTCTTCAATTCTCGAAAACTCTCCTCGCACTTCTCTGTCCAAACAAACTTAACCGCTTTCCTAGTTAAATTTGTCAACGGAGTCGCGATTTTGGAAAAGTCTTGAATAAAGCGCTTTGTAGTAACACCTTGATCCTAAGAAACTCCTTACTTACTTCGCGGTGTCTTGGTGATCCCGATTTATTCTGACTTCAACTTTTGATGGATCTACCGAAATTCCGTCCTTATTAATGACGTGTCTGAGAAACTGTACATGTTCCAACCGAAATTCACATTTTGAGAACTTAACATATAACTTCTCTTTTCTCAACGTCTCCAACATCACCCTTAAATGTTCCACATGTTCCTCTTTTGTTTTGGAATAAACCAATATGTCATCAATAAATACCACCACAAATTTGTCTAAGAATGGTTTAAACACCCTGTTCATCAAATCCATGAATGCTGCAGGTGCGTTGGTTAAACCAAAAGACATAACCAAAAACTCGTAATGACCATACCGAGTTCTGAACGCTATTTTTGGTACATCCTCCGGCCTCACCTTCAACTGATGATAACCACTTCTCAAGTCTATCTTAGAGAAATACCTTGCTCCTTTCAACTGATCGAACAGGTCATCAATTCTAGGTAATGGATACTTTTTTTAATTATGACCTTATTCAATTCTCTGTAATTAATGCAAAGCTGCATCGATCCGTTTTTCTTCTTAACAAACAACACCGGTGCTCCCCATGGCTAAACACTCGTCTGAATATACTTTTTGTCAAGCAATTCTTGCAATTGCACCATCAACTCTTTCATCTCTACCGGGGCCATTCTGTATGGTGCCTTAGATATCGGGGCCGTTCCTGGTAGTAAGTCAATCACGAACTCGATTTGTCGATCTGGTGGAAGACCCGACAAATCATCTGGAAATACGTCTGCAAAATCTCTTATAATCGGTATCTCTTCTAACTTCACACTCTTTTTCTGTGTATCAACGATGTAGGCTAAGTATCCCACACTTTCTTGTCTCAACAACTTTTTGGCTTGCATCACCATCAGACAACTTGCTTGTCGAGGTGACTTGCTGCCAAAAAACACAACCTTTGACGGAGTCATAAGGTTAACACACTTTCTTTGGCAATCAATTACTGCTCCGTAATTGAATAACCAATCCATTCCCAGTATAAAGTCTAATTGGTATCAAATCTACCATCATCTCATGACCTTTTATAACCACTCTACAATTCCTATATATGAATTTAACAAGAATCACTTCCCTGTTCACAATCTCTATACTTTTGGGAAATTCTAATTCTTCCTGAGGCAAATCTAAATTTTGAGCAAATTCATCGGATATAAATCAACAAGTAGCACCCAAATCAAATAGTACATAAGCATTAATACTATTAATCGGAATAATACCTGACACCACATCCTTAGACTATACAGCATCTTGCACGGTCATATTGAAAGTCCTCGCCGTAGGTCGGATCGATTGTGCTGGTCTAGTGATAGTCAATGCACCACCACTATTGTTGTTTCCTTTTCTGCCACTTGCACTTCCCGCTGGCTTCTTAGGGCAATCACGAGCCATGTGATCCTTTGAACCGCAGGTAAAGCATGTTCTTTTCTTCGGACTAAAATAGTTTGGTGCAATGTGTCCCTCCTGACCACAGTTGAAACACACTCGCTTTCCCTTCAGACCCCAGTATGGTTCTTCCTGCAAGTTGCGCAGGCTTCAAACTTTTTCTTCTGCTGATTTCCTTGTTGTCCTCCCGCAGTCAAATTCTCGTTCCATTTCCTCTTCTAATTATTACTTCCAACGTTACTTCCACCAGCCTTATTCTCATTCTCATTCTTCCTCTTCTTCTGTTCTTGGTTGTACTTGGTCAAAGCATCACTTCCACTTTCTGCGATAATTGCCTTCTCCAGTACAGCCGCAAATGTGTTCAGCTGGAACATTAAAACCTTGCTGTAAAGCCAGGGCTTCAATCCTTGTTCAAACCTTCTCGCTTTATGCTCATCAGTATTGACTTGATATGTGGCAAACCTTGCCAACTCGTTAAATTTCGCAGCATATTCTGGCACCGTCATAGTTCCTTGCTTCAGTTCAAGAAATTGTACTTCCAATTGATTCCAAGAACTCACTGGAAAGTACATTTCACAGAACATCTCCTTAAATCTATCCCACGCTATCACTCCTTGTCCTCCACAAACCTTGTTTGCTTGCCACCAGTAGCTAGCTTCAGACTTCAGCATAAACGTTGTGAACGCAGTCTTCTGATCCTCGTTAACTCTAGAAACGTCGAACACCTTCTCCATTTCCATGATCCAGGTTTGGGCTTCCACTGGATTCATAGACCCTTGAAATTCTAGCAGTCCAACTGCTTTGAATTCCTTGAAAGTCGTGACTTGAGCTTGCGGTTGATTCGCAAGTGCACCCGTCAACAGAGCTACCAACTGCTGAACCGGATTAGCGTTGGTCTCATTGTTATTATTCGTAGGCATTTTCTATTAAGATATACGCTTATTAGCTCATTACTCAACTTCTTGGGTATTTAAAGTCTAACTTAAACATTCCAAGATTAAAGCTTTAACACATAGCATTTCAAATAAACTCTAATATTTTATTCATTCATAAAGTTTTAAAACATGTTCAAGATAGCATAACCGCTATAAACATTCGTTTTCCTGAACTAAACAAGTTCCAGGATTACATAATCATACTATCCCTTTATTTATCTCAAATAAGGGATTCATAATTTATTTATTCACATAATTAACCACACATTCTTATCTATCTTATTCTATCTAGGCATATTAAGACGTCGTAGGGCTTCCCGACGTTCTTCTTCCATGATACGATACGCCGTTCTGCGATCCATCATGAACCACGACGAATTCTCAAACTGAGGTGGGTAATAATAGACTCGATCCTGGGCCCTATAATTCACCGAATTAAAATCATAATCCATCTCCTTCATCTTAGCTTTCTTCACTTGGACCTTAGCCTCAACACGGTCTGCACGTTGAGTCGCCTTCATCCACGCATCCTCTGCTCTTGCACGCTTAGCTAACTCCTCCTTGAAATCATCTTTCAATTTCTCCATGTCAGTCTTCATCTTCTCGTTTACTGCTAACAAGCCTTCATGCTGACCTTTTGTATGAACCAGATCCCACTCCGTGTTTCCAAGTTTCGAATCAAGTTCCTGAATCTCTGCATCCTTCTGCTCCATCGAAGCGTGATGCATCACAACCATCACTTCAGCTCCTCGACCTCGTCTTGTAACTCTACATTACGGTCGTACAGAGCGTCATACATCTTAGCTGATATGGAGTTTGATAGAAACTCCTCAGGATCCTCTTCCTCATCTTCCTCCTCTATCTCCTCAAAACTATCCTCCTCGGGATCTGTCACAGGCACATCCTCCTGGATCAACTGCTCCCGCTGTGAGACCACAAATTTTACGAATAAAGATTTAATTTTCTCAAAATATTTTTTTAAATATTATGGTGTGGATTTGAGATAATGTTATAGTTATGGGTAGTATTTATAAATTTTGCAAAGTATGCAAGTTGTTATATAATATTCGATTGGTCGGGGAATATTCATTTTAGCAGGGAATATTCGTACAACGGCGCAATCATTAGTGGACCCCACAACGGAATTATTGTCGGAATAAGAAAATGACAAAAATATATTTATGAAACTAACGGCGGAAGTTTTACCGTTAAAACCGCTGAACTAACCTTAGTAGTAAAGTAAAGAATACGCGATGTCTGGCATGGTTGCATTGTAGCTACGGTATTGATTATTGATGCTTACGTGAGAAGTCACTCAGTTTTGTTCAATTATTGCTACAGTAATTGTTGCATAGTATCTCACGTTATTTGATTCAATTAGTGTCGATATTTTTTTATATTATTAAATCAATAATTGAGATGACAAGTTGTTAATATTATTATTTGCAATATTAACGATGTCTAGAAGTTTTGCCAAGGAGAGGTTTGGTCACCTAATTGCGCGCCAATAGGGAGAAATTCTTATTGAAAAGCCCCCTCTTTCGTGGGAACGACCTGGTCGATTAATAATGTGAATTGTAATAATGATGATGAGTTCTGTTTTATTAGTATTATTAACGTAATAAAACAGAAAAGCTTTTTATATAAAATAGAATACTTTTATAAAGTTATTCATTTTATTAGACTATAAATAGAATATATTATATTTTATTATGCATAGTGTTTTGCATAGTAAAAGCTTTTTATATAAAACATAATACTTTTATAAAGTTATTCGTTTTATTAGATTATAAATAGAATATATTATATTTTATTTAAAAGATTTGTTTTATTAGAATATTTTATAGTAAATCAATCTGGACCGTTCATGGATTAGTTACTATTCAGTCCATTCTACTATAAATAGAAGCTCATTCCTTCATTATTTCTTACGAATTCACTAAAACTCTAGAGAGAGAATTCTTCTTCTATAATCTTGAGCGTATTTCTTTAGAGTTTAAGAAAGCTTTGAGCGTAGTGCAAGTTTTCTTCAACTATATCCTCGTCCTACCAGTAGGAATACTCTTCTTTTACGGTAAGGGATATTATTTCTTTTGTATTCATGGTGAAATTCTTCTGTTATTCCATTCTTTATTATTATGTTGGAATAACCTGTTATGCGAAGTACCGCATACATGGTGAAATTCTTCTGTTATTCTATTCTTTATTATTATGTTGGAATAACTTGTTTATGCGAAGTACCGCATACATGGTGAAATTCTTCTATTATTCCATTCATTATTATTCTGTCAGAATATCCTGTCTGTGCGTTTACGCCGTACCTAGTTCCATTATTTATTATTCTGTTGGAATAACCTGTTTGTGCGGTCTATCGCATGCATGGTGATTTCTGTTGTTATTCCATTCTTTATTATTCTACATTTGGAATATATCACATGCATGCGCTTTCTGTGGGACTCGGGTTCCATCATTTATTATTACATTGGGAATAACTTTTATGCATGCGATCTATCTCACGCATGATGAATCCTTCTGTTATTCCATTCTTTATTATTCTGTTAGAATAACCTGTCTATGTGAATTACCACATGCATGGTGAATGATCCTTTGTATTCATTTCTTTTTAAATTGTGGAAATGATCTGTATACGTGGATTACCGCATGGCGGGTGAAAATTGTTATGTTTGTAATATTCATGAACGCAATCAAATTGCACAAATAAAGCGAAAACGTGTAAAAATCATAGTTTAAAATTTTACAAACCATATACCCGGATCACCCTTTATGCACAATTATTAATTAAACGAAAAAGAATGAATAAGAATCATACCCTTGAAGATTTGAGCTTCCTCAGGTACAAGTTCACCTCCAATCCTTTTCGCGTTCAACTTGAATCCACCGGGTTTGGTTCCTTTCTTTGATCAACGTTAGCCACCCAAGTGTTTGGCCTCTAGAGGTGATCCACCAAGAAAGAATAAAGATTCAAGAAGAAGGGTTTGGGTCTTGGAATTATGTATGTTGTTAAAAAGTCAACAACCACTACACCCATAATAAGACTCTTATTTATAGATGTAGTCAACCCTCCTTAAAAATTAAGGAATTGGGCTTTACATTAATTAATTAAACTCCTTTAATTAATTAGGCTCCTAATATTATTAGGAATAATTAATTAAACTTTTAATTAATTAGCCTCCTAATCTTATTAGAAATAAATGAGAGTACTTTTGTATGACCCCAACTTATTATAAATAAAATTAAATTTCCTCTATTTATTATTTTGAAATAGTAAGGGTTGATTTGATCAATGTGGTTAGTTATGGGTAAAATGCGCAAATATTTCAAGTATGCAAGTGGTTATAAAATATTCATTTTTATTGGAGAATATTCGTTTGGTCGTGGAATATTCTTACCGCTTGGGAATATTCATACTCATCGCATGCGACCTTGTGTGGGTCCCATAACTGAAAGCGATTGGATGAAAAAAGCGACAAGTATAAGTTGTTTATAAATAATGGCGTAGTTATTTACCAATTATCTTTGTTGGAATACCCGTTGGTTAAAACACGTGAGTATTGCAGTATTGCACCAATTATTGATTCTTACGTAGGAAGGCATTACTCAATAATTATTACAGTAGTTACTGTTTAATATTTTATTTTATTGATTCAATAATTGCTACGTTGATATTTTATATTATTGTGGTTTCAATAATTGTCACTACACAGTATTATCATTATCAGATCAATAATTCATATTATTTGAATAATATTATTAGATAACATTATTGGCAATGTCTAGAAAGTTACGTCTAAGGAGAGGTTTGGTCACCTAATCATGCGCTAAAGGAGAAATCCTTATTGGAAAGCCCCTCTTTCACAGGAACCGCCTGGTTGTCGATGATTGTGATTCTGTAATATTATTTTTGAATAATTAATTATTAATTTATATGATAAGGAAAATATTCATTTTATGTGGATATAGATGGAGAAAATTTTTAATGTGACAATTGTTGAAAAATTGTTATTTTATCTTTTCTGATAAATAATTCATTTAAATATATTATTATATTTTAATAATATAATAATGGTGATATTTTTACAATGAATGTGGGATATACGAATATATGAGGAGGAAGAGTATTTTTATTGCAAAAATTGTTTAAAACATGTTAAACATGTCGGTGGACCCCATTTCTTGACTGAAATTGGTTTATAGCCCGTAAAATCGTCCGTTTGTGGATTTCGGTCAACTTATGCTTGGAATTTGGAAACACTTAAACTTACAAAGTTGTAGAGAATGAAATTTCCTATGGAAAGGACATGTGGTTCAAATTTTTCTGATAAAAGGGCTATTTATTATGAATTATTGAAGTTAGTAGTTAAAAAAATAATTAATTTTTGAAAGTTTTAATTATTTTTAATAACAAAAACGTTTTTTTGTTTTTTGTCATTATTTGGTGGCTGAATTCAGATGGTCAAGGTAGGCTAAGGAAAATTTTATAAATATATTACTATTTTATTAAATTTTCTGCTTTGGTGTTCTAAGCATTTTCCTATAAATAGGGTGCTTAGGTTAGAATTGAAAATTACACCAGAAACTGAAATTTTCTCTTCCTTTCTCTCTCTATATTATCGAGCGTATTCTTGTGAGTATTTTGATACTTTGAGTGTTGTTATACGGTGCAAGTTCCTTCAAAGACTATATCGGATATTTAAATTTAAATACAGTCTTTTCAAGGTAAGGGATGTTATTTTCTTCTTAAATGATATTATTTTTTTCAATATCATTATGCCGAAATATTGGTTTGAACTTTTAATCAAATTTAGAACTTTTTGTATGCGGGTTACTATTCACATATCTTTGCACTATTCACGTGTATATAATTATTCACGAATATGACCTTTATTCATCGAAAAATGAAATTTTTTCTTTTTCGTCAAAATATCTATTATGGATACTAGCTTTGATTGTATCCATGTTTTGATCATTCTTGAATTTTACTCCACTATGATTATTTATGAGGTATTTTGGACATGAATAAACCTGAAATACTGAATCCTTAATATTTATTCTTTTGTTTCTTTGGATTCGTTTTTTCTTTAAAATATTTTCATCATCCTCGGTCCTAAATGATGATATTATTGAATATCTTTGGCTTTTGTAGTGCAAAAGATTAATGTGATTTTATGATGAATATCTTTGGCTGTAATGCAAAGATGTATAGGTGTTGAGATGAACATGACCAAATGATGAATATCTTTGGCCTGTAGTGCAAAGATGAATATTTGATTCCAGATATATATTGATTGATGTTACAGGGATAAAATATTGATGATGGACTTTTAAATTCATAGATAATAGTAGATTTCATTCTCTACATAACTCATCTATGAATTATTATTTTCGCTGCGAATATTGATCTGAAACTTGTTGTCTATTGTATTTTATCAGATTTTCCCTATTGAAGACTAACGATAATTTGTTCTATATTATCTTAGTCATAATATTCTTTATTGGGCTAATTGAGCTCACCCTTTTTCTTTTTGTTCCATTTTTCTTCTAAGGAGGCGAGAATGTAGCGAGTTCTAGTCAGGGTGTGGAATGATGGTTCTAGAAAGTTGTTTTAGTAGTCCTCACCATTTTTATAAAATAATGTACCAATAATTGTAATGAGGACTTATTTGAGTGTGAATATTGTCTAGACGGCAATATTTGTATTTAAAGTCAATTTCGAGGACGAAATTTCATAAGGAGGGGAGGTTGTAAGACCCCAACTTATTATAAATAAAATTAAATTTCCTCTATTTATTATTTTGAAATAGTAAGGGTTGATTTGATTAATGTGGTTAGTTATGGGTAAAATCATAAATATTTCAAGTATGCAAGTGGTTAAAAATATTCATTTTATTGGAGAATATTCGTTTGGTCGTGGAATATTCTTTCTTTGTCGTGGGAATATTAAATGCGACAGTGCGACCTTATGTGGGCCCCATAACAGAAAACGGTTGGATGAAGAAAATGACAAGTATAAGTTGTTTATGAATAACGGCGTAGTTGTTACCATTAATACTGTTAGAATACCCGGTGGTTAAAACACAGTAGCACACGGTATTGTACCAATTATTGATTCTTACGTAGGAAGGCATTACTCAATAATTGTTACAGTAGTTACTGTTCAATATTTTATTTTATTAATTCAATAATTGCTACGTTGATATTTTATATTATTGTAGTTTCAATAATTCATATTATTTGAATAATATTATTAGATAACATTATTGGCAATGTCTAGAAAGTTCTGTCTAAGGAGAGGTTTGGTCACCTAATCAAGGCGCCAAGAAGGAGAAATCCTTATTGGAAAGCCCCTCTTTCTTGGGAACTATCTGGTTGTTAGTATTGTGATTCTGTAATATTATTTGTGAATAATTAATTATTAATTTAAATGATAAGAAAAATATTCATTTTATGTGGATATAGATGGAGAAAATGTTTAATGTGACAATTGTTGAAAAATTGTTATTTTATCTTTTCTGATAAATAATTCATTTAAATATATTATTATATTTTAATAATATAATAATGGTGATATTTTTACAATGAATGTGGGATATACGAATATATGAGGAGGAAGAGTATTTTTGTTGCAAAAATTATTTAAAACATGTTAAACATGTCGGTGGACCCCATTTCTTGACTGAAATTGGTTTATAGCCCGTAAAATCGCCCGTTTATGGATTTCGGTCAACTTCTGCTTGGAATTTGGAAAACCTTAAACTTACAAAGTTGTAGAGAATGGAATTTCCTACGTAAAGGACACGTGGTTCAAATTTTTCTGATAAAAGGGCTATTTATTATGAATTATTGAAGTTCCGTAGTTCTAAAATAATTGATTTTAAAAGTTTTAATTATTTTTAATAACAAAAATGATTTTTTGTTTTTGTCATTATTTGGTATTTGAATTCGGATGGTCAAGGTAGGCTAAGGAAAATTTTATAAATATATTAATATTTTATTAAATTTTACGCTTTGGTGTTCTAAGAATTTTCCTATAAATAATAGGTGCTTAGGTTAGAATTGAAAATCACACCGTAAGCTGAAGTTTTCTCCCTTTCTCTCTCTATATTATCGAAAGCGTATTCTTGTGAGTATTTTGATACTTTGAGTGTTGCTTTATACGATTGCAAGTTCCTTCAAAGACTATATCCAAATTATTCCAAATTAGAAGTACAATATTTTCAAGGTAAGGGATGTTATTTTCTTCAATATCATTATGCCGAAATATTGGTTTGAACTTTTAATCAAATTTGGAACTTACTATTAACGATTATCTTTGCACTATTCACGATACTCGGCACTATTCATCGAAAAAATGAAATATTTTTCCTTTTCGTCCAAAATATCTATTATGGATACTAGCTTTGATTGTATCCATGTTTTGATCATTCTTGAATTTTACTCTACTATGATTATTTATAAGGTATTTTTGGATATGGATAAACCGAAATACGAATCCTTAATATTTATTCTTTTGTTTCACTGGATTCGTTTTCTTTAAAATATTTTTCATCATCCATGATTCTTAAATGATGATATTATTGAATATCTTTGACCTGTAGTGCAAAGATTAATGTGATTTTATGATGAATATCTTTGGCTGTAATGCAAAGATGTACAGGTGTTGAGATGAACATGACCAACTGATGAATATCTTTGGCCTGTAGTGCAAAGATGAATATTTGATTCTAGATGTATATTGATTGATGTTACACGGATAAAATATTGATGATGGACTTTTAAATTCATAGATAATAGTAGATTTCATTCTCTACATAACTTATCTATGAATTATTATTTCCGCTGCGAATATTGATCTGAAACTTGTTGTCTATTGTATTTTATCAGATTTTTTCCTGTTGAAGACTAACGATAATTTGTTCTATATTATCTTAGTCATAATATTCTTTATTGGGCTAGTTGAGCTCACCCTTTTTCTTTTTGTTCCATTTTTCTTCTAAGGAGGCGAGAATGTAGCGAGTTCTAGTCAGGGTGTGGAATGATGGTTCTAGAAAGTTGTTTTAGTAGTCCTCACCATTTTTGTAAAATAATGTACCAATAATTTTAATGAGGACTTATTTGAGTGTGAATATTGTCTAGACGGCAATATTTGTATTTAAAGTCACAGTTTTCATGTTGTATTAATAAAGTTGTAGTTGTTTCTATACCATATTATTGACGACTCTAAATGGGTGATGTATACCTAGTTTGGGGGCGTCACAGTTGGCATCAGAGCTTAGGGATATGATCTCTGGCGGAGATCGGGGAATAGAACTAGGAGGAGAGAGACGAGTAAATCCTTCGCTAGTGTGTCCTACCTAAGCTTATTTGTTAGTTGGTCAGTATATAGGGATATTATGTGATATGTTGATTTCTTTAATTAACCCTTATTTTTATGGCAGTATTTGAGAATGTCGACTGAGAATGTTAATAGTGGAATAAATGAGACCGTGGAGACACCTTTACTCATCAACGAGGAGAACGTGCAATAGGCTGGCAATGTTCCTCCTGTGAACAACACCACTGAGCAGATGATGAACGACGTGATGTTTAGAAGCTTTTTGCAGTTCATGCAAAATCAGACGAGGGAGACTCGTGCATAAAATACAAGTGGAAATGATAACAACGCACGGTTTGTCATAGCCAAGCAGTTCAAAGAGTTAGGACCACCAGAATTCTGGAGAAAGCCAGATCCGATTAAGGCAGAAACGTGGGTCAAACAAATCACCAAGATATTCGATGTCTTAGGATGCACGGAGGAACAGAAGGTTCCATTCGCCACCTTTATGTTCCGTAATGAGGCAGATTACTGGTGGGAATCTGTGAAGTGTACCCATCCACAAGACTCAAAGATGTCTTGGGAGACGTTTCAAAAACTGTTCAATGACAAGTACTTTCCTGAAAGTATTCGTCATATGAAGGAAGTGGAGTTCATTAGACTTGGAACAAAATAACATGACGGTGTCCCGTAGACGAGGCAAAGTTTGCAGAGTTATCCGTGTTTGCACCTCATTTGGTGAAGAATGAGGAACGATGACGCGGATGTTTCGAGAGGTTTGAAAACCGGCATACGTTAGTATCTCATTTCTCATAAATTTTCTCTCTATTCATATGTTGTCAACATGGCTCAATTGTTAGAGTGAGATAACGAGTACGTTCAACCGAGGGACCATAACCAGGATCATACTGGTGACGTGATCATCGAACAACGATAACAAACGGAGAAAGAAGAATACGGACAAAAAGCGGTAACCACTCGGTGGTAATCATGGCCATGAGAATAGAAGAAGCGAGTCGGGAGGAGATTTTAAAAAGAGGAGATTCAACAATGACCATGTGAAGACGTCAACACCAGCAACAATTGGTTCTAAGGGAGGAGAACGACCACCAGTCGTATGCTATAAATGTGGAAAAGAGAGACATCAACCCAAACCGCCCCCACAGTTCAAGGTATGTTATAATTATGGAAAGGAAGGACATATCGCCGAGATTTATGCAGTAGCGAAACCAAGTCCAGCGGGGATGGTGACTCAAAAGGCTATCCCAGAAAAGTCAAAGTCAACGGTTCTTGGAAGAGCGTTTGTCGTGACTGGTCAAAATGCGAGGAACCCAAACGAGGTGATCACGGGTAAGCTAATCATAAATTCTTGCGAAGTTTATACCTTACTAGATATCGGTGCTACCCATTCATTTATCTCTCCTTCTTGTGCTCAACGTTTAAACTTAACTCCGGAGAAATTAGACTTTGATTTATCTGTGGAGACTCCGTTAGGAGAAACTTTCATCACATCTACTGTTTATAAATCTTGTTTGATCCAAGTTGGCACCATCACATTACCTGTTGATCTTATCTCTTTAAAGATACTTTCTTTTGATGTGATTTTAGGGATTGATTGGTTAACTACTCATCATGCCAAAATTGATTATTTTCGTAAGGTTGTTAGTTTTCATATTCCTAAACAACTTTGTTATACGAATTCAAGCAACTAAACCATTAAAATCAATCAACGTCATATCTAGTCATAAAGCTATTCGTTTATTGAAAAGCGGATGTCAAGCTTTTTTAGCCATGTTATGGATTTGAATAAAGACACGTCGATTTGAATAATATATTCTGTTGTTAGTAAATTTCGACGTGTTTCTGAAGAACTTCCGGTCTACCCCGTAATGTGAAGTTGAATTCTTTATTGATCTTGAACCTGGTACAAAGCCCATTTCTAAAACCCCATATCGAATGGCTCCTATTGAACTTCAGGAGTTAAAAGTCCGACTACAAGAATTGTTGGACATCGGTTTCATTCGTCCTAGTACATCTCCTTGGGGTGCTCCTATTTTATTCGTAAAGAAAAAAGACGGGAGTATGCGACTTTGTATTGACTATCGAGAATTGAACCATGTCACCATCAAGAATAGGTATCCGCTACCTCGTATTGATGATCTGTTTGACCAGTTGCAAGGAGCACAATTCTTGTCAAAGATTGATCTTCGTTCTGGATATCATCAGCTGAAGATTAGAACTGAGAATATTCCAAAGACTGCCTTCAGAACTCGATACGGGCATTATGAATTTTTAGTCATGTCTTTTGGATTGACTAATGCTCCTGCGACTTTCATGGATATGATGAACCGAGTATTCAAGGACTATTTGGATCAGTTCATTGTTGTCTTTATTGATGAAATTCTTATATATTCCAAAAGCTGTGAAGATCATAAGCACCATTTGAAGCTGGTACTCCAAAGGCTTCGTGAAAACAAGCTATATGCCAAGTTGAAGAAATGCGAATTCTGGCTTGAGGAAGTAGCATTCCTTGGACACATGGTGTCAAAACATGGAGTATCTGTTGACCCGGCGAAGATTGAGGCAATACAAAGTTGGGAGCAACCGAAGTCGGTAACTGAAGTACGTAGCTTTTTTGGTTTAGCTGGTTATTATCGGAGATTCGTGGAAGGATTTTCTCGAATCACTACTCCGTTAACTCAGCTGACTCAGGAAGATAAAAAATTCGTATGGACCGAGGAATGTGAGAAGAGTTTCCAAGAGCTCAAGAGGAGACTCATTTCGGCACCTGTTCTGACAATACCATCTGGTTCGGATGGATTTGTTATCTACAGCGATGCTTCAGCCAAAGGGTTAGGATGTGTTCTCATGCAACCTGGGAAAGTCATAGCCTATGCCTCGCGACAACTTAAAGAATATGAGAGGAATTATCCTACTCATGATCTAGAGTTGGCAGCAGTCGTTTTTCCGCTAAAGATCTGGAGGCACTATCTATATGGAGAGAAAGTGGAGATATATTCAGACCATAAAAGCCTCAAATATTTCTTCACCCAAAAGGAACTCAACATGCGACAACGACGTTGGCTCGAGCTGTTAAAAGATTATGACCACACCATTCAATACCATCTTGGAAAAGCAAACGTGGTAGCTGACGCGTTGAGTAGAAGATCATATGCAGGAACGAGTGCGATGATGTCAAGTATATGCATAGAACCAACTTTAATCGATGAAGTTAAAGTTGCTCAAGCCACGTGAACCGGGTCGATGCGTATGAAGAATAAAGTACAAGAGGGTGCTATTCCAGAAGCAAGAATCGATGAAGAAGGAATACTTCGAGTCCACTCCAGACTTTGTGTTCCTAACGATTCTGATTTAAAGAACAAGATCATGATGGAGGCACACAATACACCATTTGCAATCCATCCTGGAAGTACCAAAATGTATCGTGATCTTCGACATACATTTTGGTGGAACAATATGAAGAGAGAGATCACGAAGTTTATCTCGAGGTGTTTAACTTATCAACGTGTAAAGGCGAAGCATCAAGTGCCTAAGGTTCCATTGCAACCACTTGAGATTCTGAAATGGAAGTGGGAACACATTACCATGGATTTCGTTACGGGTCTTCCTATGGTTTCTCAAGGCATAAATGCTATTTGGGTTATTGTTGATAGATTAACCAAGTCTGCTCATTTCTTGCCGATACGGGAGACTTATTCCCTTGAACGTCTTGCTCATATGTATGTAAATGAGATTGTGAGATTGCATGGCATGCCAGTATCCATAGTTTCAGATCGTGACCCAAGATTCACTTCACGATTTTGGGTTAGCTTGCAAAAAGCTATGGGCACGGAGTTTTGATTGATTCGCATACCATCCTTAAGCGGACGGACAATCAGAGAGGACTATTCAAACTCTTGAAGATCTATTAAGACTCTGTGTCCTAGATTTCAAAGGGAGTTGGGATAAGTATTTACCATTGGTGGAATTCTCCTACAACAACAATTATCAAGCAAGTATAGGTGTGGCTCCATTCGAAGCATTGTATGGACGAAAGTGTCACTCTCTAATATGTTGGGATGAGGTGGGTGAAGCAACATTGTTGGGACCCGAGTTGGTACGTATGACTACGAAAAAGATCCAAATAATTCGACAACGTATACAAGCGGCTCAAGATCGACAAAAGAGTTATGCGGATCTTCATCGAAAGGACGTGGAATTTAGTATTGGGGATCATGTATTGTTGCGTGTTGCCCCATGGAAGGGAGTTATAAGATTCGGGAAGAGAGAAAAGCTCAATCCACGATTTATTGGTCCATTTCAGATTCTTGACCAAGTAGGAAATGTAGCCTATAGACTTGCGTTACCTCCAAGTATGTCTCGTGTTTATAATGTTTTTCATATATCTGTGCTTCGTAAGTATGTGAAAGACCTGAACCACATTATTGAGTTAGAACCAGATGAGATAGCCAAAGACTTAACGTACGAGGAGGTACCTATCAAGATCTTGGATAGGAAGGAGCATGTCTTACGTACAAAGGTCATACCACAAGTTAAAATTTTGTGGAGAAACCATGCTATTGAGGAAATGACCTAGGAGTTGGAAACGAAAAATGAAAGCAAGGTATCCTCACCTTTTCGAAACACCAGGTACATACGTCAATTTCGAGGACGAAATTTCATAAGGAGGGGAGGTTGTAAGACCCCAACTTATTATAAATAAAATTAAATTTCCTCTATTTATTATTTTGAAATAGTAAGGGTTGATTTGATTAATGTGGTTAGTTATGGGTAAAATGCGCAAATATTTCAAGCATGCAAGTGGTTATAAAATATTCATTTTTATTGGAGAATATTCGTTTAGTCGTGGAATATTCTTACTGTCGGGGAATATTCGTACGACGGTGCAGCCTTATGTGGGCCCCATAACAGAAAACGGTTGGATGAAGAAAACGACAAGTATAAGTTGTTTATGAATAACGGCGTAGTTGTTACCATTAATCTTGTTAGAATACAAATTGGTTAAAACACAAGAAGACACTTGGTATTGCACCAATTATTGATTCTTACGTAGGAAGGCATTACTCAATAATTATTTACATGAATTCTTATTCAATATTTTATTTTATTAATTCAATAATTGCTACGTTGATATTTTATATTATTGTAGTTTCAATAATTGTCACTACACAGTATTTTCATTATCAGATCAATAATTCATATTATTTGAATAATATTATTAGATAACATTATTGGCAATGTCTAGAAAGTTACATCAAGGAGAGGTTTGGTCACCTAATTGCGGCTATGAAGAAGGAGAAATCCTTATTGGAAAGCCCCCTCTTTCTTGGGAATTGTCTGGTTGTTAGTTTTGTGATTCTGTAATATTATTTGTGAATAATTAATTATTAATTTAAATGATAAGAAAAATATTCATTTTATGTGGATATAGATGGAGAAAATTTTTAATGTGACAATTGTTGAAAAATTGTTATTTTATCTTTTCTGATAAATAATTCATTTAAATATATTATTATATTTTAATAATATAATAATGGTGATATTTTTACAATGAATGTGGGATATACGAATATATGAGGAGGAAGAGTATTTTTGTTGCAAAAATTATTTAAAACATGTTAAACATGTCGGTGGACCCCATTTCTTGACTGAAATTGGTTTATAGGCAAGTAAAATCGCTTGGATTTATGGATTTGATCAACTTACGCTTGTTTGGAAAAACTTAAACTTACAAAGTTGTAGAGAATGGAATTTCTTATGTAAAGGACATGTGGTTCAAATTTTTCTGATAAAAGGGCTATTTATTATGAATTATTGAAGTTCCGTAGTTTTGAAATAATTGATTTTTAAAAGTTTTAATTATTTTTAATAACAAAAATGTTTTTTTTGTTTTTGTCATTATTTGGTGGTGAATTCGGATGGTCAAGGTAGGCTAAGGAAAATTTTATAAATATATTAATATTTTATTAAATTTTACGCTTTGGTGTTCTAAGGATTTTCCTATAAATAGGATGCTTAGGTTAGAATTGAAAATCACACCGTAAATCAAGTTTTCTCCTTCTCTCTCTATATTATCGAGCGTATTCTTGTGAGTATTTTGATACTTTGAGTGTTGCTATACGGTGCAAGTTCCCTTCAGCACTATATCCGGTATTCCAGCTAGAAGTACAATATTTTCAAGGTAAGGGATGTTATTTTCTTCAATATCATTATGCCGAAATATTGGTTTGAACTTTTAATCAAATTTGGAACTTACTATTCACGTATACGGCACTATTCATCGAAAAATGAAATATTTTTCCTTTTCGTCCAAAATATCTATTATGGATACTAGCTTTGATTGTATCCATGTTTTGATCATTCTTGAATTTTACTCTACTATGATTATTTATAAGGTATTTTTGGATATGGATAAACCGAAATACGAATCCTTAATATTTATTCTTTTGTTTCACTGGATTCATTTTCTTTAAAATATTTTTCATCATCCGCAGTCTTAAATGATGATATTATTGAATATCTTTGACCTATAGTGCAAAGATTAATGTGATTTTATGATGAATATCTTTGGCTGTAATGCAAAGATGTACAGGTGTTGAGATGAACATGACCAACTGATGAATATCTTTGGCCTGTAGTGCAAAGATGAATATTTGATTCTAGATGTATATTGATTGATGTTACACGGATAAAATATTGATGATGGACTTTTAAATTCATAGATAATAGTAGATTTCATTCTCTACATAACTTATCTATGAATTATTATTATTTCCGTCATGCGAATATTGATCTCGAAACTTGTTTGTCATTGTATTTTATCGAGATTTTTTTCTGTTGAAGACTAACGATAATTTGTTCTATATTATCTTAGTCATAATATTCTTTATTGGGCTAGTTGAGCTCACCCTTTTTCTTTTTGTTCCATTTTTCTTCTAAGGAGGCGAGAATGTAGCGAGTTCTAGTCGGGGTGTGGAATGATGGTTCTAGAAAGTTGTTTTAGTAGTCCTCATTTGGTGAAGAATGAGGAGCGATGATGTGGATGTTTACGAGAGGTTTGGCCCAAGATACGTTAGTATCTCATTTCTCATAAATTTTCTCTCTATTCAGATGTTGTCAACAGGGCTCAATTGTTAGAGCGAGATAACAAGTACGTTCAACCGAGGGACCATAACCAGGATCATACTGGTGACAGCAGTCATCAGAACAACGATAACCAGCGGAGAAAGAAGAATACGGACAAAGCGGTAACCACTCTGGTGGTAATCATGGCCATGAGAATAGAAGAAGCGAGTTGGGAGGAGATTTTAAAAAGAGGAGATTCAACAATGACCATGTGAAGACGTCAACACCAGCAACAACTGGTTCTAAGGGAGGAGAACGACCACCGGTCGTATGCTATAAATGTGGAAAAGAGGGACATATCAGTCCAAACTGCCCACAACAGTTCAAGGTATGTTATAATTGTGGAAAGGAAGGACATATCGCTCGAGATTATACAGTAGCGAAACCAAGTCCAGCGGGGATGGTGACTCAAAAGGCTGTCCCAGAAAAAGTCAAAGTCAACGGTTCTTGGAAGAGCGTTTGTCGTGACTGGTCAAAATGCGAGGAACCCAAACGAGGTGATCACGGGTAAGCTAATCATAAATTCTTGCAAAGTTTATACCTTACTAGATATCGGTGCTACCCATTCATTTATCTCTCCTGCTTGTGCTCAACGTTTAAACTTAACTCCGGAGAAATTAGACTTTGATTTATCTGGTGGAGACTCGTTAGGAGAAACTTTCATCACATCTCTTGTTTATAAATCTTGTTTGATCCAAGTTGGCATCATCACATTACTCATTCTGCTATCTACGGTGCAAGTTCCTTCAAAGACTATATCCCGTTATTCCACTAGAAGTACAATATTTTCAAGGTAAGGATGTTATTTTCTTCAATATCATTATGCCAAAATATTGGTTTGAACTTTTAATCAAATTTGGAACTTTTTGTATCGGGGTTACTATTCACGTATACTGTACTATTCACGTATACGGCACTATTCATCGAAAAATGAAATATTTTTCCTTTTCGTCCAAAATATCTATTATGGATACTAGCTTTGATTGTATCCATGTTTTGATCATTCTTGAATTTTACTCTACTATGATTATTTATAAGGTATTTTTGGACATGGATAAACCGAAATACGAATCCTTAATATTTATTCTTTTGTTTCACTGGATTCGTTTTCTTTAAAATATTTTTCATCATCCGCAGTCTTAAATGATGATATTATTGAATATCTTTGACCTATAGTGCAAAGATTAATGTGATTTTATGATGAATATCTTTGGCTGTAATGCAAAGATGTACAGGTGTTGAGATGAACATGACCAACTGATGAATATCTTTGGCCTGTAGTGCAAAGATGAATATTTGATTCTAGATGTATATTGATTGATGTTCTGAGGATAAAATATTGATGATGGACTTTTAAATTCATAGATAATAGTAGATTTCATTCTCTACATAACTCATCTATGAATTATTATTTCATTATGAATATTGATCTCGAAACTTGTTGTCTATTGTATTTTATCGATTTTTTCTGTTGAAGACTAACGATAATTTATTCTATATTATCTTTGTCATAATATTCTTTCTTTTGGGCTAGTTGAGCTCACCCTTTTCTTTTTGTTCCATTTTTCTTCTCAGGAGGCGAGAATGCAACGAGTTCTAGTCGGGGTGTGGAATGATGGTTCTAGAAAGTTATTTTAGTAGTCCTCACCATTTTTGTAAAATAATGTACCAATAATTTTAATGAGGACTTATTTGAGTGTGAATATTGTCTAGACGGCAATATTTGTATTTAAAATCACTGATTTTCATGTTGTATTAATAAAGTTGTAGTTGTTTACATACCATATTATTGTGACTCTAAATGGGTGATGTATACCTAGTTTGGGGGCGTCCGGTTGGCATCGAGCTTAGGGATATGATCTCTGGCGGAGATCGGGGAATAGAACTAGGAGGAGAGAGACGAGTAAATCCTTCGCTAGTGTGTCCTACCTAAGCTTATTTGTTAGTTGGTCAGTATATAGGGATATTATGTGATATGTTGATTTCTTTAATTAACCCTTGTTTTTATGGCAGTATTTGAGAATGTCGACTGAGAATGTTAATAGTGGAATAAATGAGACCGTGGAGACACCTTTACTCATCAACGAGGAGAACGTGCAATAAAAGGCTGGCAATGTTCCTCCTGTGAACAACACCACTCGAAAGAGATGATGAAGCACGTGATGTTTAGAAGCTTTTTTGCGGTTCATGTAAAATCGCAACGAGGAGACTTCGTGCATAAAATACAAGTGGAAATGATAACAACGCATACGGTTTGTCATAGCCAAGCAAGCGATTCAAAAGTTAGGACCACGAATTTGGAGAAAGCCGGATCCGATTAAAGGCGAAAACGTGGGTCAAACAAATCACCAAGATATTCGATGTCTTGGGATGCGGAGGAACGAAGGTTCCATTCGCCACCTTTATGTTCCGTAATGAGGCTGATTCTTGGTGGGAATCGTGAAGCGTACCCATCCAAACGGTACTTTTCGGCATGTCTTGGGAGACGTTTCAAAATCATTCAATGACAAGTACTTTCACGAAAGTATTCGCGTATATGAAGGAAGTGGAGTTCATTAGACTAGAACAAAATAACATGGCGGTGTCCCGAAGACGAGGCAAAGTTTGCAGAGTTATCCGTGTTTGCACCTCATTTGGTGAAGAATGAGGAGCGATACGCGGATGTTTACGAGAGGTTTGAAAACCCAGATACGTTAGTATCTCATTTCTCATAAATTTTCTCTCTATTCGGATGTTGTCAACATGGCTCAATTGTTAGGCGAGATAACGAAATCACGTTCAACCGAGGGACCATAACTTGAGGATCATATCGTGGTGAAAGAATATCGTCGAACAACGATAACCAGCGGAGAAAGAAGAATACGGACAAAAGCGGTAACCACTCTGGTGGTAATCATGGCCATGAGAATAGAAGAAGCGAGTCGGGAGGAGATTTTAAAAAGAGGAGATTCAACAATGACCATGTGAAGACGTCAACACCAGCAACAATTGGTTCTAAGGGAGGAGAACGACCACCGGTCGTATGCTATAAATGTGGAAAAGAGGGACATATCAGCCCAAACTGCCCACAACAGTTCAAGGTATGTTATAATTGTGGAAAGGAAGGACATATCGCTCGAGATTGTACGGTAGCGAAACCAAGTCCAGCGGGGATGGTGACTCAAAAGGCTATCCCAGAAAAGTCAAAGTCAACGGTTCCTGGAAGAGCGTTTGTCGTGACTGGTCAAAATGCGAGGAACCCAAACGAGGTGATCACGGGTAAGCTAATCATAAATTCTTGCAAAGTTTATACCTTACTAGATATCGGTGCTACCCATTCATTTATCTCTCCTTCTTGTGCTCAACGTTTAAACTTAACTCCGGAGAAATTAGACTTTGATTTATCTGTGGAGACTCCGTTAGGAGAAACTTTCATCACATCTACTGTTTATAAATCTTGTTTGATCCAAGTTGGCATCATCACATTACCTGTTGCTATACGGTGCAAGTTCCCTTCAGCACTATATCCGGTATTCCAGCTAGAAGTACAATATTTTCAAGGTAAGGGATGTTATTTTCTTCAATATCATTATGCCAAAATATTGGTTTGAACTTTTAATCAAATTTGGAACTTTTTGTATCGGGGTTACTATTCACGTATACTGTACTATTCACGTATACGGCACTATTCATCGAAAAATGAAATATTTTTCCTTTTAAGTCAAAATATCTATTATGGATACTAGCTTTGATTGTATCCATGTTTTGATCATTCTTGAATTTTACTCTACTATGATTATTTATAAGGTATTTTTGGACATGGATAAACCGAAATACGAATCCTTAATATTTATTCTTTTGTTTCACTGGATTCGTTTTCTTTAAAATATTTTTCATCATCCGCAGTCTTAAATGATGATATTATTGAATATCTTTGACCTATAGTGCAAAGATTAATGTGATTTTATGATGAATATCTTTGGTTGTAATGCAAAGATGTACAGGTGTTGAGATGAACATGACCAACTGATGAATATCTTTGGCACGTGAGTGCAAAGATGAATATTTGATTCTAGATGTATATTGATTGATGTTCTGAGGATAAAATATTGATGATGGACTTTTAAATTCATAGATAATAGTAGATTTCATTCTCTACATAACTCATCTATGAATTATTATTTCAATGCGAATATTGATCTCGAAACTTGTTGTCTACATTGTATTTTATCGTAGATTTTTTCTGTTGAAGACTAACGATAATTTATTCTATATTATCTTTGTCATAATATTCTTTACTGGGCTAGTTGAGCTCACCCTTTTTCTTTTTGTTCCATTTTTCTTCTCAGGAGGCGAGAATGCAACGAGTTCTAGTCGGGGTGTGGAATGATGGTTCTAGAAAGTTATTTTAGTAGTCCTCACCATTTTTGTAAAATAATGTACCAATAATTTTAATGAGGACTTATTTGAGTGTGAATATTGTCTAGACGGCAATATTTGTATTTAAAGTCACAGTTTTCATGTTGTATTAATAAAGTTGTAGTTGTTTCTGTACCATATTATTGACGACTCTAAATGGGTGATGTATACCTAGTTTGGGGGCGTCATAGTTGGCATCAGAGCTTAGGGATATGATCTCTGGCGGAGATCGGGGAATAGAACTAGGAGGAGAGAGACGAGTAAATCCTTCGCTAGTGTGTCCTACCTAAGCTTATTTGTTAGTTGGTCAGTATATAGGGATATTATGTGATATGTTGATTTCTTTAATTAACCCTTGTTTTTATGGCAGTATTTGAGAATGTCGACTGAGAATGTTAATAGTGGAATAAATGAGACCGTGGAGACACCTTTACTCATCAACGAGGAGAACGTGCAATAGGCTGGCAATGTTCCTCCTGTGAACAACACCACTGAGCAGATGATGAACGACGTGATGTTTAGAAGCTTTTTGCAGTTCATGTAAAATCAGACGAGGGAGACTCGTGCATAAAATACAAGTGGAAATGATAACAACGCACGGTTTGTCATAGCCAAGCAGTTCAAAGAGTTAGGACCACGAGTGCATTGGAGAAAGCGAGATCCGATTAAAAGCGTAAACGTGGGTCAAACAAATCACCAAGATATTCGATGTCTTGGGATGCACGGAGGAACGAAGGTTCCATTCGCCACCTTTATGTTCCGTAATGAGGCGGACATTGGTGGGAATCGTGAAAGCTCCACCCATCCGGTACTTTTCGGCATGTCTTGGGAGACGTTTTCAAAAGCTGTTCAATGACAAGTACTTTCACGAAAGTATTCATATATGAAGGAAGTGGAGTTCATTAGACTAGAACAAAATAACATGGCGGTGTCCCGAAGACGAGGCAAAGTTTGCGAGTTATCGTGTTTGCACCTCATTTGGTGAAGAATGAGGAACGTATGACGCGGATGTTTCTGAGAGGTTTGAAAACCGGCATACGTTAGTATCTCATTTCTCATAAATTTTCTCTCTATTCAGATGTTGTCAACATGGCTCAATTGTTAGGGCGAGATAACGAGTACGTTCAACCGAGGGACCATAACCAGGATCATACTGGTGACAGCAGTCATCAGAACAACGATAACCAGCGGAGAAAGAAGAATACGGACAAAAGCGGTAACCACTCTGGTGGTAATCATGGCCATGAGAATAGAAGAAGCGAGTTGGGAGGAGATTTTAAAAAGAGGAGATTCAACAATGACCATGTGAAGACGTCAACACCAGCAACAATTGGTTCTAAGGGAGGAGAACGACCACCAGTCGTATGCTATAAATGTGGAAAAGAGGACATATCACCCAAAGCGCCCCTAGCAGTTCAAGGTATGTTATAATTGTGGAAAGGAAGGACATATCGCTCGAGATTATGCGGTGGCGAAACCAAGTCCGGTGAGGATGGTGACTCAAAAGGCTATCCGGAAAAGTCAAAGTCAGCGGTTCTTGGAAGAGCGTTTGTCGATCGAGTCAAAATGCGAGGAACCCAAACGAGGTGATCACGGGTAAGCTAATCATAAATTCTTGCAAAGTTTATACCTTACTAGATATCGATTGCTACCCATTCATTTATCTCTCCTTCTTGTGCTCAACGTTTAAACTTAACTCCGGAGAAATTAGACTTTGATTTATCTGTGGAGACTCCGTTAGGAGAAACTTTCATCACATCTACTGTTTATAAATCTTGTTTGATCCAAGTTGGCATCATCACATTACTCGTTGCATACGATTGCAAGTTCCTTCAAAGACTATATCCCGGTATTCCAGCTAGAAGTACAATATTTTCAAGGTAAGGGATGTTATTTTCTTCAATATCATTATGCCGAAATATTGGTTTGAACTTTTAATCAAATTTGGAACTTACTATTCACGTACACTGCACTATTCACGTATACGGCACTATTCATCGAAAAATGAAATATTTTTCCTTTTCGTCCAAAATATCTATTATGGATACTAGCTTTGATTGTATCCATGTTTTGATCATTCTTGAATTTTACCCTACTATGATTATTTATAAGGTATTTTTGGACATGGATAAACCGAAATACGAATCCTTAATATTTATTCTTTTGTTTCACTGGATTCGTTTTCTTTAAAATATTTTTCATCATCCGCAGTCTTAAATGATGATATTATTGAATATCTTTGACCTGTAGTGCAAAGATTAATGTGATTTTATGATGAATATCTTTGGCTGTAATGCAAAGATGTACAGGTGTTGAGATGAACATGACCAACTGATGAATATCTTTGGCCTGTAGTGCAAAGATGAATATTTGATTCTAGATGTATATTGATTGATGTTACAGGGATAAAATATTGATGATGTACTTTTAAATTCATAGATAATAGTAGATTTCATTCTCTACATAACACATCTATGAATTATTATTTCCGCTGCGAATATTGATCTGAAACTTGTTGTCTATTGTATTTTATCAGATTTTTTCCTGTTGAAGACTAACGATAATTTATTCTATATTATCTTTGTCATAATATTCTTTACTGGGCTAGTTGAGCTCACCCTTTTTCTTTTTGTTCTATTTTTCTTCTCAGGAGGCGAGAATGCAACGAGTTCTAGTCGGGGTGTGGAATGATGGTTCTAGAAAGTTATTTTAGTAGTCCTCACCATTTTTGTAAAATAATGTACCAATAATTATAATGAGGACTTATTTGGGTGTGTATATTGTCTAGACGACAATATTTGTATATAAACTCACAGTTTTCATGTTGTATTAATAAAGTTATAGTTATTTTTGTACCATATTATTGATGACTCAAAATGGGTGATGTATACCTATTTTGGGGGCGACACAACTTTTATTAATTAATTCCCAAACTCCTTTAGGAATTAAATAATAATAATAGTAATAATAATAATAAGACTCCTCTTATTAATTTATATTTAATATTTCTAAAATATTAAAAAATAAATATTAAGCTATTTAATTTATTCGATCAACATAGATTAAATTAAATATACTTAACTTATTATTATGATTATGCCATTAACTTCTTAAATAATTATTCTTCCTTTTATGGTGTGACCCTTTAGGTTCTCCATATTAAATCGGTTGGGAATAAATCAATTAGAACAATTCTAATCTTATTTAAATAAATAAATTAAACTATTAATTTATTTAAATAAATAATATTTATTCTACAATAGGGATAGGCCTCCCTAGCGATCAACGACTTTCCAAATAATATAGATTTCAAAATTAATCATAAAAGAACCTTTAAGTAAATAGTTACCGTACAATTCAATCCTTCCACCATACAATGTCCCAATTAAATATAAGACATAGAATTACTGTCAAGTCTTATTTTATTTAATCATATGTATTTCGATCCTTAAATGCACAACTCCAAATAATATAAATTAGAAACTCCTTTCTAATTTCATTCCGCCTTGGCCAAGGACTACTGGGTTGCATTTATCGTAATAAAATAAGAAAAAATGACGATGAGTTTTTTTTTATTAGTATTATTAACGTAATAAAACAGAAAAACTTTTTATATAAAACAGGAAATTTAAAGTTATTCGTTTTATTAGACTATAAATAGAATATATTATATTTTATTATGCATAGTGTTTTGCATAGTAAAAGCTTTTTATATAAAACATAATACTTTTATAAAGTTATTCGTTTTATTAGATTATAAATAGAATATATTATATTTTATTTAAAAGATCTATTTGATTAGAATATTTTATAGTAAATCAATCTGGACCGTCCGTTTAAAAATAAATCAATCTGGACCGTTCATGGATTAGTTACTATTCAGTCCATTCTTCTATAAATAGAAGCTCATTCCTTTATTATTTCTTACGAATTCACTGAAACTCTAGAGAGAGAATTCTTCTTCTATAATCTTGAGCGTATTTCTTTAGAGTTTAAGAAAGCTTTGAGCGTAGTGCAAGTTTTCTTCAACTATATCCTCGCCCTACCAGTAGGAATACTCTTTTTTTACGATAAGGGATATTATTTCTTTTGTATTCATGGTAAAATTCTTCTGTTATTCCATTCTTTATTATTATGTTGGAATAACCTATTATGCGAAGTACCGCATACATGGTGAAATTCTTCTGTTATTCTATTCTTTATTATTATGTTGGAATAACTTTGTTTATCAAGCACCGCATACATGGTGAAATTCTTCTATTATTCCGTTCATTATTATTCGTCGAAATATCTTGTCTGTATGCGTTTCATGGGACTTAGTTCCATTATTTATTATTTCATTGGAATAACTCGTCTGCATGCGGTCTATCTCATGCATGGTGATTTACATTGTTATTCCATTCTTTATTATTGATTCGAAATATCTCATCACATGCATGTTTTACATGGGAATTCGGTTCCATCATTTATTATTACATTGGGAATAACACATGCAGACATGATCTATCGCACGCATGGTGAATCATACGTTATTCCATTATTTATTATTCATTGGAATAACTTTGTCTATGTGGATTACCATATGCATGGTGAATGATCCTTTGTATTCATTTCTTATTAAATTGTGGAAATGATCTGTATACGTGGATTACCACATGGCGGGTGAAAATTGTTAGGTTTATAATATTCATGAACGCAATCAAATTGCACAAATAAAGCGAAAACGTGTAAAAATCAGAGTTTAAAATTTTACAAACCATATACCCGGATTACCCTTTATGCACAATTATTAATGAAAAAGAAAGAACAAGAATCATACCCTTGAAGATTCGAGCTTCCTTAGGTACAAGTTCACCTCCAATCATTTTTGCGTTCAACTTGAATCCATCGGGTTTGGTTCCTTTCTTTAATCAACGTTAGCCACCCAAGTGTTTGGCCTCTAGAGGTGATCCACCAAGAAAGAATAAAGAATCAAGAAGAAGGGTGGTTGGCTAAATCCTAATTTTCTATCTCTATAGAAAAAGAACGTACTCTCCAACTCTTGGAATTGCGTATGTTGTTAAAAAGTCAACAACCACTACACCCATAATAAGACTCCTCTTATTTATAGATGTAGTCAACCCTCCTTAACAATTAAGGAATTGGACTTTATTTTAATTAATTAAACTCCTTTAATTAATTAGGCTCCTAATCTTATTAGGAATAATTAATTAAACTTTTAATTAATTAGTCTCCTAATCTTATTAGGAATAAATGAGAGTACTTTTATTAATTAATTCTCAAATTCCTTTAGGAATTAAATAATAATAATAGTAATAATAATAATAAGACTCCTCTTATTAATTTATATTTAATATTTCCAAAATATTAAATAATAAATATTAAGCTATTTAATTTATTCTATCACCCTAGATTAAATTAATTATACTTAACTTATTATACTTTTTAAATAATTATTCTTCCTTTTATGGTGTGACCCTTTAGGTTCTCCATATTAAACCGGTTGTGAATAAATCAATTAGAACAATTCTAATCTTATTTAAATAAATAAATTAAACTATTAATTTATTTAAATAAATAATATCTATTCTACAATAGGGATAAGCCTCCCTAGCGATCAACGACTTTCCAGATAATATAGATTTCAACATTAATCATAAAAGAACCTTTGAGTAAATAGTTACTGTACAATTCAATCCTTCCACCATACAATGTCCCAATTAAATATAAGACATGGAATTACTGTCAAGTCTTATTTTATTTAATTATATGTATTTCAATCCTTAAATGCACAACTCCAAATAATGCAAATTAGAAACTCCTTTATAATTTCATTTTGCCTTGGCCAAGGACTACTGAGTTGTCATTTATCGAATCACATAAGACATTTCTCTTCTTTTACTAGAAGCGGTAGATTCTTTATTGATCATACATTATCTCGATGTACAACTTATTATACCCAAGCATACCCTTTGATATACCCTAAGGGTCTTAAGAAATAAGTCAAAGTATAACTCATCATACACAAGATACTATGATGATCTCAAGTCCAAGGATCATTTGTACTACTATCACTACAAGAATTTGTATTGACAGACAAGTAAAACTCCATTAGGTATTCCTTAGCGAGCCACGTTCAGTGAACTTATTCTCTAATAAGCACCTACATACTTGTTTAGTGTCTCCACACAAATGATCATGAGATCAATCATCCTCATCCAATGAGTAAGCAACGTATGTACCAATCTATCCGGATTCACTAATCCCCAATTTAGTAATCCAACGATTGGGAACTATTTTAGTTTTAAGCTTTCTAAGAATTTAGATCTCATTAGAATGATCATCATCATTATTCTAAAAGCATTGCTTAAAACTATGGGTTTATCACATATTATAAAACAGCATCATGTAGATAATTAAAAGCCTTTAATAAATTAATACTTTTTATTAATAAATGAATAAGATTGTTACAAAGTATATGCTTTATCATCAAACATGATTGACTTGTGTGCATACTACTTTAAAAAATCCATTTGCAGTTTCATATATTCTTTATTATACTTAGTTGGTTAAAGTTTTGACTTCTTTTCATGGAAATATTCTTCTGAGCATTCTTGAATTTTACTCTACAAAGAAGTATCATGTTGACAATTTGGACATTATTGAGTTCAGGATAAATTAACTTATAAATCTTTAAAATTTATTCTTGAACTTGTTTTATTGAATTATTATATCATTGTCATGATGAGTTATGTTGGTTATTATGTGAAAACATGAAAGTTTCTTAGAAATCACAAAGGGTTGAAAATCAGATTTTGGTGAAAATGGAACATGAAATTCAATTGACCATATCTCCTATTATATTTTGAATTTTTAAGTGTGGTCAAGTTCTAGAGTTAGATCTATGAGTTTACTAACTTATCCAAGTGGAATCACTAGAAAAGGTGTTGTAGATTTTTATGTGGACTGATTTTAGCAAAGATGAAAAACTGAGAAATGGAAAACAGCTACTGTCCATATTTTTAAAAGGGCCTTTTCAGCCACTTAATTTGTGAGAAAAATTCCGGCTTTTTGGGACATGAAAATATATGGTATAAAGTACCTCCTGTCCAAAAATGAGCTCATTCTGACTTAAAATGAGCAAGTTATGACCATTTCAATATTTAGGTTTTTCTGACGAAAAACGCTATAACCGGAGTTCTATAACTCCGATGACCATGAAATTTAAACTGGAAGCTCACATTAACATGTGTAAGATCCTGACAAGATTTGGGAATTTTTGAAGTTAAACTTTAGGTAGCTATTTTCTTAAGGAATTAATTAGAAATTAATTTTTAAAAAATAGTAAATGAATTTTAAAAATTATGAGAAAAATATATGTTCATTATGGGACTATATTCTGCTAAATCCCAGAAAAGAAATATTTTTGGGACTGATTTGGTATTTTTTATGAAAATAGTTTAGTTACGAGCATATAAGTTAAATATGTTATGTGAAGTAACAAAGTTGGAAAATAGGATTTTATGGCTTGGAAATCCTATATAAGGTATATGCATATTTTTGATGAGGGATATCATTGGTGATGAAATCTTATGAGTATGACATTTTTTGAATGATTAAATACATTATTTGGTAAAGTGTAAACAATTGAAATAAATTGTTTATAAGTTTAAAAAGTGATTAAAATATTGTTATGATATTAATAATATTAGATTATGAGTGGTTGAAAATATTTGGATAAATTTAAAGTCTTTAATAATTATCCTTGTTTTCGTTTGATTAATCCTTATATCATTGTCATCATCCTCATGCTTATATGGTGATGAAAGTTATCTTTTGCTTACGTGCAAAGATGGACTGTTGATTATTGAATTTTATATCTTTGACTTACGTGCAAAGATGGACTGTTGGTTATTGAATTGTATATCTTTGGCTTACGTGCAGAGATGGACTTGGTATGATTATGACCAGGGATTATTCGGTATAGTCATGACCATTGATGATTTAATGAATATCCTTGGCCCGTAGTGCATGGGTGATTCAATGATGTGTTTTATCTATTAAGCTGAGTCTCAGAGATAAAAATAAAAAAATTGGTGACAACATTTTTTTTAAAACATAGAAGATAGTAGACATCATGCTCTACATGACTCTTCTAATGGATTGCTTATTCCGCTGTAGTTAAACTTGATGTCTATTGTATTTTATCAGTTTAACATTGTTGAAGACTAATGATAATTTATTCTGCATTATCTTAGTCATAATATTTCTTACTGGGCTAGTTGAGCTCACCCTTTCTTTCACTGTTCTCTTCAGAAAATGAGAATATATTTGGGACGCGAGTGAGGAAGCGGAGTGACGGTCCAGATGATAGCATTAGTAGTCCTCACTATTCTATGAAATAGTGTGATAATAAATGTAATAAGATTGAATTTGAGTGTGGATATTGTCTAGATGACAATATTCGTGTTAAAACTCTCAGATTATGTTTTGTCGTATTTTGAGTTTGAATACTGTCTAGAAGACAATATTTATATTAAAACTCACAACTCATGTTGTATAATTAAGTTGTATTTGAATTATGTACCATGTATTTGGCGACTCAAGATGGGTGATGTATACCTATTTTGAGGGCGTCACACCCGCACTATGTGAATATCCCGGGTCTCACCATCTATAGGTATTTGAGGTATCACCTCTCTAGCTGGACTGGATCCTCCTTCGTTAGACATCCTGACAACAAAATATTTTAAGTTTTACTTAACATTTTTCGATACTCGCGAGCACATAAGTTATTAACACATAGCACATAATATTTTTTATTGTTCAGCTTCAATGGATACCTTAATCCATTCCTTAAAACTCGATAAGAGTTGAACACCTCTATATTTTCTGTTTCCTTAAAGGTTATTTCCTAATGTTTCCCCACCTAAGGTTCATAACCTAAAGCTTTAATACCAACCTGTGACACCCCCAAATCCAGGTACTTCATTCCCACAGGATTTGGTGCTCACTTATCAAAAACTATTACATCTAACTACCCAAAATAAAGGATAAAGACATAATTAAAATAACTTGAACAATAATCTCTCCCATTAAAGGGTTACATCATCATCTCGAATTAAATCCCAGGTAATCTAACCTTAAAATTATTACATCAGTTTGCGGAATACATCATAAAATAAAACAAGTCTTGAAACATAAAACATTTAAATAATTTCTCTTATGCCTTCAGCACTTGGACAATTTGCCCTTTCTTTTACTAGTAGACGGCTCATCAACTTTCTCCACTTTAGCTGCAATGTTAATTGCAAGAGTGACCAAACAAATGCTCACTGATATAGAACGTAGCAATGATAATAACATGAGAGTGAACAACAAAAGCTGAATAATAAGGAACTTATTCTACAAATAGAAATAGAAAACAAGTTTGAACTTTAATTATCTGAGGGTCTTAAAACCACGAACTATGTCCCCAGTACTTAGGTATTATTACACAACCTTAACAGTCATTTAGACTATACGGACCCTTCTTAACGTACTTAGGGGGATCAGCCTTTTGTACCATGTATTGTGCTAAACATCTAAACGTTACGCATAAAATCCCTATGATAGGGTTGTTCATCTCGGTTTGGATTTAGAATTTACGTATTAAAGAAAGTTTAGTTTGGAACTAGCTTATCGGTGTTTCTAGAATTTTAGAACACTATTGAATATAGATTAATTCAATCAATAAAGGTTTTCTTACTACTTGAAGGTTTAATACAACGATAAAGCTTTGAACAAGGTTATCAAAGTCAAAGATTGAATAACAATAATATATAATTGAGTAAACATGATATACATGCAAAGCGCTATAGAAGAGTTAAAACAATCTCCCTTGAATCAATGTATTAGAACAATATATGCTTTGAATAATAATTAGGAAACTAAATCTCGCTCGATGTAACGAATTAGGTTACATAAGCTTGTACAAACATACGCAAGATAGATTAAGCTTGCTCAACTTCATAAAGAATGTTAGAAACTTGCACAATAATAATTTAGGAATGGGAACTTGCATTCAATACGAAAGGAATGAAGTTAGAAAGCTTTGCTCAGTGTAAAGAGTTAAGGTTTAAGAACTTGCTCAATAATAACAAGGTAGAGTTAGAAAACTTGCCTTGATTGTAAGCTACATAAACGTAAAATAATCTCCAATTACCCTACATACACCATTGAAATCGCAACAACAATTAATTGCATAAATATTAGTTTTCGGGTTTAAACCATCATTTAGGTCATAACCTTAACTTAGCATCTAACCATGTAGGTTAACACACTTAACGAATCTGAAATCTTATTATAAGCCAACATAACTCAATCGTTCATCTCTAACTTTTAAAAAACACCACTTTTAGTTTCATTATGTAACTCAATTAACAATCACTTCAAAATCTTTTATACTTTGTATTATAACGCATGATAATCTGCTATTATAGTTTATATTATGCCTCAACATCAATAACATGCTTACTAAACTAATATAAGTCCATTACACATGATTTGTAAATAAGCAGACTTCACTGTCTCAGACTAGGGTATGGTGCAATTTGCCCTATACTTAAGCACAGGGGCCGTAAACTACGCCACTTTTTTTTCTTGGCACCCGTGCAGGTGTTCAGACGGTATGAGAGAGAAGGCTAATGAACAAAGAGATGGCACTTTAGCCCAACATACACAAATTTCACCCATCAAGCGGTGATAACAACATGTAAAATAAATATACAATTACCATAAACATGATTGCTAACACATTCAACCACTTATCACAATTTAAAAACAACTAAAACTATTTTAATTTCTCAATTTTCATGTTTTTCATATAAAACTCCATTTTTGATAGTCTATCCCAAAAATCATCACTGTGAATTCATTATTTGGCCAAATCATTCCATTCAAATTACGTTATGTTCGTATCTCAACGAACTAACATATACAAGCGTCAATTTACAGTTTAACATAAGAATTGGCCATAAAAATTAATACTTTTCCATGAACCATATGAAACACATATACTGTCAAAATTTCCTTCCTACTGTCAACAAATTTAGCATACAAACTTCTTGTTTTAAACATAAACTCTAGCATTATACCACATATCCACCATAATTTAGTTACACAACAATTTTGAAAGAATTACAATTAACAGAACATAACAAATTTGCCGTAAGTTCATATATATATATATATATATATATAATACAAGGGTTAGATAGAATACCTTCAATATTCTTAATCCCTTGCTACCACTAAAATTGCTTAGGTTTCCTCTCAATCTCTCAAGTTCTCTGCAAACTTTCTTTTCTCTCAATTCCTACGCTCTCTCTCTTTTCTCTCAACTATGCTCTCACAGCCTTTGGAGAAAATAAGAGCTTAAATAAAAGCATTTAACGATCAAAGGTTAAAACCAAAGAGTTACATCGGGTTGTAAAATGCCAAAGGCCACAAGGGCCTGTTTGGTAACCAAAAACTCGAAACTAGATTATTATTATTTTATTTATATTATATAGTTACAAGTGTCACATTACTTTAGTTAATTTTAAATAACTTTAGTTTAGCTAATTTAAATAACTTCTATTATAATTACATTTTACGAATAATAAATAATTATATATCTAATTTAATTAATAAATTAGAAACATTACTTTATCTAATTCATTAATTTCCATTAAATTAAATAATTCGTTTAATTTAATTATTTTCTTAAATATTAAGCAATTGATTTAATTTAATTATTTTCTTAAATTAAATCCATCAAATAAAATTATCATTACTCAACTTAATTAACATTAATCAATTTAGTTACTAAATTAATTCATCACAATTCATCAAATATTTATTTTCCTCAATAAATAAATTATTTTAAATATTTATTTAATTCTATAAATATTTAAATTAAATTACAAATTTCTCGATCGTTACATCCTTCCCTCCTTAAAAGGATTCTGTCCCCAGAATCACAACTCGAAAAATTTATCCGTTACATTCATTCCTCCTTAACAAGATTTTGTCCCTAGAATCGCTATACAAAATCAAGCAAACAACTGAGGATAATTCTTCATCATAACGCTTTAAAGAATAGAACCAGTCGTCCAAAAAGCAGTATAAAGCAGGATATTCCAATGAATAATAAAGAATGCAAACCGGTCATGCGTAATACACACGCATGCAGGATATTCCAAAGAATAATAAAGAATGGAATAACAATAGAATTCACCGTGCATGCGATAGACCTTGACAGAGACGAGTTATTCAGCGAGAATAATAAAGAATGGAATAATAGAAGAATTTCACCATGTGTATGCGGTACTTGGCATGATAAAAGTTATTCAACATAATAATAAAGAATGGAACCGGTCATGCGTAATCCGCATGATGAGGATATTCAATGTAATAATAAAGAATGGAATAACGAGAAGAATTTCACCATGTATGCGATACTTGCATGATAAAAGTTATTCCAACATAATAATAAAGAATGGAATAATGAGAAGAATTTCACCATGTATACGGTGAGTCGCGTATCTCTGAGTTATTCCAACAAACTAATAAGGAATGGAATAAGAATAACTCTCTTCATGAATACGAAAGAAATAATACCCCTTACTATAATAATAATATCCCTTACCTTAGAAGAAACTGGATATTGGAATAGTTAGGTAGCAGACTTCTCTTCTTTTTTCTCTCTATAATTTCTCTCTATAATAATTACTCTATAGCTTTAGTGAATTGGTGAGAAATGAAGGAAGAATGAACTTCTATTTATAGGAAAATATAGTTTCGATAATTGCACGTTTTGGGGCTCAAAATATTACAGTATAATACCTTCAACTTTTCTTTCATTTTTAATTTAGTCCTAAAAGTATTATCAAACTTGCACCACCTCCCCTAATAGTAAATCATGTGAATTAATAGTTCATTCATGTGATTTAATAGTTATAATCATGTGAAAATACGAATTACAGCATAGTACATCCATCTATACGTCCATTTTTAACTTAGCCATGCAACTATTATCAATCTTGCACCACCTCCCCTAATAGTACATGAATGTGAATCAATAGTACACACATGTGAGCAAATAGTTATAATCATGTGAATTAATAGTAATTAATTGCTCATTTATTCGATTAATTACCCGATTGATCAATATAACCTCCAGATATCAATTATTATCGAAATAAATGTCGATTTCCACTAACACTAACAATCCCAACACAATGAAAATATTTTTCTCAAAAATTTTATTTTTGAATTCGAAGTTTGACTTTTTTCAAAAAAGTCAACTGTTGACTTTTTTGACCAAAAAGTCAACCCCCAACAAATTTTGTGTTTATAGTCTATTTCTACTAATTTCATCATTCCGGACTCAAATATCACGTCCGCGTCTCCAAATTCAACTCTAAACTCAACTTCAATTTTTAATAACATTCATCATTAATATTATAACTCACAATATTTAACAACCAGGTCGTTTCCAGGAAAGAGGGGGCTTTCCGATAAGGATTTCTCCTTATTGGCGCGCAATTAGGTGACCAAACCTCTCCTTGACAGAAATTCTAGACATTGTCAATATTATAAATAATAATATGAATAACTTTGTCATCTCAATTATTAATTTAATAATATATAACATATTATGCAGATGATATTGTGATAATTATTGAATCAATAATATGAGAGATATGATGCAGCAATTATTGTAGCAATAATTGAGCATAACTGAGTGACTTCTCACATAAGTATCAATAATCAATACCGTGTGCTACTATGCAACCACCGCCAGACATCTGTTCTTTTACTACCTCTAGGTTATTTTATGACAACTTGCTTACTTTGAAAAATTTTCAAATATGACCCTTAACTTTAAACTTTTATCAATTTAACTATTTACCAAAATAGAAAAATTGAATACTTTTATTTCATAAAATTTGGGATCTCACAATCTTCCCTACTTATGAAATTTTGCCCTCGAAATTTACGTACCTGGTAGTTCGAAGAGATGAGAATACCTTGCTTTCTTTTCAGATTGTACCTTCTTGGTTATTTCCTTTGTATCATAATTTTCCCATTGCTCATCTCTTGTATTTCAGATATCAATCTAGAATATATCTTCAAAACAAAGGTTAATTGGCATATCACAATTTGTTAACTTATCAAGTAAATAATTTCAGCTTAGGTAAGTCACACACTAGCGAAGTATATAACTCGTCTCTCCCCTCCTAGTTCTAGACTCTTATCTCCGCCAACGACCATATCCATAAGCTCTGATACCATTTGTGACGCCCCCAAAATAGGTCCACACGACCCACTCCGAGTCGCCAGATATCACTCTATAAAAATCATTTACAAACTTCATTTATACAACTGTTGAATTGTCGTGCAGAGTACGACAACAGATAAGCTGTGAGTTTTAATACAATATTGTCTCGTAGAAGATGATATGAAACTCAAATTGTTATAATGCCATATAAAATACATGACAAATATTTTAAGACCCCAAAGAAGAAGCGAGAAGATTACTATCATATTCATTCTAATGAGGTGCACTTTTGACGCTTTCAAAGTCGGGTTCTCATCACCCTATTGTTGTTCGCCAAAATCAATTATTAAGTGACGTATAAAATCGACACACACATCTTAGGTCCTCAATACAATTATACATTGCATGTCATGCCATTTTATAATGTATTGAGAAACTTCGACAGTCTCGGACCATCACACTATTTCCCTGTTATCTCCGCTCGACCCAGCTACACTCTTATTACCTGAAAAAAATTGTGAAGCAAAGGGTGAGCACAAATAGCCCAGTAGAGAATATCATGACTAAAGATAATTTTCATCATCAATAGCTTTTATCAGTAATAAATCAGAGGTTTAGAACATATGGTAGATGATAAAACTTTTCAACCATAGTTGCAGCGGAACGAGCAATCCATTAGAAGAGTCAAATATACCATAGGGTCTATTATCTTCTCCATGTTAAAAGTCCACCAACAATGTTTTTTCCCTGTAACATCAATCAACAATTCTTGTCCACAATCATGTGAATAACTCATAATCATAATTGTGATTCTAAATTCCTCTTCGTACCCAGGACGAAGATAATTTTCATCACCTGTCTTTACCTGAAACATCAAAATCATGGTTATACCAAATCACAATTCTTGTTCATAATCATACTAATAAATTCATCTTTGCACTACGGGCCAAAGATATTCATTAACAATTCATCTTTGCTCTACAGGCCAAAGACATACAACTGTATTATAAAAGAGTTAAGTAAAGCATGATATCTACTATCTTCTATGAATTAAAAGTGTATTATCAATATGTTATCACTGAGACTTAGCTTAATAATTAATCCACAACATCGAATCATCCCTGCTCTACGGCCAAGGATATTCATTAGTATTACGACCACGAATTATCCATGCACTACGGGCCAAGGATATTCGTGTTTTCAACAATGGTCATGATTATACCGAATAATCCCTAGTTATAATCATACAAATAACTGTCCATCAATGCACGTAAGCCAAAGATATACAACTATAAAACAAATAATCAACGGTCCATCTTTGCACGTAAGTCAAAGATATACAACTATAAAACTAATAATCAACAGTTCATCTTTGCACGTAAGCCCACGTAAGCCAAAGATGACTTTCATCACAATATAAGCATGATGACGATGACAATGATATAAGCATTAATCAAACAAAACTAAGGATAAATATTAAAGACTTTAAATTTATTCAAATATTATCAATCACTTAATAAACTCATAATCTAATATTATTAATATTATAACAATATTTTAATCACTTCTTAAACTTATAAACAATTTATTTCAATTGTTTACGGTTTACCAAATAATGCATTTAATCATTCAAAATGCTATACTCATAAGATTTCATCACCAATGATCAAATCCTCATCAAAAAAAATCAGATATACTATATAGGATTCCCAAGCCATAAAATCCTATTTTCCAATTTTGTTACTTCACATAACATATTTAATTCATTTACTCATAACTAGTTCATTTTCATGAAAAATACCAAATCAGATCCCATAAATATTTCTTTTTCGGGATTTAGCGTAATATAGTCCCATATTGAACATATATATTTTCTCGAAATTTTAAATTTCATTTACTATTTTCATATGGCCAAAGTCATTGAATATTTAGACATTTATCATAAATTGTACTTTTGTCCAAAAATTTTGAAATTTACAGGGTATACTCCTGTTATATACATGTACTCCCAATAAATATTTCACCAATTTTGGTGTTAAGTTATAAGGGTTTACTTTTAAAATAGTCTTTTCCCATAAAATCCATAACTCTTAATCTATACATCCAAAAATCGCCATTTTTGGACACAATCTAGAAAACTCATCAAATTATCATTTCAAATTTTTCTAGAATTTTTGAGGGTCAGAAAAATTACGAAATTACCCCTGGCAGAAACCCCTTTTGAATGAAAATACTATTCATATAAATACAAAGGATCATTCACCATGCATGCGGTAATCCATATAGACATGTTATTCCAACAGAATAATAAAGAATGGAATAACAGAAGAATTCACCATGCATGCGATAGATCGCATGCAGAAAAGTTATTCTCAATGCGAATAATAAAAGAATGGAACGTGTAATAATAAGTAAACCGCACAAAAGCGTGATATTCCAACAGAATAATAAAGAATGAAACCAGGTACTTCACAGACAAGATATTCCAAACGAATAATAAAGAATGGAACCAGGTCATGCGTAATACGCATAGACAGGATATTCTAACAGAAAAATAAAGAATGGAATAACAACAGAATTCACCATGCATGCGATAGACCGCACAGACAGGTTATTCCAACAGAATAATAAAGAATGGAATAACATAATAATTTCACCATGTATGCGATACTTTGAATAGACATGTTATTCCAACATAATAATAAAGAATGGAACCAGGTCATGCATAATCCGCACAGACAGGATATTCCAACAGAATAATAAAGAATAGAATAACAGAAGAATTTCACCATGTATTCAGTACTTCGCATAGACAGGTTATTCCAACATAATAATAAAGAATGGAATAACAGAGGAATTTTACCATATATATAGTAGTCCGCGTATACAGGTTATTCTAACAAAAGAATAAGGAATGGAATAACAATAGCTCTCTTCATGAATACGAAAGAAATAATACCCCTTACTATAATAATAATATCCCTTACCTTAGAAGAAACTGGATATTAAAATAGTGAGGTAGCAGACTTCTCTTCTTCTTTCTCTCTATAATTTCTCTCTATAATAATTGTTCTATAGCTTTAGTGAATTGGTGAGAAATGAAGGAAGAATGAGCTTCTATTTATAGGAAAATATAGTTTCAATAATTGCACGTTTTGGGGCTCAAAATATTACAGTATAATACATTCAACTTTTCTTTCATTTTTAATTTAGTCCTACAAGTATTATCAAACTTGCACCACCTCCCCTAATAGTAAATCATGTGAATTAATAGTTCATTCATGTGACTTAATAGTTATAATCATGTGAAAATACGAATTACAGTATAGTACCTCCATCTATACCTCCATTTTTAGCTTAGTCATGCAAGTATTATCAATCTTGCACCACCTACCCTAATAGTGCATGAATGTGAATCAATAGTACACACATATGAATAGATAGTTATAATCATGTGAATTAATAGCAATTAATTGCTCATTTATTTGATTAATTACCCGATTGGTCAATATAACCTCCACACATCAATTATTATCGAAATAAATGTCGATTTCCACTAACACTAACAATCCCAACACAATGGAAATATTTTTCTCAAAAAATACATTTTTGAAATTTCGAAGTTTGACTTTTTCTAAAAAAGTCAACTGTTAACTTTTTTAACCAAAAAGTAAAGCCCAACAAATTTTGTGTTTATAGTCTATTTCTACTAATTTTATCGTTTTGGACTCAAATATCACTTCCGCGTCTCCAAACTCAACTTCGATTTTTAATAACATTCATCATTAATATTATAACTCACAATATTTAACAACTAGGTCGTTCCCAAGAAAGAGGGGGCTTTCCGATAAGGATCTCTCCTTATTGGCGCGCAATTAGGTGACCAAACCTCTCCTTGACAGAACTTCTAGACATTGTCAATATTGCAAATAATAATATAAATAACTTTGTCGTCTCAATTATTGATTTAATAATATATAACATATTATGCAGATGATACTGTGACAATAATTGAATCAATAATATGAGAGATATAATGCAGCAATTATTGTAGCAATAATTGAGTATAACTGAGTGACTTCTCACATAAGCATCAATAATCAATACCGTGTGCTACTATGCAATCACGCGTATTACTGTTCTTTTACTATCGGTTATTGTATGACAACTTGCTTACTTTGAAAAATTTTCAAATATGACCCTTAACTTTAAACTTTTATCAATTTAACTATTTACCAAAATAAAAAAATTGAACTTTTATTTCATAAAATTTAGGATCTCACATTTATCATCATACATGATTGGCTTGTATGCATACTACTTTCAAAATATACACTCTCACCCTCTGTCGACCTGATATATATATTTATATGTATAATTGTTTTAATTTTTTTTTAACATTTTGTATATATATATATATATATACAATTATGTAGTTATTTATGATTTCATTATAAATTCATAACACTTGTAATATAATATGTTGCTAGTAATAGAAATGTTGCATGTTGTTTGATTTTGTATTAAAATAGATGTATAAAGTAATATAAAAAAATTTAAAATAATTTAATTTGGGACAAATGAGTGTAATCGGGGTAGGGGTGAGTGATATTATTTTCAAGGTCAGGTCAGGTCAGGTCGAATTCGAGAGATAACTCTATATTGGTGAGACGGGTATGGGCTCTCCTGAACCATACCTGTCGTGTTGCCAAGCCTTATATATATGGGAATTGATCCATAGAAAATGGTAGTATTAAGACTTTATATGGGCACCATATCTTACACTGTTCTTTATAAGATTTGACGACCACGATTTAAAAATACAACTCTACTACCATAGCATAAAGTTGCGGTAGGAGACTTGTTTACCGCAATTGTAAGACCCCAACTTTTATGAATAAAGATTAATTTCTCTCGAAATATATTTTTGAATATTATGGTGTGGATATAATATAATGTTATAGTTGTGGGTAATATTTACAAATTTTGTAAAGTAAACAAGTGGTTATATAATATTCGATTGGTCGGGGAATATTCGTTTTAACAGGGAATATTCGTACGACGACACAATCATTGGTGGACCCCACAACGGAAGTATTGTCGTAGTTAGAAAATGACATAATTATCTTTTTATAAAAATAACGGCGGAAGTTTTACCATTAAAATGCTGAACTACCCGGTAGTAAAAGTACAGTAATACGCGTGGTTGCATAGTAGCACACGATATTAATTATTGATGCTTACGTGAGAAGTTACTCAGTTATACTCAATTATTATTATAGTAATTGCTGCATCATATCTCTCATATTATTGATTCAGTTATTGTCACAGTATCATCTGCATAATATGATATATTATTAAATCAATAATTGAGATAACAAAGTTATTCATATTATTATTTACAATATTGACAATGTCTAGAAGTTCTGTTAAGGAGAGGTTTGGTCACCTAATTGCGGCCAATAAGGAGAAATCCTTATCGGAAAGCCCCCTCTTTCCTGGGAACGACCTGGTTGTTAAATATTGTGAGTTATAATATTAATGATGAATAAGTTCGTGTTGATTAAAGATGAAATTGATAGTTCCATTATGTGGGAATTATTAGTGTTAGTGGAAATCAGCATTTATTTCGATAATAATTGATGTCTGGAAGTTCTCGGATAATTAATCGGATAAATGAGCAATTAATTGCTATTAATTCACATGCATATAACTATTTGTTCACATGTATGTACTATTGATTCACATTCATGTACTATTAGGGGAGTTGGTTCAAGATTGATAATACTTGCATGACTAAATTAAAGATGGAGGTATAGTTGAAGGTACTATACTGTAATTAATTTTTTCACATGTTTAGAACTATTGAGTCACATGATTTACTATTAATTCACATGATTTACTATTAGGGGAGGTGGTGGAAGTTTGATAATACTTGCAAGACTAAAATAAAAATGAAAGAAAAGTTGAAGGTATTGTACTGTAATATTTTGAGCCCCAAAATGTGCAATTATTGAAACTATATTTTCCTATAAATAGAAGCTAATTCTTCCTTTATTTCTCACCAATTCACTAAAGATTTAGAGAAATTATTATAGAGAGAAATTATAGAGAGAAAGAAGAAGAGAAGTCTGCTACCTCACTATTCTAATATCCAGTTTCTTCTAAGGTAAGTAGTATTATTCTTTCGTATTCATGAAGAGAGTTATTTTCTTTCAATACTCGTAAGGGTTGTTATTCCATTCTTTATTATTATATTGGAATAACCTGTCTATGCAAAGTACCACATACATGGTGAAATTCTTCTGTTATTCCATTCTTTATTATTACATTGGATTAACTTTTCATCATGCGGTCTATCGCATGCCTGGTGAATTCTATTGTTATTCCATTCTTTATTATTTCGTTGGAATATCCCATCATGCATGGATTACGCCTGACCTAGTTCCATTCTTTATTATTCTGCTTTGAATATATCACATGCATGCGGATTACGCATGACCTAATTTTATTCTTTATTATTACATTTGGAATATCACATGCATACGGATTACACATACACACTGGTTCCATTCTTTATTATTCGGTTTGGAATAACCTTTCGCATGCGGTTTTATCGCATGCACGATGAATTCTTCTATTATTCCATTCTTTATTATTACGTTGGAATAACTTTGTCTATGTGGATTACCACATGCATGGTGAATGATCCTTCGTATTCATTCCTTATTAAATTGTGGAAATGATCATCTTGATGGATTCTGCATGGCGGGTGAAAATCCATTTGCGGTTTCATATATTCTATTATACTTAGTTGGTTAAAGTTTTGACTTCTATACTCCATGAAATTAGTAGAATATCACGGATATTTGCGCTTCATCCGATATCTTTTCATGGAAATATTCTTACGAGCATTCTTGAATTTTACTCCATAAAGCAGTATCATGTTGACAATTTGGACGTAATTGATTTCAGGATAAATTAACTTATAAATCTTTAAAATTTATTCTTGAACTTGTTTTATTGAATTATTATGTCATTGTCATCATCCTCATGCTTATATTGTGATGAAAGTCATCTTTGGCTTACGTGCATAGATGGACTTGGTATGATTATGACCAGGGATCATTCGGTATAATCATAACCTGTGATGTTATAAATGATGTGGTAAAAGTCCTCAGTGGCATGTAGTGCATTGATGGACAGTTTTTTGGTATGATTATGACCAGAGATTATTCGGTATAGTCATGACCATTGATGATTTAATGAATGTCCTTGGCCCATAGTGCAGGGATGATTCGATGATGTGGTTTATTTATTAAGCTGAGTCTTAGCGATAATAATTGATGAAAACATTTTAAATCATAGAAGATAGTAGATATCATGCTCTACTTGACTCTTCTAATGGATTGCTTATTCCACTGCAGTTAAACTTGATGTCTATTGTATTTTATCAGTTTAACATTGTTGAAGACTAATGATAATTTATTCTGCATTATCTTAGTCATAATATTTCTTACTGGGCTAGTTGAGCTCACCCTTTTGCTTTCATTGTTCTCTTCAGGAAATGAGAACGTAGCCGGGACTAGTCAGGGAACGGAGTGATGGTCCGAGATGGTGTATTAGTAGTCCTCACTATTCTATAAAATAGTACGACAATTAATGTAATGAGGATTCTATTTTAGAGTGGATATTATCTAGAAGGGAATATTCCTATTTAAACTCTCAGCTATGTTTTGTCGTATATTACACAAAAGTTGTATAATTAAGTTTGTATTTGTATTCTGTACCATGTATTTGGCGACTCAAGATGGGCGATGTATACCTATTTTGAGGGCGTCACATTTGGTATCAAATCTTAGGGATATGATCCCTGGCTGATATGTGAGATAAGAACTAGGAGGGGAGAGACGGGGAATTCCTTCGCTAGTATGACCTACCTAAGTTTATTTGGTATTTAATTGGTCGGTCAGAGTATAGGGATAATATTTGATATGTTAATTAACCCTTGTTTTGTGGCAGTATTTGAAAATAGCATCCAAAAATGTTGAGATAAGCAATGAAGCACATGAGACCGTTGAGTCACCAACGATTAATACCTAGGGTAATGTGCAACAGGAAGACAATAATCCACATATAAACAATAACAACGATGAAATGGTGAACGATGGGATGTTTAGAGGCTTTATGCAATTCATGAAACATCAGGCGAGAGTGGCTCTTATCCAAAATGCAGGTGGAAACACTGACAACTCTCGGACGGTCACCGCTAAGCAGTTCAAGGAGCTGGGACCACCAGAGTTTTTTAGAGAGCCAAAACCACTTAAGGCAGAGACGTGGATAAAGCAGATCAACAAGATATTTGACGTCTTGGGATGCTCCGAGGAGTAAAAGGTTCCCTTTACCACCTTTATGTTATGGCGAGAGGAAGATTCTTGGTGGGAAATGTAAAAGCGTACTCAACACGCCGTGACTCAAAATGTCTTGGGAGAAGTTCCAAGAGTCATTCAACGACAAGTACTTTCCTGAAAGTATTCGTCACATGAAGGAGGTAGAGTTCATCAAGCTTGAGTAAAATAATATGACCGTGGCGCAGTACGAAGCTAAGTTTGCCGAGTTGTCTCGGTTTGCATCCCACTTGGTTGATAATGAGGAGAGAATGACGCGGATGTTTCTAAGAGGTTTGAAACCCGAGATACGTCAATACCTTATCTCTCATAAATTGTGTTTGTATTCAGATGTTAAGAATAGGGCTCAGTTATTGGAGCATGATAATGAGTCAACCCAACCAAGAGAAGCGGTAAGCAAGTCGATAATACCGGTGGTAGCGATCATCAAGCGGTGACAACAAGCGTGGAGGAATCTACATGCGAAATGGTAATCACCGGTGGTAATCATGGCCATGACAATAAGAGTGGACATTTCAAGAAGAGGAGATTAAATAATGATGGAAAGGCGTCAAGACTTTTTGTTGTTAAGGAAGGAGAGCGACCACCGGTCGATATGTTACAAATATGGAGGGAAGGACACATAAGTCCAAAGCGCGATCTGATCCAAAGCATGTTACAATTGTGGAAAAGAAGGTCACTTAGCCTGATTTTGTTGTGCACCAAAGTCAAGTCCAGCTGGGATGGAGGCATCAAAGGGTGTCCCATACAAGACAAAATCGGTAGTTCAAGGGAGAGCGTTTGTCGTAACCTCCCAAAAAAGTGAGAAATCCAAACGAGGTGATCACGGGTAAGCTAATCATAAACTCTAGTGAAGTTTATACTTTATTTGATACCGGTTCTACCCATTCCTTTATTTCTCCTACTTGCGCTCAACGTTTAAATTTGACTCCGGAGAAATTAGACTTTGACTTATCTATTGAAACTCCATTGGGAGAAACCTTCATTACATCCACGGTTTATAAGTCTTGTTTAATTCAAATCGTTAATCGCACGTTACTTATAGATCTTATTTCTTTGAAAATACTTGCATTTGATGTGATTTTAGGGATTGATTGGTTAACAACTCATCATGCAAAAATTGATTATTTTCGTAAGGTTGCTAGCTTTTATATTCCTAACCAACCTATTATGAGAATTCAAGCAACCAAACCACTAAAATCAATCACTGTCATATCAAGCCATAAAGCTATTCGTTTATTGAAAAACGGATGTCAAGCTTTCTTAGCCCATGTCACGGATTTAAATAAAAATACGTTAGTTTTGAATGATATTTCTATTGTTAATAAATTTCTTGACGTATTCCCTGAAGAACTTCCTGGCCTACCCCTAGAGCATGAAATTGAATTTTGTATCGACCTTGAATCCGGTACAAAACCCATTTCCAAAGCCCCATATCGAATGGCTCCTATTAAACTTGAGGAGTTAAAACCCAACTACGAGGAATTGTTAGACATCGGTTTCATTCATCCTAATACGTCTCCTTGGGATGCTGCTCTGTTCTATTCATGAAGAAGAAAGATGGAAGTATGCGACTTTGTATTGATTATCGGGAGTTGAATCATGTCACCATCAAAATAGGTTGTTGCTTCGCATTGATGACTGTTTGACCCGATTGCAAGGAGCCAAATTCTTTTTAAAGATTGATCTTCGTTAGGATATCATCACTTAAAGATTAAAAGCGATGACATTCCAAAGGCGCTTTTCGAACTCGATGCGGGCATTATGAATTCTTAGTCATGTCTTTTGGATTGACTAATGCTCCTGCTGCCTTCATGGACATGATGAACCGAGTATTCAAGGAATATTTGGATCACTTTGTGGTCGTCTTTATTAATGACATCCTCATATACTCCAAAAGCCGTGAAGACCATGAGCAACACTTGAGGCTGATACTTCAAAAGCTTCGTGAAAACAAGCTTTATGCCAAGTTGAATAAATGTGAGTTCTGGCTTGAGGAAGTTGCATTCCTTGGGCACATGATATCAAATCATGTAATATCTGTTGACCCAATGAAGATTGAAGCAATTCAAAGCTGGGAGCAACCAAAGTACGTAGCTTTCTCGACTTAGCTGGTTATTATTGGAGATTTGTGGAAGGATTTTCTCGAATCGCTACTCCATTAACTCAGATAACTCGAAAAGATACAAAGTTCAGTTGGAGCGAGGAATGTGAGAAGAGTTTTCAAGAACTCAAGAGAAGACTCATTTCAGCACCTGTTCTAACAATACCATTTGGCTCGGAGGGATTTGTCATCTATAGTGATGCTTCAGGCAAGGGGTTAAGATGTGTTCTCATACAACATGGGAAAGTCATAGCCTATGCCTCTCGACAACTCAAAGAATATAAGAGGAATTATCCTACTCATGATCTAGAGTTGGCGCGATCGTTTTCTTGCTTAAAGATTTGGAGGCATTTACGTATGGAGAGAAGGTGGAGATTTATACGGATCATAAAAGCCTCAAATATTTCTTCACTCAAAAGGAACTCAACATGCGGCAACGACGATGGCTTGAAAGCTGTTGAAAGATTATGATCATACCATCCAATACCATCCAGGAAAAGCGAATGTAGTGGGCGGCGATTGAGTAGAAGATCTTATGCTTGGTACAAGTACAATATTGTCAACGCAAAGACCCATTTTGTATGACTTACGAAGGATGGAGATAGAGTTAAAGACTCCGAGGACCCATGTGATGATGGCGAATATCTGAGTAGAACCAGAGCTTTAATTGATAAAGTTAAAGTCGCTTCAAGCTCTGGACTTGAAATTTGATGCATATGAGGAAGAAAGTGCAAGAAGGTGCTATTCCAGAAGCAAGAATAGACGAAGAAGGAATACTTCGAGTCAACTCCAGACTTTGTGTTCCTAACGATTCTGACTTGAAGTATAAAATCATGATGGAGGCGCACAACACATCATTTGCAATCCATCCCGGGAGTACCAAATGTATCGTGATCTGCAACATACATTTTGGTGGAGGAATTTGAAGAGAGAGATAGCGGGGTTTATCTCAAGGTGTCTAACTTGTCAACGAGTCAAGGCGGAGCATCAAGTGCCAAAAGGTCCATTGCAACCACTTGAAATTCCAGAATGGAAGTGGGAGCACATTACCATGGATTTCATTACTGGTCTTACCAAGGTTTCTCAAGGCATAGATGCGATTTGGGTCATTGTTGATAGATTGACTAAGTCTGCTCATTTCTTACCGATACAAGAAACTTATACACTTCAACGTCTTGCTAGTATGTATATAAACAAGATTGTAAGATTGCATGGTATGCCAGTATCCATAGTTTTTGATCGAGACCCAAGATTCACTTCAAGATTTTGGGTTAGTTTGCAAAAAGCTATGGGCACAGGTTTAAGATTTAATTCGGCTTATCATCCTCAAACAGATGGGCAGTCAGAAAGGACTATTAAAACTCTTAAAGATTTATTAAGACTCTGTGTCCTTGACTTCAAGGGAAGTTGGGACAAGTTCTTACCATTGGTGGAGTTTTCCTACAACAACAGTTATCAAGCAAGTATTGACATGGCTCCATTTGAGGCGTTGTATGGAAGGAAGTGTCGTTCTCCAGTATGCTGGGATGAGGTGGGTGAAGCAATGTTGATGGGACCGAAGTTGGTACGTATGACTACGGAAAGAATTCAAACGATCCGACAATGTATAAAAACCTCACAAGATCGACAAAAGAGTTATACTGATCTTCATCGAAAAGACGTGGAATTCAATATTGGCGATCATGCATTGTTACGTGTTGCTCCATGGAAAGGAGTTACAAGATTTGGAAAGAGGGGAAAGCTCAATCCTCGATTCATTGGCCCATTTTTAATCCTCGATAGAGTAGGAACTGTGGCCTATAGATTCGCCTTACCGCCAAGTATGTCTCGTGTTCATAACATTTTTCACATATCTATGTTACGTAAATATGTGAAAGACCCAAACCACATTATTGAATTAGAACCGGACAAGATAGCAGAAGATTTAATGTATGAAGAGGTACCCGTTAAAATCTTGGATAAGAAGGATCATATTCTACGCCCTAAAGTTATACCTCAAGTTAAATTTTTGTGGAGAAACCACGATGTTCAGAAAATGACCTAGGAGTTAGAATCTGAAATGAAATCAAGGTATCCTCACCTCTTCGACATACCAGGTACGCACCCTAATTTCGAGGATGAAATTTCATAAGAAGGGGAGGTTGTAAGACCCCAACTTTTATGAATAAAGATTAATTTCTCTCGAAATATATTTTTGAATATTATGGCGTGGATATAATATAATGTTATAGTTGTGGGTAATATTTACAAATTTTGCAAAGTAAGCAAGTGGTTATATAATATTCGATTCGTCGGGGAATATTCGTTTTAACAGGGAATATTCGTATAACGACACAATCATTGGTGGACCCCACAACGGAAGTATTATCGTAGTTAGAAAACGACATAATTATCTTTTTATAAAAATAACGACGGATGTTTTACCGTTAAACTGTTGAACTACCGGTAGTAAAGAAGAATGATGTCTGGCGTGGTTGCATAGTAGCACACAGTATTGATTATTGATACTTACATGAGAAGTCACTTTGTTATACTCAATTATTGATGCAGTAATTGCTGCATCATATCTCTCATATTATTGATTCAGTTATTGTCACAGTATCATCTGCATAATATGATATATTATTAAATCAATAATTGAGATGACAAAGTTATTCATATTATTATTTGCAATATTGACAATGTCTAAAAGTTCTGTCAAGGAGAGGTTTGATCACCTAATTGTGTGCCAATAAGGAGAAATCCTTATCGGAAAGCCCCCTCTTTCCTGGGAACGACTTGGTTGTTAAATATTATGAGTTATAATATTAATGATGAATAAGTTCGTGTTGATTAAAGATGAAATTGATAATTCCATTGTGTGGAAATTATTAGTGTTAGTGGAAATCGACATTTATTTCGATAATAATTGATGTCTGGAAGTTATCGGGTAATTAATCGGATAAATGAGCAATTAATTGCTATTAATTCACATGCATATAACTATTTGTTCACATGTACTATTGATTCACATTCATGTACTGTTAGGGGAGTTGGTGCAAGATTGATAATACTTGCATGACTAAATAAAAGATGGAGGTATAGTTGAAGGTACTATACTGTAATTAATTTTTTCACATGTTTAGAACTATTGAGTCACATGATTTACTATAAATTCACACGATTTACTATTAGGGGAGGTGGTGGAAGTTTGATAATACTTGCAAGACTAAATTAAAAATGAAAGAAAAGTTAAAAGTATTGGACTGTAATATTTCGAGCCCCAAAACGTGCAATTATCGAAACTATATTTTCCTATAAATAGATGATGATTCTTCCTTCAGTTCTCACCAATTCACTAAAGCTTTAGAGCAATTATTATAGAGAGAAATTATAGAGAGAAAGAAGAAGAGAAGTCTGCTACCTCACTATTCCAATATCCAGTTTCTTCTAAGGTAAGGGGTATTATTCTTTCGTAATCATGAAGAGAGTTATTTTCTTTCAATACTCGTAAGGGTTGTTATTCAATTCTTTATTATTATGTTGGAATAACCTGTCTATGTGAAGTACCACATACATGGTAAAATTCTTCTATTATTCCATTCTTTATTATTACATTGGAATAACTTGTATGCATGCGGATCTATCGTATGCACAGTTAATTACATTTGTTATTCCATTCTTTATTATTCTGTTGGAATATCCTGTCTGTGCGAATTACGCATGACCTGGTTCCATTCTTTATTATTCTGTTGGAATATCCTATCTGTGCGGATTACACATGACCTGATTCAATTCTTTATTATTCTATTGGAATATCCCGTCTGTGCGGATTACATATGACCTGGTTCCATTCTTTATTATTCGGTTGGGAATAACCTGTCTGTGCGGTCTATCGCATGCCTGGTGAATTCTTCTGTTATTCCATTCTTTATTATTCTATTGGAATAACCTGTCTATGTGGATTACCACATTCATGGTGAATGATCCTTCATATTCATTCCTTATTAAATTGTGGAAATGATTTGTCTACGTGGATTATCGCATGGCGGGCGAAAATCCATTTGCAGTTTCATATATTCTATTATACGTAGTTGGTTAAAGTTTTGACTTCTATACTCCATGAAATTAGTAGAATATCCTGGATATTTGCGCTTCATCCAGTATCTTTTCATGGAAATATTCTTCTGAGCATTCTTGAATTTTACTCCATAAAGCAGTATCATGTTGACAATTTGGACGTAATTGATTTCAGAATAAATTAACTTATAAATCTTTAAAATTTATTCTTGAACTTGTTTTATTGAATTATTATGTCATTGTTATCATCCTCATGCTTATATTGTGATGAAAGTCATCTTTGGCTTACATGCATAGATGGACTCGGTATGATTATGACCAGGGATCATTCGGTATAATCATAACCTGTGATGTTATAAATGATGTGGTAAAAGTCCTTAGTGGCCTGTAGTGCATTGATGGACAGTTTTTGGTATGATTATGACCAGGGATTATTCGGTATAGTAATGACCATTGATGATTTAATGAATGTCCTTGGCCCATAGTGCAGGGATGATTCGATGATGTGGTTTATTTATTAAGCTGAGTCTCAGCGATAAAAATTGATAAAAATATTTTAAATCATAGAAGATAGTAGATATCATGCCCTACTTGACTCTTCTAATGGATTGCTTATTCCGCTGCAGTTAAACTTGATGTCTATTGTATTTTATCAGTTTAACGTTGTTGAAGACTAATGATAATTTATTATGTATTATCTTGATCATAATATTTCTTACTGGGCTAGTTGAGCTCACCCTTTTGCTTTCATTGTTCTCTTCAGGAAATGAGAACATAGCCGGGACTAGTCATGGAACAGAGTGATGGTCCGAGATGGTGTATCAGTAGTCCTCACTATTCTATAAAATAGTGTGACAATAAATGTAATGAGGACTCTATTTGAGAGTGGATATTGTCTAGAAGGCAATATTCCTGTTTAAACTCTCAGCTATGTTTTGTCGTATATTACACGACGGTTGTATAATTAAGTTTGTATTTGTATTCTGTACCATGTATTTGGCGACTTAAGATGGGTGATGTATACCTATTTTGGGGGCGTCACAACAATATTGTGTTGTGATAGGCAAGTCTCCTACCATAACATTGAGTTGCGATAGATAGTATTTTTCTAAAATCGCAAGTGTAGGATCTATAAATAAATGGTACAAATGTGGTGCCTAGAAATAGACTGATATCCACCATTTGCTAGTCGATCCATAACAAATGGTGACCAGAAATAAACACAACCGCCATTTCCTATACAATCACACCAAATGTTGCAGTAGGGGAGTTGGGGTTTTAAATTGTGGTCTTTAAATCTTATAATGAACAATGCAAGATGGCCACATAAGGTCTTATTGCTAAGGTTGTAAAATAAACAAACAGTTCGGGCTCGATTTGTACTCGCTCTACTAAAAGTTTGATTCGAAATATAAATGATGCAAATATGAACAAATTTTAAAGTTCGATAAATAACTCGAACTTACTCAAATTGTAATTTTCTATTGATATTCGGACCATATTCATCCAAAAAGTTCAAAATGTTTGGGCTCGATTCGAGATCGGGCTCAACTCAGTAGCTAAACGAAATTTAATCAAATCTTATTTTATACTCAATAAATTTTGTGAACCAAATCTGAGAAACTCAAAATTCGACTCAACTTGGCTCATTTCACCCTTATTTATTGCCACCATTTATTATGGATTAGCTCTCTATATATATGTATATAGGAAAAAAGGAGTACATATTTAGTGATACATGGTGTAGTAGAGTAAATCAGACTCAAAATGTCATTTATACATTCAACTTCAAACAGTCATGTCTTTTGATTTAGGAGGAGTTAGAAATTTTGTAAGTACAATTCGAAAAATTCTTTTCAAACTCTATACCGGTGCTATTGGGCAAGTTGTTTGAGACTGTTGTTGAGGTCAAAATCCACCCACAAGACCTTTTATGGGCAGTTTTGTAGCTATTTATTTTATTCATTTTAGTTAATTATTTTGGGATTATATATTATAAATTAATGAATTAAAGTTTCATACATTATCAGTGTATAGAAGAAAGATATTAAGATTATGACACATTATTAATGAAGTATGTGTTAAATTAACCTTTTTTTAATGACGTATTATGATTCTAATATAATTCTTGCATACATAAACTCATTATTAATAGTCTCTTAAACTTGTTTAATTTGTTGTGTTATTCTCTCAATATTCAATTTTGTTAATACATGCATTTATGCATTCCCTTATTATCATTTGATGATGACAATACTAGTCCATTTGAAGCAACGATAACAATCTAACGGGCAAAACTCAAAAAGTAACTATAAAAGGATTGGTAAAACAACACTAAAAAAACTGATATTCAAGCATTCATCATCTAAAAGCTCAAGTGTTCAAAGTGCTCCACCCTACGATCAAAAGATTTTCAATATGCTGCTAATAGTTTTGAAGAAGGACATAAATCATATTAGCAGCGACTCAACAACAAATAGTATTCTTTGTGATAGTGACATGATCTGAGTGATCTTTTGTATCTGTTATTTCTCAAAGGCATGTAGAGATCTAGAAGGGGAGGGGTATTAAATAGATCCTTAAAAAATTTTCCTTTTAAGAAGTTATTACCAATTTATAATTATCTAGGTTAATTAAGAGAGTATGCACAACGGAATGGTAGTTCATAAAAACCCTTTAAAGATTAGAGAAAAATCTTAGTTCTAAATTTAGAGAATCTAAGTGGAACGAAGTCACAAAATAAATCTAAGAGCAGTTAAAAATAACTCGATGGAAAAGTAAGAGCATGAAGTAAATGAGACAGAGTATTTTTAAGTGGTCTGGAGCACAAAGATCTCCTAGTCCACTCTTTTACTCCTTGAGTATGTATAATTCACTAAAGATGGGGTTATCACTAAGATATGTTCACAAAGAACAGTTAGAACAAATGAATCACACATATTCCTTCAAGTCACTAAGAATTGGTTATTGCAGATAACTAAGATCTCTTCAAGTTACTAAGAACTTGGTTATAATAGGTCACTAATGCAGACACTCGAAATTTTGCTTTTTTTATACTAGCCTTACAGGAAGGTAAAAGCGTAATTTTACTTCAGAGATAACCCCAAGGTAGGGCAAAAACATCTTGTCACCTCGGAGACAACCTCATGGAGAAATCCAAGTGTGATGATACTCAGAGGCGACGCGGACCGAACAAGGATCGCAAAGCTGAAGATATGGCCATAAGAAGTCATCGCAACAACCATTAAACTATGAACTATCAAAGATAAGCCGATTGACGACCCTCAGGAACCGGAAGATACCTTTCAACTTATTGCATCATATTCTTGGACTTTGTTTCAGTCAGACTCGACTGTATTTTGCAGCCTTCCATAAGGAATTTCTGGGATTTTTGGGTATGTCAACATCGGGATTTTTTTTGTCCCTTTTCTGTTCTTATTTTTTGGTGTTCTGATGTTATGTGAGATTTGTTTGAAAAAACAAGTGAAAAAGGTTCGACATGTATCATGTCGATGATTTGACTGTAAGAGTCGCCAGTTGGTATTTTTAACTGGTTGCACCAACTCAACCGAGAAAAGGTTTGCACATTGACCCAGTGATGTGACACTGCTAAACGGGTCTGTGAAACCGAGATTCATTTGGGTTGGGGGGCTTGATTATGCGAAGGGAAGGTGTTAGGCACCCCCCAACATCCGTGTTGCCACGGTGACCGCCACTTTTCAAGAAACTGTTATATGAATGTGTGTGTGTGTGGATCATGTGCAATTTATTTGGAAGTAGAGTGAGGCCTCGTTAAATACATATATATACAAAGGGTTTGAATTTGTATGAAAAATTCAATTTTAAACATGATATAGCGGTGAAGTTTTGTAAAGAGGTTTTTCAAACCACATGCTCAATAGTAATTGAGACCTTTTCATACTTCCATTTTATTATTAAATGTTTAAACTTGTTTGCTTTTATTTTTGAGATCTGAAGCATCTTGAGAAAATAATATATAGCGATCTTAGAACTCCTCATGGGCATGACAACCATCTAAGGAAATTCAAACACTAGCGTGAATAATGTACAAGTCACGCTACAAATTTGAAAATGTCCATCACGAGAATCGAATCTAGATTGATGGCTGAATCTGTGATCACATGATTCCTAGGCTCACATGATGCCACAATTTATATGAAAGCGATAAGCGATATATATATATTAAAGGCTGTATATATATATACAGACATGATCAACAAACACGAAGCACCTCGAGGGGATCGAGAAATATAAATATATAAAAGCGGTAAATATATATATATATATATATATATATATATATATATATATATATAGAGAGAGAGAGAGAGAGAGAGAGAGAGACATGATCAACCACCACGAAGCACCTCCACGGGGGATCAAAAATGTAAATAAAGCAATAAATGCGATCAACCGCCACGAAGTAAACTCCAGGCGGGACTGAATGTAAAGAAAACAGTAAAAACGATTAACCGCCACAAAGTAAACTCTAGGCCCGACATAAATGTATATATATAAAAGCGGTAAACGCATAAGATGTTTCTCAATCCCGGCTCGGTTTATCATTTCAGCGATTTGTTGCTATATATATATATATATAAAATCAAGTAAACTCTCTAGACTTAAGTCTAGGCTCAATCGAGGCATAACTCGATAATGTTAGTCCATATATATAAATATATACATATATAAGTAAATATATACATACAAAAATGAAAACCACGGACTGAAGTCCGGGCATACACACACAACACGACTCTCAATGTGAAGAATAGTGTGTGCAAAGATGAAGATAAAGGCTTTATAGAGTGTGAGAAGGCTTACAGTGGGCTGCCAAAGCAGGCTTCTATGACTCTAGTTGGATAAACACTCAGCTCCCGCTGGTAAAATATAGCTATATGTGAGCTAACAACTGTTTAAAATGAGAAAGCACTCAATATGGGGTGTGTACAGAGCAAATTGGACAGGGCTTCCTCGCCTCTTTTTTTTTATTAAATATGGCCACCCCAAGATCTATATTTATAGAGCTGGTGGCCTTGAGCATTCTACGGCACTGCACTGGTTTGCTTTCGAGGGTGACCCAGGGCCCGCATGAGTCTCACCGTCTTGAAGTACGTGCACTCGTGTACTGTGATGTCCGTTCGAACTTGCAGAACTTCAATTCGAGCATCCGAATAAGGTGTACAAGACCTTTTCCGGATCGCTTTTGTTGAGAGTTACGCAATGACATAGGATTAGAGGTTGTACGAAGTCAGGAAGAGGGGACCATGCCCATGGTCTTCAAGCTTCAAATTCTATCCGGTGTGCTGCCACGTGTAATAGTCACTTGGGACTGGAACTCCTTGGCTCTTGTGGGACATTTCTGTGTAGAAATGTATGTATGAAATGTTGGGACGGCGCGCTAGGGGTTGAGGTGGCAAGATGACGATTTTTCCCCTCACTGGGGTTATCTTCGGTTTGGGCTGACAAAGCAGATGTTGCTTAGGGTTACTTCTGAGATTGGACTGCTGCAAGTGTTTGAATTCCGCAGGGTCATCTTTAAGTTTGCCTATCTTCCCAGTGTTATCTTAGGGTGTTTGGAATGAGTGCCTCAGCAGGAGGTCTGAGACTGAAGCTGATTGCATGCATTTGAAACAAGTATTTCTGTGGTTATTGCCGGAACTGCAACGTCATTCCTTGGGGTTATCTTCAAGGATGAAACTCGGGGATATTTCTGAGGTTGGAATTGATACTCCCGGTGTGTGTTCCGGGGTTGAGACTGAACTTCCGGTGGTATCCAGAATGGATGTGAGTTGTCTTCCAAGGTTATCTCCAAAAGATGAATATGCCCTCTTGCAATGTTAGTAACAGGTGTGCAAAAAATTTCGAGTGTCTACAGATGCCCCTCTTTATCATATTCATGCAATGCAAGGTATGGATATGATAAAGAATCCTAGACACTTGAAATGCAACAAGATAAATATGATGCTATGTGCAGCAACATGATGCAAATGCATGATGGATGTAGGTTGTTGGATTATTTTCCAACATGATGGGATGATTGTCGTTTCCCTGTTAATCCTGCTGGGGATGACAATCAGTGATGTCTTGGACGTGTAATCTAAGTCTTCCAGGATGTTGACGTTGGGGTTATCACCAAAGTCCTAGATCCTTGATACAGACTTTACTCCGAAGATGTGCCTCTCGTGTGTAAGAGATCCGTGGGGATAAAGCTTTGTCTGTTTGAGGATTTGTATAACATATTCCATCATCGGTCATTCTCCGATGAGGATGGTCCTCTCTGGTTTGTGTCACCAATATATACCACGATCCTGTCGGAGTTACTGGCAACAGTATGTATTGTCAGGGCTGCCTAACCTTCGTTGATGTGTGTATCACCAGATAGATCCCTGCTGGGAAAACTGTCAAGGCTGCTTGACGTTCATTGATATGTGTATCAATGGTTACATTGCGTTGTGACCCCCGCTAGGGAACATATCAAAGTTGCTTGACCTTTATTGATGCGTATATCAATAGTTGAATTGCTTTGTAACCCCCTCCAGGGAAGGTTGTGGATAAGTGCACTGATGGATGATATCATCGAATGGCCTCCGATGCTTCGATGGGTTTACTTGCCATCGGTTGAAATGACGTCAAGGCTGCTTGACCTTCATTGACCTTTACATCAATGGTTGAATTGTGTTGTAACCCCCGTCGGGGATTCATTCATAGACGAAGAATGCGTTGTAACCCCCGCTGGGGATACTTTATCAATGATAGAAATCTGCGTTGTGACCCCCGCTGGGGAACATGTCTTTTAGGGTTACGACCCTGTATTTGCCGGCATCGGACCTGTGTGAGGCATTGCCGAGCATGATTTGTAAAAGCTGAGGTCATTGGTATAGTATACCTTGCATTCATGTGAATACCAATAAGTGATATGTGAATCCAGGGTTTGGCCCATGAAAACCAAGATTTCAGGCTATTCCGCTCAATCGCGTAACATTTTTATTCCTGAGTTGGCCTTTTCAGCTTGTGAGACCGCCTTTGCAACTCAAACTGAACTGAGCCGAAGGAGTGGGACCCATGTAGGGGTGCCACAGGTAGACCTTCGGCTAACCATGGGTATGTAATGCCTGCGGGTTGCTTTTATAAGTCACTTTCAAGTTGCGCCGCGAAAGAAATCCGAGAGCTCTTCTTCAGATCTACTGAATTCGGGGGACTTTCTACAAATTCTGTCACCGTACAAGTGTTCTACACTGCATGTATTTTTTTCCAGTTTCTATCCGTTGGAAAATGACTTATCACATGAAATGCATCTAGACACATAGTAGTGAATATGCATGCTGATATGACTTTATAAAAAATTTCAACATAGTAGATGTTAGTATTAAACCATGTTGAACATAATAATGTGAAAAAATTTGACTTTTGAAATAGTCAAATTGGCACCTTTTACCGTCATTTCTTATCTTATTTGAGGACAAATGTGTAAAGGTAGAAAAGCAAAACAATCCTGGTAATTAGACTACACTTACGAATTTTTTTACTCTGATGTATTACTGCATGTAGGATGTATATGACTGTGGGTAGGTGTGCTACTGAATGGCCACCTAGTCATGCCTATGTGCATGTGGATAGTTCCATTTACAAAGGGGACTATGGAAAAATTTTCTAAAATGTAGGCATTGGGTAGTCATGCATTTTTAACTCTACTGTAGACGTATGTTAAAATAATGCATGCATGCATATAGTCATAAAAATGCATTTTGAAAAGCTCCAAGTTAAACATTACCACACCCTTTCTGAGGTGATTTGGAGACTTATTGTCCAGATATTATGGATCCGGATCAGCCGAGTAGTTCCTGCAGGACCACTTCTAGTGTACGGAGAAGGGCTTCCGAAGTGACTCAACCCCGTTCTGTTAGACAGCCTCGTCGTTTGGTGGAGGCGGTGATACTTCCTGTCCAGGTTAAAGTGCCGAACATCGAGGATGAGGAGGAGGATGTTTCGGTTGCGGACCCCGGTCATGCTGCACGTGTTCCCCGTAGGGATTTGCCAGGCATTCAGGTGGTCAACCCAGAGCTTCTAGGTGACTTGGGTCGTCACCCTTCAGTTTACCTGGATGCAAACGAGGTATAAAGTTAGATCTTAATCTTCATTATTTCCTATTGATGAGGAGTAAAGAGTTCTAATGTTGATCTGCATTTGATGTAGGTTCTCGGCTTTACACAACCTCGAGGGAATTGGTTCAACATCCACTCTATGTATCAAGCTTTGCATGATGATTATAGAGCAATTATACATGGCTAGGGATTCGGGACGTTCTTTTCCATTCTTTCCCGTCGTTGTCCCTGGGGTTACCTCAGGGCTTTGTCTGAGCGCTTGTTTCACCAGACTCAGTCATTCTATTTGCTGGACAGTGATGTGATGATGGATTGGCGATTTATCACAGGTATGGAATTTGGAGGGGTACCAGTGCCTTGTATGGCGGATATCACCCCTATTGCCGTCAGATCCTTGTTAGGAGTTCTGGCGGAGGCGCTCAAGGGTAGGACTGTTTGTATAAGTCCTTTGAGCGTAGATGCTATTAGCGGGTTGTTGAGTGAGCCCATACCCGATGATGTGAGAGTCAGGGATCGCATTCTTCGACGATTGTTCCTGATGATCATTAGGGGCTGCTCCATAGCAGATAACTCTTCTACGGTGTCCTTCACTTTGATTAGCGCCACTCGACACGTGGACCGTATAAGAGATTATGATTGGGGTTCCTACACCTTTACCTATTTCCTCAGGGGAATGCGCATGCGATCACAGGGCTTGACCGAGGCTTGGTTAGGATTCTACCCGTTTCTGTTGGTGAGTATTTTTCTTGTCTTTTCCCATGTATAGGTTTAGAGTGTTAACTGACAGCAGATGTTTTGCCTTTGTGTTGGCAGTTCTGGGCCTATGAGAGGCTTCCATGTCTGCGTCCAGTGAGTGTGCTAGGCCTGGATACCTATCCACGAGGACGGAGATGGCATCATTCCATACTGGCGAAGGTCCTTGTAGCAGTGGGTTTCACTCATTGTCACCTACAGCTGGAGTTGTTGACAGCGGATGTCATCACGTGGGTTCCCTACTTTGGGGAGCATTTGAGCATTGGGTTTCAGGATGGGTATCCGACTGGTGTCGAGCACGTGATTTCCACCCGTAGGATTCCTCTCTTCACAGATGGAGGATGGGAGCTCTATTTAGGAGAGCGTGCTATTAGGAGCACTACAGGAGAGATTCATATGCCGATCTTGCCTCCTGCTAGGCGTTACTGGCCTATTTTGCAGTCACCCATCACTGATATCCCATTGTTAGGTGTTGACGATTTTACATTATCAGAGGGTCCCTGCACTTAGGAGATATTCCAACATTGGTGGTTCCCCCGTAACATTGGAGCCCAGACCCGTGCACTCCGTTCATGGGGGATATGGTTCCTAGATCTGTGATGATGACGGATTGGTTACCTTGTGTTTGAGATTCGACTCATTTGACATAGATTGACAGTTTGACCCAGCAGTTGGACCGAGCACTTTTCTTTATCCGACACTTGGGTAGAGATCCTTTAGAGGCAGATACTTTTGATCCTTCCAGCTCTGGCGCTGGCCCCTCAGGTGACCCATATGGTTTTTCTGGTACAAATCCTCCCTTGTATAGGCCTGACATCCCTGTGGATAGAGATCTAGTGACTTAGGAGGAGTTACATCAGGTGGACAGGATTGATGATGTAGACATTGACACCATTGTCTTCTTCTGATGTATATTCTTGTTATCTCTTTTGATAGGCCTCTGTTAGACATTGGGTAGCTTCGCCCCATTCTCTCTATATCTTTTTATAGGCCTCCGTTAGTTGTACGACAGTTTTGTCCCATTTCCCTGTATTTTAGCTATATAGAGATGTATTAGATGATGATATACTTAGGAATGTATGTACAGTTTTCCATTCCCTATATCATATTACCATCTATTGTATCAGGCATGTTATTATGTTATGCATATATATGTATGTCCAGAGATATTCAGCATTGACCCCTGGATGGTCTTATGACACGGCCGTCTGAGATGTCTTCTTGACGATTAAGCAGTATTGATTATACCCCACCATTATTGGTGGTATCTGGTATGCGATCGTGGTATGATAACATGTCACCATCAGACAGGGTGACTGTAGATCATCTGTTGCCGCATACTATGACCTTGTTGATGTTTCAGGTTCCCACAAGTTTTTTGATTTGGGACCCTGGAGTTGACTCCTACTCTGGAGGAGTATGAACATTTGACGATGCTGCCACTGGACAGACCTTGCGTGCATATGGCGATTGGAGACATGAGTAGGCAGTTCATGACCCTTACTGGATTGAGGCGTAGGGTGGTGCAAGATGAGCTCACATCTGGCCATGTTATATCCCAGCATTTTCTATTTGATAGATTTGGCTCAGAGGATAGTTATGCACGGCATTCCAGGGATTTCACCACACCGGAGGATCATTGGCGTTTGGCCAGAGTAGATGTACTGCTATTGTGCGTACCGTCGTATGTCTACATGCCACGGTACATGGATGAGTTGGATATTGAAGTTATCATGGAAGTGAGAGCTCTCAGGGAGGGTCACACCATTATACCGATGATTATAGCAAAGACTCTAAGGTCGCTACATCTTCTTGCACTTATCGACATGAGTGTTCTGAGCAAATTTCGGTTATCTTTGTCACGTGTGGTTTATGTCACACTTCAGACCGATTAGCACTTTTAGATGGCATGTATATTGTTTCACCCATGATATAGCCATGTCATACTCCTTTCGACCTACGAAGTGTATAGATGCTGCATCTTGGTTAGCTTTCTTGGCAGGGATCGGAGACCCATTTGATAAATTACCGTGTACAGGGCTCAGCTCACCTTACAGCTTCATCACTCATGCTCCGAGGATGGATTATCTCCCTCTAGCTGGTTTGAGGGGCATGATTACTTACCACCCACTGGTCGTGATGTGTCAGTTTGACCAGTTCCAGGACTTCCATCCTTTTGAGGGGGCATCGAGTCAGCGCTTTGCTTCTCACCACTTATCAGCAGAGGATAGATCCAGGTTGTATGCCTGTTGGGATCAGCGAGAGCTAGCCGAGTTTTCCATCAGCCATCTGGATTGTTCTGCAGAGTATTCCGCATGGATGGAAACAAAGACTGCATCGGCTGCGGTAGTATCCACAGTGCAGGGGATTGATTCCGATGATTAGGAGCCTATTGAGGAGGCTGATATTCCCATCGAGGGGGATTTTACTACTGGGTTGCCAGCATTTGTGATGGATTCTCCCACTACAAGTGCTACAGTGATTCAGCATTCAACAGAGTATCTGGAGCACAGTCTACATTTGATGACCTTTGAGAGAGATCAGGCTAGGGCCTTGATGTTAACAGCTCTGGATGGGAGAGACGCAACTCTATTAGAGAGAGACGAGGCCAGATCAGCCAAAGATGCATTGATTATAGAACGGGATGTTGCTCTATCTGTTTGGGATGTGGCCATCATAGATAGTACTTCAGTGAGATCCCTTACGATTGGCATCCTTGCCGATATGAGTGCATACATTGATGAGAATCATGCCACCATGCAGTTAGCCTCAGATCTGCTAGCTCGTGTAGATACCATTGGGCAGGAGCTTGCAGCGTTACCTCCTTCTTCGGACAGGGATGCTATGTTAGATCTAATAGTCCTCATACACACAGATCCGTAGATAGACTTGTATATTCCTACACAGACTAGCTTAGCCATTTTGTCATGTACAACACATATTGTATATATCAAATAATATTATATATGACAGGGAAATATATTTTGATTCACTTCCCTTTCAGTTCTGCCTTGATACTTACTTATTATTTAGCTGTTTCTTCAGGGCTTGTGATTTTGATGCATTCTGAACTCATCCTTGATGTGTGGACATTGAGATGTCGCAGGATCTTTCAAGACGGATCATTGATCTGTGTGTATCCCTACCATCTTTGATGTGTTGGGATTGGTTTCTGTATGGAAATGTGGAGAGGAGTGTGACTTTTCCTCTCTGAGATTGACCGCACCATAGATGGTCTCCAGTACTCCTATTTGTGAGAAGCCTAGTTAATTCCATCTCTTATGGATTGGTGTTGTTCTTTGAGGCACAACCGCAGCTTAGATGGTCGCCGAATCTCCTATTTGTGAGGAAAGGTTAGGTAGTTCTATCCCTTTGGCCTGAAGTCGATTAAATGTGGTGGACTGAAGTTTGATCCCAGTATCGTGTGACAAGTATTTTTGTTTTGGTAGGGGGTTAGACCAAACCATAGATGGCTTCCTACGTACTCCTATTGAAGAGGAGATCAGGTCTGCGTAGTTCGAACCTGGTGTAAGAGGTTCAACACTGAATGTGAAAGGCAGATGGGTGTAGAAGCTTTATTGATGAAGAAGGGTGTAGAAGTGTTTTTGTGGTTTTTATTTTTGTAGAAAAAGGGTAGAAAGGTTATTGTTGTTTTTTTTATTGCGACCGGGCCATATAAAATATGGTTGCCTATATGTACTCCGGTATCGAGCGGATCGGTCGGCGTGAGTTCGCACCTCGGGGACGATTTGTAGCCAAGAAGAAGTATGAATCCCATATGCGAGGCTATCTCATGGGGAGAAGAGAGTTTGATCCACTGTTGGGACAAACTGCAGGTATGAAAAAGTTTGATCCCGTCTTCAGGACAAACTGCAAGCGTGGAAAAGTTTAATCCCGTCTTCAGGATAAATTGCAGGTGTGAAAAAGTTAGATTCCGTCTTCAGGATAAACTGCAGGTGTGAAAGGTTCAATCCCTGGGGGGATAACCGAAATTGTGTGAAAGGTTTGAAATGAGGTGAAACCAGGCTGTTGGTTTGAAGTGTATGTTTCTCTAAGGGGCAGAAGAGTATGTAAAAAGGGTTAGAGAACCGGAATGACTGGTGATTTGATGATCGAAAACCAGGATATTTTCTTGATGATACCCTCAAACATAATACCATTTCACGGTGTTTGAGTTGATGAGTTGTGGAAATTCATCACCATCCATTTCCTATAGTTTGAGAGTGCCTCCTGTCAATACCTCCTTGATAACAAATGGGCCTTCCCAGTTAGGAGCGAATTTTCCCTTAGATTGATCTTGGTTGTCAATGATCTTCTTCAAAACCAAGTCGTGTTGTTTAAACTGCCATAACTAGACTTTTTTGTTGTAGGATCTTTTAATCCTTTGCTGATATAACTGACCATAGAAGATAGTCGCGGTTCGCCTTCGTCTATTAGAGACAATCGGTGATACATGTCTTATACCCATTGGTCTTCATTTAGCTTAGCATCCATCAACACTCTGAGGAATTCCATTTCCACCTCTATGAAGAGCACTGCTTCCATCCCATAGGCTAATGAGTAGGGGGTTGCCCCAGTGGAAGTACGCATTGAAGTTTTGTAGGCTAATAAAGTCAGAGGCAAGAGGTCATCCTTTGTGATTGGCGGACATTTTCTGCATCATCTTCTTGATGTTTTTATTAGCCGCTTCAATAGCACCATTCATCTTTGGACGATAGATGACGGAGTTAAGGTGTTTGATGTGGAATTTACTACATAACTCCTCCATCATTTTGTTGTTGAAGTTTTTATCATTGTCTAACACAATTACCTATTATCCATATCGATAAATCACATTGTTTCTGATGAAAGCAATGATGACTTCTTTGGTAACCCTAGGGAAGGAGGCTGCTTTTACCCACTTGGTGAAGTAGTCGATCATGGTGAAGATAAACCGATGTCCATTACTGGTTTTGGGCTCGATGGGCCCGATCACGTCCATTCCCCACATTAAGAAGGGCCATGGAAAACTCATATTATGGAGTTCCCTTGGAGGGGCGTGGATAACATTTCCATGGATTTGGCATTGATAGCACCTCTTGACGTGATCATCACAGTCAGCTTTGAGCGTAAGCCAATAATGCCCTATTCTGAGGATTTTCTTAACAAGCTGGGGTCCGCTAATGTGTAGGCCACATACTCCACCATGGATCTCATCCATAAGCCTCTGAGCTTGGTCTTTGTCTAGACATCTAAGGAGACCTAATCCTGCATTTATTTTGTAGTGTGCATCTCCGTTCAGGTAGAATTTCATAGCAAGTCGATGGATCCGCCTTCTTTCAGTCGGGCTTGCCTCAGCGGGTGTAGATCCATCTCGCAGATACTCCTTGATGTGCTGATACCAAGGGTTGTGGATGGGAGGTAGCTCATCCGATACTTCTCCAACATAGTTCCCATAAGCTGGGGCCTTTTGTAGGGCAAATGTGATGCTTGACATGTTTTCCTTGTCAGGTATGTGAATCAAGGAGGCCAACGTTGCTAGTGCATCTGCAAAATCATTCCTATTACGAGGAATGTATAGAAAGGAGATTTCCTCGAACTCCAAAGCTATCTGTAAAACTTGCCGATGGTAAGGCAGTAAATGTAATTCTTTGGTTTGATAGATTCCTGTGGATTGTTTGATTACCAATTCAAAATCCATAAAGATAGTTAACCGTCTGATGCCCATTGAATGGGTAAATTTTATCCCCATGATCTGACCTTTATACTCATGTGTGTTGTTGTCTTTGACAAACTAATTTTGTGGCTGACGGATATCTGCTCCCTCGTACTGGATACTAGAACTGCTCCAGCTCTAGCACCTTCTGTGTTAACAGCTCCATTGAAATACATTTTCCATGTATGGCATGTATGGTACTGATGGTGTTGCTGAACTGCCATTACCCCTTCATCGGGGAAGTATGTTTCCAAGGGTTTAAAGTCCCCTGTAGTTGCGGCGACCAGTTGATCTGCAATTCCTTGACCTTTGACAGATTTTTGCATCACATAGACGATGTCAAACTGCTATAGGATCAACTGCCATTTGGGCAGCCGATAATTTAGTATGGGCTTGCTGAACACATATTTGAGAGGATCCACGCGAGATATGAGATAGGTTGTGTGACCATGGAGGTAATGCTGTAACCTCATGGAAGCCTATGCTAAAGCACAACAAGTCTTCTCAATCAGAGTGTACTTGTGTTCACTGCTGCTGAATCATTTGCTGATGTAATAGATAGCTCGTTCTTGGTCTCTATCATCTTTTTGCACCAGCATGCAGCCCATAACATTGTCATTAATTGACATGTACAGGAACAGGGTAACATCATCCCTGTGAGGTACCAAAACAGGAGCGTTAACCAGCTGCTCTTTAATTTTAAGGAAAGCTTTTTAACACTCATCGTTCCATTTCATTGAGGAGTTCTTCCTTAACAATTTGAAGATGGGTTCACAGGTTGCTGTGAGTTGAGAAATAAATATGCTAATGAAGTTGATTCTTCCCAAAAAAACCCCGTATTTCCTTCTCTGTCTGAGGAATGGGCATTTCCTTGATGGCATGGATTTTGGTGGGATCCAGCTCAATCCCTTTGTGGTTGATTAGGAAACCTAGCAACTTGCCTGATTTAACGCCAAAGGCGCATTTGGCTGGATTCAACTTCAAGTTGTACTTACACAACCTATTGAAGAGCTTTTTGAGATGGTCTAAGTGGTCTTCTTCCCTTCGGGACTTGATAATGATGTCATCCACGTAGATCTCTATCTCTTTGTGCATTAAGTCATGGAAAAGAGCCATCATAACTCGCTAATAGGTTTCCCCGGCATTGATGAGGCCAAATGAAAACCGTCTGTAGCAGAAGGTTCCCAAGGCGTGATGAAAGCAGTTTTCTCACGATCCTCCTCAGCGACCATACTTTGATGGTACCCCGTAAAGCAATCTGCAAAGGAGTACATGCCGTATTGAGCAGTATTATCAATGAGAATGTGGATAAAGGGCACAAGAAAGCTATCTTTAAGGCAAGCTTTGTTCAGATCCTAGTAATCCACGCAAACTCTCACATTTCCTCCTAGTTTAGGCATGGGAACTATGTTGGATATCCATTCCGGATATGTAGACACCATGATAATGTCAGCTTGAAATTGTTTCATAATTTCTTCTTTCACCTTTAAACTCCACTCAAGTTTCAATCGCTTGAGCTTCTGCCTGACTGGCTTAAATCCCTCCTAAATGGGAAGGCGATGAAGAACAATGTCAGTGGACAAACCCACAATGTCTTCGTGAGACCATGCAAACACATCCTGGAATTGGGTTAGTAGCGCTACCATGTCATTCCATTGGTTTGGGGTGAGGTCTGAACCAATCTGGATTAGCTTAGGGCTTTCTAAGGTTCCAAGATTGAAAAGAGTGGTTTGATCTATATTAGGCTTAGATTTGTCTTCGACCCATTCCTTAGTCTCCTGAGGTATCTCAATGTCCTCTTGGATTTCCATCAAGTCTGAGTCCAACTTTTCATCAAATTTACAGTCCTTTTGGAGAAAAGGCACCTCATCAGCAAGTACAGACACATCTAAATTCAGAGTCCTGAAATAAAATATGCTTTCACTTAATATATGAAATTGTTTAATCATACAAAAGTGTTAGCATATTGATAAGTAGATTTTATACCAATTTATTCGGTATCTTTTACTTGAATTAGTTACTTATATTCATGTGTCTTAGTTACTTTTCATGCATTTTGTGTTCATTTTGTAGGTTATATGTTTGGGAGCGGTGTGAGCGACTATTGGTACGGAAAAGCAAGGAAATCGCAAAGAATTGGTAGGAAAACGCAAAGAAAAGCAATCAGGACATCATTTGGGCTTTCATGTTCATTTCATGTTCATGGCTTGGAACTTGGACTATATTTTAGAGCTTCTTCTTAGCTTTCCCGAACATCTTGAATCATTCCAATCGGAGTTCGGATGCAAGAGTTATGACATTTGTACCAACGGGCGTTGAATTTCGCTGTTTTGGGTGGTCGTTTGCATAGCAGTCACTTCCAGTCTAATTTTGACCTTCATCCATTCGTTATTTCTTAATTCGTAAAGAATTAAAGTTGTAGAGCTCGTCGATATCTTCGATTTGATATGTTGCAGGCCCCTTAACTCCTCCCGGAACAAAAGTCATGGCCATTTTACCAGAGAACACTGCAGCAGAAAAAATAATTAGCAGCTTGCACCCAAGCTGGGGCTTGGGGTCCTGAGTTCAAAATCAGAAGAATAGCAAGCTGGGGCTTGCTATTTACAAGGAAATACCCAAGCCGAGGCTTGGGTACACGCAAAAAAGGAAATTTTAATTAGATTTTGTGTTCAAGAAGGATTGATTTGAGCTGTTTGATTCAAGGACTTCCAAGAGGAATTAAAGACATATAAAGAGGCTTATAAAAGGAGGAGATTTACAAGGATTAGAGGAAGTTTTTGGAAGAATTCCATTAGATTAGATTAGAGTAGATTGGAAAAAACCCTAGTTCTTATTAGTTTTGGAGTTTGAAGCAACTTGGAGACCATTGAAGATCAAGAACAGGAGCTTGAGGAGGATGGAGATTTGTTGACAACAGATTCAATTCTTTTCCTTAATCTTATTCTTATCTTTTAATGTTTATTCAAGTGTGGATTCTTAGTTTTAATTCAATGAACTAATTCTTTATTTGAGATTACAATGGATCTTATTGTGTAGTTTATTTTAATTTGCTTCGCTATCAATTATTATATTATATTGTGAGGATTGTCTATTGTGATTTGGACTTAATTATTTAATTGATTGGCTAACAATTACCGTGATAATCTTTATGAACTTGAGAGATGAAGTATAGATTTAGATCTAATCATGATAACATGTGTTTGTGATTTCTGCATAGATGGAATTCATGATTCGTGTTTAGGATAGAGATATGCCTTTACGCCATATGTAATCTTATAGAGAACTTGTGCTTTAAATCCTTTTTAATTGTAATTCACATAGAGATATAGTGGATTAGTTAATTAGGGTGTCTTGCTTAATTCTATCATCTGTGGATTTAAGTGAGTATGGGTATTATGCATCGAGAGGTGGTTTTATCTGCTTTAGTGTTCTTGATCAACAATTCAGGATAGAGAATAATTGATGAGAAGTGTGTTAACTTAAATGAAGCAATAAGTGAAGTTGCGATCTTAATTCTCCATAATCTGATTTATAATTAGTGGTAATTAGAATTAGTTTAATTAAATAATTTACTTTATAATCTTAAATTGATTGTTCAAGTAAAATCAGTTTGGTTAAGAGTTAGTATTTGGTAATTTGTATTAATAATTCCTCACTGGAACGATACTCTACTTTCACTTTATTACTTGTTGACCATGTATACTTGCGTGTTGTGCGTAATTAGATTTTATCCAACAAGTTTTTGGCGCCGTTGCCGGGGAATTAGTTAATATATTTTTGCCAATATTAGCTTCAATCAAATTAGTCTTAATTTAAACATTTTTTTTTATTTAATTCTCTTCCTATTTTTCTTTCTTTTTAGGTACCATGGATGAATGCAATTATCAAAGGCCATTTTCGAATATGACTCAACCAAGGGACACAGGGATTGATGGACTTAATGCATTTTTCGCAATATCAGCACAGATTGAAGAACTTTCGAGGATGTTGGACATTATTGCAATTTCAAAGGAGTCGAAGGAGGATGGCGATTCACGTGTGACTATTGTCTTTGGCAACCATCAAAGTCATCAATGCCGTCGATTTTGAGCGGGTACAATATAGTGGTGATTACCTCAACAACTATGTTGATCCTAGTTATCATCAAGTTTGGGGGTATCACTCGGATTCTTCATGGAGCTATAATTATCAAGATCAATACTCTACTCCAAATCCAACTTACATGCCGGAATTCTCATATCAACCTCCATTAAAAGAAGAAAAGTCAAAGTTAGAGGAATTACTGTCAAAGGTCATAACAATCTAAGAGGAAAGGATGATGAGTCAAGAAATATCGAGCCACAATTTTCAGCACCAGATGGAACAACTCATCACCACTTCAACTCATGGTCCTCAATACATGGATTCCAAAACTGAGACAGATAATTCGAGATTGGAGGAATTGTTGTCCAAGTTCATAGCATCAAATGAGGAGAGAAGGATTAATCAAGAGAAGTCAATTCAGAATCTTCAGAATAAGATAGATCAAATGACCAAAGCCGTAAGTAACCTTCCTCCAAACACTTGGCTTTATGACATGGATGACGAAATTAACGGAGAACCCAAACCAAATCTGCGACTGGATGAGCTACGGGATATCGAAAGTGTGGAGACAATTGGGGATAATGAACTAGAGGTCGACAAAGATCTAAATTCTAAAGAAAATGAACCGATTCTATTAGTTCCCCAAGTGCGTTCTCCACCAAAGATCAAGAATTCAGTCAGATTTGCAAAACCTTGCCTGCTAGGTAGTCATGTCGTCGGCGAAGCTCTTTATGACATAAGAGCGAGTGCAACAATGAAACCGTGGTGGGACGAGAAAGAGAAGATATACGAAAAGCCCATTGTGTTTGACACACTTCCATGCCCAAATATGATCACAAACACAATGAAGATAGCACCTAGTTATTTGCCCTTCTTCATGAAGATTATACCGAGTCAGACCATGCTAGGTGACTTTGATGCTATGACCATCGCTTGTGGGAACCTCCCAAAGGATTTTTTACTACTGATGGATGGAGGATTCCTCAATTACCAAAGAGGAATTGGATAGCGTTGACCAGACAAAGTCAGGCTGAAAGACTGTAAATCAAACGCTGACTGGGAGGCAACCCAGGAATTATTTTTTTTTATATTTATATGCTTTCCTAGTTTATTTAGTAGATAGGAATCACGTTATATTCCAAAGTGTTATTCTAATCCATGTTGTCTCTCTTCATTGCAGGTATTGGAGGTTCAATGGATAGGAAAATGATCGTCGCCGCCATCGTCACCGTCACTTCACGCTTAGCTGATTACAAGGAAGTTCTCTTCTACTTACCACTATATTCTTACAATGAGGACATTGTAATTGCTAAGTTTGGGGGAGTTTAGTTTAGTTCTTTATTGCATGTTTAGTTTCATGTTTATGTTATGTTATTTTGCATATGTTGTTAGTTTAGTTTAGGTTCATTATGTTTGCATTCATGTAGTACAACTGCATAAGTAGTTGCATAATAGCATTATATTCAGTTTCTTGTTAAAAAAAATCAAAAATTCAAAAATAATAGTTAGTTACTATGTTCATCTTGCATGATTCTAGCTGTTAGATAGTTATAGTCTATTTTTGCCAATGATGAGGATGAGATTAGGTAGACACGTATAGTACTGATTATTAGAACTTTAATGTGATTTCTTGTTATGGATCGAATCTTTTCCTGTTTGAAACTGGTATAATAAGGATAACATATTAATAACAGCTATGTTGACTGATTAAGTTTAAATTGATGCATAATTGACTTCTTAAGGATAATATTAGTTTGAATGAATGAAAGACATGAACAGGTAGAGATGGCTAAATTTAGACAAAAACTTAAGTTTGGGGAAAAATTTGGGATATATAAGCCGAAAAAAAAAAAAAAAAACAATAAAAATGATGAAAAAAATATAATGATGACTAGTCTTGTTTTGGGGCCTTTGTTACTTGAGCAGAAATGCTTGAGGGGATTGTCTTTACACCTAAGCGCCCTAAGGTCTTATATGGTGCAGGAGTCGTTGGTGAAAGCTTCGCTAAGGGGTAACCTTGTTAGCCTAATGGAATGAGACATTGCTGCATCATGGTTAAAAAAAACAATAAAATGGAAAAGAGCAAAAAACCCCCATAATGCAAAGTAAAGCATAAGTATCCCGGATTGGACTCTTGAATTTGGTGGAAGTTTGACTTTAGTTTGATCTAGCTTGTTCATGAATTTTGTGAGTTTGCACTATATGATGCCTTTAAAGAGATCTATTATGTGTTATATTTAACATTATATCAGTTAGCATGGATGTTGAGCACACATGCACTATACTAGTAATAACAGTTTGAGATTTGATGATTGATAGGAATTATTGATTGGTTTTGATATGATGTATTATCATGTTTACTTGATTTTCTCTAGTAGAGTGAATAGATTTGATTCTATCATTATCTTCTTTGGATTCGTATGGCATATAGATTAGTTGCATTTCATTGCATTGCATTTAGATTTTGTTGTGTTTTGCAGGGATGAAACAAAGGTTTAAGTTTGGGAGTATTTGATAAATAGATTTTATACTTACTTATTCGGTATCTTTTACTTGAATTAGTTGCTTATATTCGTGTGTCTTAGTTACTTTTCATGCATTTTGTGTTCATTTTGTAGGTTATATGTTTGGGGGCGGTGTGGCGACTATTATTGGTACTGGAAAAGCAAGGAAATCGCAAAGAATTGGTAGGAAAAAGCAAAGAAAAGCAATCGGGGACATCATTTGGGCTTTCATGTTCATTTCATGTTCATGGCTTGGAACTTGGACTATATTTTAGAGCTTCTTCTTAGCTTTCCCGAACATCTTGAATCATTCCAATCGGATTTCGGATGCAAGAGTTATGACATTTGTACCAACGGGCGTTGAATTTCGCTGTTTTGGGTGGTTGTTTGCATAGCAGTCACTTCCAGTCCAATTTCGACCTTCACCAATTCATTATTTCTCAATTCGTAAAGAATGAATGTTGTAGACCTCGTCGATAGATTCGATTTGATAGGTAGCAGGCCTTGTAACCCCTCCCAGATCAAAAGTTATGGCCATTTTACCAGAGGACACTGCAGCAGAAAAAATAATTAGTAGCTTGCACCCAAGTCGGGGATTGCTCTTCTAAGCCTTATATCCAAGGCGGGGCTTGGGGTCCTGAGTTCAAAATCAGAAGCATAGCAAGCCCGGGCTTGCTATTTACAAGGTAATACCCAAGCCGGGTCTTGGGTACACGCAGAAAAGGCAATTTTAATTAGAATTTGAGTTCAAGAAGGATTAATTTGAGCTATTTGATTCAAGGACTTCCAAGAGGACTTAAAGACATATAAAGAGGCTTCTAAAAGGAGGAGATTTACAAGGATTAGAGGAAGTTTTTGGAAGAATTTCATTAGATTAGATTAGAGTAGATTGGAAAAAACCCTAGTTCTTATTAGTTTTGGAGTTTGAAGCAACTTGGAGACCATTGACGATCAAGAACAGGAGCTTGAGGAGGATGGAGATTTGCTAACAACAGATTCAATTCTTTTCCTTAATCTTATTCTTATCTTTTAATGTTTATTCAAGTGTGGATTCTTAGTTTTAATTCAATGAACTAATTCTTTGTTTGAGATTACAATTGATCTTATTGTGTAGTTTATTTTAATATGCTTCGCTATCAATTATTATATTCTATTGTGAGGATTGTCTATTATGATTTGGATTTAATTGTTTAATTGATTGGCTAACAATTACCGTGATAATCTACATGAACTCGAGAGATGAAGTATAGATTTAGATCTAATCATGATAGCATGTGTTTGTGATTTCTACATAGATGAAATTCATGATTCGTGTTTAGGATAGAGATATGCCTTTATGCCATATGTAATCTCATAGAGAACTTGTTCTTTAAATCCTTTTTAATTGTAATTCACATAGAGATATAGTGGATTAGTTAATTAGGGTGTCTTGCTTAATTCTATCATCTGTGGATTTAAGTGAGTATGGGTATTATGCATCGAGAGGTGGTTTAATCTGCTTTAGTGTTCTTGATCAACAATTCAGGATAGAGAATAATTGATGAGAAGTGTGTTAACTTAAATGAAGCAATAAGTGAAGTTGTGATCTTAATTCTCTATAATCTGATTTATAATTAGTGGTAATTAGAATTAGTTTAATTAAATAATTTACTTTATAATCTTAAATTAATTGTTTAAATAAAATTAGTTTGGATAAGAGTTAGTATTTGGTAATTTGTATTAATAATTCCTCATGGGAATGATACTCTACTTTCACTTTATTACTTGTTGACCATGTATACTTGCATGTTGTGCGTAATTAGATTTTACCCAACACATGTACTGATAAAATAACTGCTAATACTATACAGAAAAGTAAGCAATTAAAGTTATCTACAGGGTATAAGGATTTCTGCCTGTTTTACCCTCATCGACCAATGCATGGAGTGCTACTCCAATTGTCGAGGGTAAAGTCCTGATGGACTGCAGTGATGGAGGGGCTATCATCGTCCTCCTTTTCCCGAATGATAACCATAACATCTGGGTAATCATCGTTTGGGGTGTATCTGTTTGTATGTTCATCATGGACAATGATGCGTATACCTGACATCATCAGGGCGATGTCATGTTTACGTTTCTGTTCCCTCTCTTCTACTTCGGGATCAAGAATTAGGACTTCTTTTGATTTAAATGGTACTGGTTTGGGAAACAGTATAGCTATAACATGGGCTGACACCTTTTCTGGAGACTATATCAGCTCATGAGGTGCATGTGGAGAAAATCGCCGTGTAGCAGAAGTTTGAGGAACCTGCTTGTGCTTATGAGGATTCCTGTGACTAGAACTGGCAGAATAGCCTAGTCCGACTGTCCAAGTTTGACTGGACATTTGAATTGGGTGCTTAATACCCTGCTGATTTATACCAAGCCCTTGTCCAGGCTGATGATCCAATGACATCATTTCTTGGGTAGTTGCCATCATTTCGGCAGAAATCTTGGGTACGGGAAGTGGCGCTCCAATAGGATAGTATTGTGTGTTGCTCACTTCCAAAGTATGAAAACTGACCGGCTCAACTTCTGAATTGAAGCTGATGAGTGGTAGGTCTCCTTGTTCAGGACATTCTGGCTCAGCGTTGACAGTGACTAGGCTATTGTTGACAATGTATTTAAGTTATTGATGTAGTGTAGAAGGGACGACTCCAGCCATGTGGATCCATGTTCTCCCCAATAGCAGGTTGTATCCTGAATCTATCTTGAGGTCATGACAGGATATATTAAATGTATTTGGACCAATCTCAATTGGTAGCTCAATCTCTTCGACAGAATTTCGTCGGGATCCATCAAAAGCTTTGATAATCGTATGGATACTTTGGATCCATTTGAGTTTGACGTTCATCTTCACCAAGGTGGCATAAGGACATATATTTAGGTACGAACCTCCATCTATCAAAACTCTAGCTAACATATACCCAGAGGACAAAATTGCAATGATCGGTCCCTTTGGGCGGTATGTCATCATCAGTGTAAGATATCACATTATTGTTAAAAATGTGATCAACCAGATGTTAAAATTTTTCCACATCCACTGATTTTAGCAAGTAGGCTTCTTCCAAAACCTTCAGTAAGATATTCCTATGATCCTCAGAAGAGAAAACCAAGTCCAGTATTGAGATCTGATGTGGAGCTTCTCTTAAGCTTAGAACCACCTTGGCTTTTTTATGGCCCATAGTGCTGAGGAATTTCTAAGTTTTCTCCATGGGAATCTTCCCCTTTGCTTTAATGGTGGGCTTCATCACCCTCTAAGGAAGATATATTGGATTTTCCTTCGATACTGCAACAATAGTATGAGATGTGGATCCTTCAGCTTCTCTATAATTCCATGGGACTTTGTGTAAGCTGATAACATGATACTGTGGTCTGAAGGGTAAAGAAATTGGTTCTGGTTTAGCCACTTTCAAAGGATTGTCAACTCCTTTAAGTTGAATTGCTTGTATGGGAAATAGCCCGACAGTCTCATCAGCCTCAGCGGATATTACTGCTACTAATCAATTCCATTTGGTAGGACAGGTATTCCCACTCTCGATTATCACAATGTCATCGTCTGCCAACTGCAGGACACCGCTGTCAATTAAATTCTGAATAAGGTGGCGGAGTGCCAAGCATTCTTCTGTGCTATGACCGCGAAAATGTGAATGATATTGACAAACTCCATCGGAGTTACCATCTTGAACGGGGATTAATTGGAGGTAGAAGGGAGGTGATTCTTCCTTCGTTGATTAGCATCTGAAATATCTCCTCCATAGGTTGGCCTAGGTGCGTAAATTCCCTTATATTGGCAAAATCCCGATGGGCTTTAGTACTTTCTCTCTTCGCAACTTTGTCCTCCAGTGCTTCGCTTTTTGAAGGTGATGATGGAGCATTCATAACAAAAGGAAGGAGAAATGCATGCTCCTGGCTGACTAACTGGCGTGTGACTTGATGCTGATGGATCACCAGTTCTGCCAATTGTTCCACTTGCTTACAAAGAGCTTTCATCTTTCGTTCCATAGCAAATTAGAACTTTGCATAATCCCATCTGTCAACACCATCTTTGATGGTTTGGGATGATTCACTGTTAAAATTGGAACTTTGTCCACTGCTCCAACTAATCATGTTGACTTCTTCTTCTTTGTGTTGAGGAAGAGGGTTGTCTTGCACATGAGGTTGATCTGGTTTGGTAACCACAATCTCATCGTTTTTTATTAAATCTTGGATCTTGTGTTTCAAGGACCAAAAATCTTAAGTATCATGTCTAGATGCTCCAGCATGATAAGCATACTTCCTAGTAGCATTGAAATCCCTCCCATTAGGGTTGACTGGTGGAAGAAGATGCGTGATTTTCTTCTGAGTAGTCAGAAGAACAAGAATATTCTCGAGCGAGTCCCCTAAGGGTGTGAACGTTCGAGGGCGCTTTGCTTCTCCACCCTTAGGCAATGGAGGGTTTGAAGATTGTGCTTGGAAAATGGAGTAGTTTCTCCTTTGTATAGGCATGTTCTGACTGCCTTTTTGACCTTGTAGTTTCTTCTCCATCTTTGTTTTTTGACCTTGTAGTTTCTCCTCTATATAAGTTTCGGATTGGATGTGCTCAACAACTGCCTTAAAAGCGGCTAGGTCTTGAATCTTTCCTGGCTTCAATCCCATGTCAGCCATCTCTCCGTGTTTGATCATTTCAGAAAATGGTTTGCCAATACCAGCTAAAACTCTTTCTTAGAAAAGAGCTTCTTGTATGTATATGAAAGTTATGACCATTTCTGACTCTGTCATAGAAGGAATAACTTGAGGAGCAAGGCGCCTCCACCTTTGAGCGTACTCTCTGAAAGACTCATTAGACTGTTTCTTGACCTTGGTAATATGGTACCTGTCAGGAGCTATCTGAGATTGAAAACTGTACTGAGTGAGGAAGGCGTGAGCTAGCTCTTCCCAACTATGGATTTTTGAGTTGTCTAATCTGGTATACTGTAAAATCCCAAATTTTACGAATAAAGATTTAAATTTCTCGAAATATTTTTTTTTTATTATGGTGTGGATTTAATATAATGTTATAGTTGTGGTTAATATTTATAAATTTTACAAAGTATGCAAGTTGTTATATAATATTGGATTAGTCCAGAAATATTCTTTTTGTCGGGGAATATCCGTACGACGGTACAATCATTGGTGGACCCCACAACGGAATTATTGTCGGATTGAGAAAACGATAAAAATATTTTATTGAAAATAACTATGAAAGTTTCTTGTTAATCTTGTTGAACTACTCGGCGGTAAAAATCTGAGAATCTGGCGTGGTTGCATAGTAGCACTACGGTGATTGATTATTAATGCTTACGTGAGAAGTCACTCGGTTTTGTTCAATTATTGCTACATAATAATTCTTGATATTATCTCACGTTATTTGATTCAATTATTGTCAATATTTTATATATTATTAATCAATAATTGAGACGAAAAAGTTGTTAATATTATTATTTGCAATATTAACGATGTCAGAAGTTACGCCGAGGAGAGGTTTGGTCACCTAATTGCGCGCCAATAGGGAGAAATCCTTATTGGAAAGCCCCCTCTTTCCGGGAACGACATTTGGTCGATTAATAGTGTGAATTATAATAATGATGATAAAGTTTTGTTTTATTAGTATTATTAATGTAATAAAATGTAAAAACTTTTATATAAAACAAAATACTTTTATAAAGTTATTTGTTTTATTAGACAATAATTAGAATATATTATATGTTATTATGTATAGTGTTTTTGCATAGTAAATCTTTTTATATAAAATGTAATACTTTTATAAAGTTATTTGTTTTATTAGACAATAATTAGAATATATTATGTTTTATTATGCATAGTGTTTGCATAAGGCTCAGATAGTGTTTGAATAGTAAAATCTTTTTATATAAAATGAAGAATACTTTTATAAAGTTATTCGTTTTATTAGATTATAAATAGAATATATTATATTTTATTTAAAAAGATTTTGTTTTATTAGAATATTTTATTAAATCATTACGGACCGTCCGCTTAAAAAGTAAATCAACTGGACCATTCGGAATTAGTTCTTATTAGGTCCATTCTCCTATAAATAGAAGCTCATTCCTTCATTATTTCTTACTTAATTCATTGAAACTCTAGAGAGAGAAACTATAGAGAGAAAGAAGAAAAGTATTCTGCTACTTCACTACTCCTATATCCAGTTTCTTCTAAGGTAAGGGGTATTATTTCTTTTGTATTCATGAAGAGAACTTCTGTTATTCCATTCTTTATTATTACATTGGAATAACTTTGATATCTGCTAGCTACCCTATACTTGGCGTAAATTATTCTATTATTCCATTCTTTATCATTATGTTGGAATAACTGTCATCTGCGCAATCGCACCGCATACATGGTGAAATTCTTTCATTATTCCATTATTTATCATTATGTTGGAATAATCATCAATGCAAAGCAATCGCATACATGGTGAAATTCTTTCATTATTCCATTCTTTATTATTCATTGGAACATCCCGCGGTCTTGTAATTTCTTTGACTGGTTCCGTTATTTATTATTCTGTTGGAATATCCTATCTGTGCGTTTATGTATGACCTGGTTCCGTTATTTATTATTCTGTTGGAACATCCTGTCGATGCAAATTTCGCCTGACCTAGTTCCGTTATTTATTATTCTGTTGAAATATCCTGTCTGTGCATTTACGCATGACCTGGTTCCATTAGAATAACCTATTCGTGCGGTCTATCGCATGCCTGGTGATTTCTTTTGTTATTCCATTCTTTATTATACTCAGTTGGTTAAAGTTTTGACTTCTATACTCCATGAAATTAGTGGAATATCCTTGATATTTGCGCTTCATCCAGTATCTTTTCATGGAAATATTCTTCTGAGTATTCTTGAATTTTACTCTACAAAGAAGTATCATGTTGACAATTTGGACGTTATTAGTTTCTGAATAAATTAATTCTTAAACTTGTTTTATTTAATTATTATGTCATTGTCATCATCCTCATGTTTATATTATGTTGAAAGTCATCTGTGGCCTGTAGTGCATAGATGGACTTGGTATGATTATGACGAGGGATTATTCGGTATAATCATGACCGTAATGTTACAAATGATGTGGAAAAAGTCCTCATTGGCCCGTAGTGCATTGATGGACAATTTTTGGTACGATTATGGCTATGGATTCTCTTTGGCCAAGGGTGCAAAGATGAATTGTTTTATGGCATGATCAGGACCGTTGATGAATACACGAATATTCTTGGCCCGTAGTGCATGGATAACTTGTGGTCATGATACTAATGAATATCCTTGGTCGTAGTGCAGGGATGATGTGGATTATTTATTAAGCTGAGTCTCAGCGATAAAAGTGATGAAAAACCTTTTTAAATCATAAAAGATAGTAGATTTGTTCTCTACTTGACTCTTTTAATGGATTGCTTGTTCCGCTGCAGTTAAACTTGATGTCTATTGTATTTTATCAGTTTAACATTGTTGAAGACTAACGATAATTTATTACGCATTATCTTAGTCATAATATTTCTTCTTGGGCTAGTTGAGCTCACCCTTTCCTTCTTCACCGTTCTCTTGAAATGAGAATATAGCTAGATTTAGCGAGTCGGGGAGGATTGACAAATCCGGATGATAGCATTAGTAGTCCTCACTATTACATTAAATAGTGTGATAGTAATTGTAATGAGGACTCAATTGAGTGTGGATATTGTCTAGATGACAATATTTGTATTAAAACTCACAAGATATGTGTTTTGTCGTATTTTTACATTGTTGTATAATTAAGTTGTATTTGAATTTTGTACCATGTATTTGGCGACTCAAGATGGGTGATGTATACCTATTTTTGGGGCATCACGGTTGGTATCAAAGCTTAGGGATATGATCCCTGGCTGAGATTTGAGATAAGAACTAGGAGGGGAGTGACGGAGAATTCCTTCGCTAGTATGACCTACCTAAGTTTATTTGGTATTTAAATGGTCGGTCAGTGTATAGGGAAAATATGTGATATGTTAATTAACCCTTGTTTTGTGGCATGTCAATTAACCTTTGTTTTGAAGATGTATTCTAGAATGATATCTGAAATACAGGAGATGAGAAATGGGAAAATTATGATAGAGAGGAAATAATCGGGAAGGTATAATCTGAAAATAAAGTAAGGTATGTTTTAGTTATGGAAAAGACGATCACATAGTCCGATTTTATCGTGCACCAAAGCTAAGTTCAGCTAGGGCGGTGGCACCAAAGGAGGATACGGACAAAACAAAGTCGATGATTTTAGGAAGAGCGTTTTCGTGACTTCTCAAAAAGCGAGTAACCCGAACGAAGTTAGCACGGGTTAGTTAATTATAAATTTTTGCAAAGTCTATACCTTATTAGATACCGGTTCTACCCATTCTTTTATCTCTCTTGCTTGCATTCAACGTTTAAATTTGACTTCGGAGAAGTTAAACTTTGACTTATTGGTTGAAACTTCGTTAGGAGAAACCTTCATTACATGTGCTATCCAAGTCTTGGATGAGAGTCACAGTTTTCAATGATATTTCTATTGTTAATAAATTTCCTGACGTATTCTTGAAGACTTCTTAGCCTACCCCTAGAGCGTGAAATCGAATTTTGTATTGACCCCAGTACAAAACCCATTTCTTCAACCCTTAAATATTTCTTCAACCAAAACGAACGTATAATGTGCCAAAGACGTTGGCTCGAGCGGTTGAAGATTACGATCGTACCATTCAATACCATCGTGGAAAAGCGAACGTGGTAGCTGACGTGTTGAGTAGAAGATCGTATGCGTTTACGAGTACGAATATACGAACCTACGTTAAGGTAACGAATATATGATTAGAACCGACTTTAGTCGATAAAGTTAAAGCCGCTCAAGCTACAGACCCGAAGCTGATGAACACGAAGAAGAAGGTTCAAGAGGGCGTTATTTTAAACAGCAAGAGTTGCTGAAGAGAGGAAATCTCAACCCTCGATTTTAATTAGCCCATTTGAAATCCTCGATCGAGTAGGGACTATAGCCTATAGACTCGCTTTACCGCAAAGTATGTCTCGTGTTCATAACGTTTTTCATGTATCGATGTTACGTAAATATGTGGACGACCCGAACCACATTATTGATTTAGAACCGGACGAGATAACGAATAATTTAACGTATGACGATGTACTTGTTAAAATCCTGGAATGTATTCAACACTCAAAGGTTATACCTCAAGAGTTAGAATCGGACGAAGTGTCCTCATCATGCTCAAAGATACCAGTGCGATGCACGTAAATTTCGAGGGAAAAATTTCATAAGGAGGGGAGATTGTAAAATCCCAAATTTTACGAATAAAGATTTAAATTTCTTGAAATATTTTTTTTGTTATGGTGTGGATTTAATATAATGTTATAGTTGTGGTTAATATTTATAAATTTTGCAAAGTATGCAAGTTGTTATATAATATTCGATTGGTCTGGAAATATTCTTTTTGTCGGGAATATCCGTACGACGGTACAATCATTGGTGGACCCCATAACGGAATTATTGTTGGATTAAGAAAACGACAAAAATATTTTATTGAAAATAACGGCAGAAGTTTTACCGTTAATACTGTTGAACTACTCGGTAGTAAAAAATACGATGTCTGGCGTGGTTGCATAGTAGCATTACGGTATTGATTATTGATGCTTACGTGAGAAATCACTCAGTTTTGTTCAATTATTGCTACAGTAATTGCTGCATATTATCTCACGTTATTAGATTCAATTATTGTCAATATTTTATATATTATTAAATCAATAATTGAGATGAAAAAATTGTTAATATTATTATTTGCAATATTAACGATGTCTAGAAGTTCTGACAAGGAGAGGTTTGGTCACCTAATTGCACGCCAATAGAGAGAAATCCTTATTGGAAAGCCCCCTCTTTTCTGGGAACGACCTGGTCAATTAATAGTGTGAATTATAATAATGATGATGAAGTTTTGTTTTATTAGTATTATTAATGTAATAAAACAGAAAAGCTTTTTATATAAAACAGAATACTTTTATAAAGTTATTTGTTTTATTATACAATTATTAGAATATATTATATTTTATTATGCATAGTATTTTGCATAGTAAAATCTTTTATATAAAATAGAATAATTTTATAAAGTTATTTGTTTTATTAGACAATAATTAGAATATATTATATTTTATTATGCATAGTGTTTGCATAATAAAATATTTTTATATAAAAAATAGAATACTTTTGTAAAGTTATTCGTTTTATTAGATTATAAATAGAATATATTATATTTTATTTAAAAAGATTTTGTTTTATTAGAATATTTTATTAAATCAATCTGGACCATCCATTTAACAGTAAATCAATCTGGACCATTCTGGAATTAGTTACTATTTAGTCTATTCTCCTATAAATAGAAGCTCATTCCTTCATTATTTCTTACGAATTCACTGAAACTCTAGAGAGAGAAACTATAGAGAGAAAGAAGAAAAGTATTCTGCAACTTCACTACTCCTATATCCAGTTTCTTCTAAGGTAAGGGGTATTATTTCTTTTGTATTCATGAAGAGAACTTCTATTATTCCATTCTTTATTATTCATTGGAATAACTTTGTATCGCTGAGCTACCTATACTTGGTGAAATTCTTCTATTATTCCATTCTTTATTATTATGTTGTAATAACCTGTCTATGCGAAGTACATCATACATGGTGAAATTCTTCTGTTATTCCATTCTTTATCATTATGTTGGAATAAAGCTGCCATGCAAAATACCGCATACATGGTGAAATTCTTCATTATTCCATTCTTTATTATTCATTGGAACATCCGCTTGGCAAGTAATTTACTTTGACACAGTTCCGTTATTTATTATTCTGTTGGAATATCACCGCCTGCATGATTTGGTTCCGTTATTTATTATTATGTTGGAACATCACCGCCGGTGCAATTTACTTTGACCTAGTTCCGTTATTTATTATACTGTTGAAATATCACATCGTGCATTTACGCATGACCTGGTTCCATTATTTATTATTCTATTGGAATAACCTGTCTGTGCGGTCTATGGCATGCCTGATGATTTCTTTTGTTATTCCATTCTTTATTATACTTAGTTGGTTAAAGTTTTGACTTCTATACTCCATGAAATTAGTGGAATATCCTTGATATTTGCGCTTCATCCAGTATCTTTTCATGGAAATATTCTTCTGAGCATTATTGAATTTTACTCTACAAAGAAGTATAATGTTGACAATTTGGACGTTATTAGTTCCTGAATAAATTAATTCTTGAACTTGTTTTATTGAATTATTATGTCATTGTCATCATCCTCATGTTTATATTATGTTGAAAGTCATCTGTGGCCTGTAGTGCATAGATGGACTTGGTATGATTATGACCAGGGATTATTCGGTATAATCATGACCATAATGTTATAAATGATGTGCAAAAAGTCCTCATTGGCCCGTAGTGCATTGATGGACAACTTTTGGTATGATTATGGCTATGGATTCTCTTCGACCAAGGGTGAAAAGATGAATTATTTTATGGCATGATCAGGACCGTTGATGAATACACGAATATCCTTGGCCTGTAGAGCATGGATAATTTGTGGTCGTGATACTAATGAATATCCTTGGCCGTAGTACAGGGATGATGTGGATTATTTATTAAGCTAAGTCTCAGCGATAAAAGTAATGAAAAACCTTTTTAAATCATAAAAGATAGTAGATTTTATTCTCTACTTGATTCTTTTAATGGATTGCTTGTTCCGCTGCAGTTAAACTTGATGTCTATTGTATTTTATCAGTTTAACATTGTTGAAGACTAATGATAATTTATTCTGCATTATCTTAGTCATAATATTTCTTACTGGGATAGTTGAGCTCACCCTTTCCTTCACTGTTCTCTTCAGGAAATGAGAATATAGCTGGGACGAGTCGGGAAACGGATTGACAGTCCAGATGATAGCATTAGTAGTCCTCACTATTCTGTTAAATAGTGTGATAGTAATTGTAATGAGGACTCAATTGAGTGTTGATATTGTCTAGATGACAATATTTGTATTAAAACTCACATCGTATGTTTTGTCGTATTTTACATGACTATTGTATAATTAAGTTGTATTTAAATTTTATACCATGTATTTGGCGACTCAAGATGGGTGATGTATACCTATTTTTGGGGCGTCACATATACCATGAACGGGCTTCTCCAGTTAGACTCTTCTGGAACAGCTACATTCTGAGCTTTTCATTTTCTGCATAAGATCCAAGTTCTCTAATGAACACCTTCAAATGTGTGTAAGGATCCCCTAATCCGTCATACTTCTCAAACTCAGGGGTTTTGAATTTCTCTGGATAATGAACACCAGGGAATATGCAAAGGTCAGCCTACGAAAAACTTTCGTGTGTTCCAATCCCTTTGAGAGAACAGATAGTTTCTTCCATTTGAAGGACCTTCTTCCTGATATCACCTGTGTCTGGATCTCCTTTAAGATGGGTGTTTTCAGGGTCTTTGTTGGTCATATCCAACTGAGGTTCCGGATTTGTTTTATCCAAACCTTGAATTCCTCCTTGTGTAGAGGATTCTGTATGTGTAGGCATCTTTGAGCCCTAAGTAGACTGATGCAATTCTTTAAGCAGAACAGCCAAATCTGTAATTTGTTTACTTAATTCGTCAAATTCTTCTCGGGAAGCAGGATTAGGATCGGGTCGGAAGAAGATATGATTATTTGTAGGCTCGTGGCCTTTTTGGATTTTGAGTGTAATGAGCCCAATTGTTTCCCTACAAAAGACTTATGTAGTTTAGTCTTAGGGATAATGTAAATGTTTACATGCTATGTGATATACCCGTGTTAGGAACATTATCCTGCAAAACAGAAGTTACTTGATAGCATGTTATGTATGTGCAAATATTCTTCATATTTTCTATTACATAAATATGAATATGCACTACTACAAAATCAAGATAAGGCGACGAGCTATAGCGACGGTCGGGACGGAACCGTCACTATAGAGCTCAATAATAGTGACGGTCGCTAGCTGACCATCGGTATATGAATATATTGACCTTTTTTCATTCGTTCCCTCGTTATTGTTTGATTCACTTTTTATTTCCCTCTCACTCTCTGAATTATTTTTCAATTAATTCCCAAGGGCTTAATAAGATCCGTCCAATATACCTCATCCTTCGTCCTTCACAATGTATGAGAAGCCTTAACCTTAGAAATCGCCCTAATCTCCCTCTTGTCTAAGCCAATTGAGCCTGCAGAACACCAAATCATGCGGCTAGGTATTAATATCTCAATTGTTAAGATCAAATTTGGAGCTCATCAAGCCCTTGGAAAAATTAGTTGTTCTTTCTTTTCTCCTTGAGGTTTCTCTACTTTCTTATTTTGACAAATTTTTTGCTTAAGAGCATTCGCATCGAAGAGCATAAATTGAGAAGGAATGGCGAAAATGCTCGTCTCCAATGAAGCTCGCAAGGAGTTCTCCTCCCTCTGTCGTGCCTTCGATGAACTCAACTCCATTCTCCAAACCAAATTCAGTCAGGTTTTTCATTTCTCTCTATCTATCTCTTTGTTTCTATTTTAATTTCTCTACATTTTTTATTCTAGGGCTTTCATTTTTTGATATTTGGGGCAAATCTTAATGGAAGAATGATTATATGTATTTGTTATTTTTTTAACTTTGATAGGATTTAATAGATAAACATACTAATAATATTGGGGCAGATCTAAGAAGGATCAACATACTTGTCGACGTCAGGATTTTTATTTGTCCCTTTTCGTTACTTGTTCTTTGGTGTTCACATGTTAATGTGAGATTTGTTTGAAAAAACAAGTGAAAAAGGTCCGACATGTGTAATGTCGATGATTTGACTTTAAGAGTCGCCAGTTGGTGTTTTTAACTGGTTGCACCAACGCAACAGAAAAGGTTTGCACATTAACCCAGTGATGTGACACTGCTAAACCGGTTTGTGAAACCGAGATTCATTATGGGTTCAGGGGCATGATTATGTAGAGGGAAGGTGTTAGGCACCCCCGACATCCGTGTTGCCACGGTGACCGCCACTTCTCAAAGAAACTGTTATATGAATGTGTGTGTGTGTGTGTGGATCAATGTGCAATTATTTAAAATTTAGTTTTAACCAAGATATAGCAATGAAGTTTTGTAAAAAGAGGTTTTTCAAACCCTGTGCTCAATATTAATTAAGGCCTTTGATATTTCCATTTTATTATTAAATGCTCGGCTTGTTTGCTTTTATTTCCGAGATGCAAAGCATCTTCAAGAAAATAATATACAGTAGTGCCGAACTCCTTATGGGCATGACAACCATCCAAGGAAACTCATACATTGTAAATAATGTACATGCTGCTTACAGCTGGAAAAAGTCCATCACGGGAACCGAATCTAGATTCAGTAGACTGAATCTGTGATTACATGATTTCTTGGCTCACATGATACTGCAATTTGTATGGAAAGCAAGTAAGTAGTATATATATATATATATATATATATATATATATATATATATATATATATATATATATATATATAAAAGCGAAATATATATATGTGTGCATGATCAACCACCACGAAGCAACTCCATGGGGGATCGAAATGTAAATAAAATAGTAAATGCTATCAATCGCCACGGAGTAAACTCCAGGTGAGACTTGAATGTAAATAAATCTGTAAAGGCTATCAAGCGCCACTTAAGTGAACTCGAGCGAGACGAAATGTAAAAGAAATTTGTAAAAGCCATGAATTAAACTCGGCACTGATGTGAAATATATAAATATATATATATATATATATATATATATATATATATATATATATATATATATATATATATAAATTAAATAAATGCAGGATATGAAATCCGGGCTCATCGGATATATAAACAACAACAATTATATAAATAATATATATATATATATATATATATATATATATATATATATATATAAGCAATTAAACGCACGGATATAAAATCCGGGCTCATTTATGAGTCGACAATAGTTTATATATATAAAAGCAAATAAACGCTCTGCATCGATGTTCAGGCTCATCGATGCCAGTCGACAACAATTATATATACAAGTATATATATATATAAGCAAATAAACGCTCCAGACCGAAGTCTAGGCTCAATCGAGGCATAACTCGATAATGTTAGTCCATATAAAAATATATACATATATAAGTATATATATACAGACAGAAATGAAAACCACGGACCGAAGTTCGGGCATATGCACACAACACTACTCTCAATGTGTAGAATAATGTGTGCCAATATGTAGAGAAAGGCTTTATAGAGTGTAAAAAGGCTTACAGTGGGCTGCCAATTCTATGACTCTAAATGGATAAATACTCAGCTCCCGTCGGTAAATGTATGACTGTATGTGGGCTAACTGGTGTTTAAAAAGAGCAAACACTTAATATAGGGTGTGTATAAAGCAAATTGGACATGGCTTGCTCGCCTTTTTTTCTTTTCAAATGGCTGACCCCAAGCTCTATATTTATAGACTGATGGCCGTAGGTGTACCTGCGGCTGGTCGAGGTGTCCTCGGGCTTCGCGGGTCCTGTCGTCTCGAAGTACGTGCACTCGTGCAATGTAATCTCCGCTCGAACTTGCAGAACTTCATTCCGAGCATCCGAACGAGGTATATGTGACCTTCTTCGGACTGCTTGTGTCGAGAGTCACGCAATGACATGGAATAGAGGTTGTACGAAGTCAGGAAGAAAGGACCATGCCCATGGTCTTCAAGCTTCAAATTCTATCCGGTGTGCTGCTACGCATAATAGTCACTCAAGATTGGAAATCCTGGTTCTTGAAGGACATAGTTGTATGTATGTATGTATTGAAGTGTCGAGACGACGCGCAGATGTTGAGGTAGCAAGATGACGTTTGACTCCTCATCGGTGTTATCGCTGATTTAAGTTGAAAGTAGACGTTGCTCAGGGTTATATCTGAGATTGGACTGCTGCAAGTGTTGAATGCCACAATGTCATCTTGTGGATGCCTGTCTGCCCGGTGTTAGCTCCGGGTCTGAGGTATGAGTGCCTCGGCAGGAGGTCTGAGCTTGAAGCTGATAGCATGCATTTGAAACAAGCATTTTCAGGGTTATCGCCAGAACTACAATAGCATTCCTTGGGGTTATCGCCAAGGACAAACTCGGGGTTATCTCCGAGGTTGGAAATGATGTTCCCGGTGTGTGGTCCGAAATTGAGACTGAACTTCTGGTAGTATCCGAAATGGATATGAGCTGTCTTCCAGGGTTATCTCCGAAAGATGATTCTGCCCTCCTGTAATGTTAGTAACAGTTGTGCAGAAAATTTTGAGTGTCTACAGATGCCCCTCTTTATCTTATTCATGCAATTCAAGACATGGATAGGATAAAGAATCTTAGACTCTTGAAATGCAATAGATAAACATGATGCTATATGCAGCAACATGATGTAAATGTATGAATGAGATGATTGTCAATTAATCCTGTTGGGTTTGACAATCACTGATGTCTTGGACATGCGATCCAAGTCTTCAAGGAATTTGACGTTGGGGCTATCACTAAAGTCGTGAATCCTAGACACAGGCTTCATTTCTCCACAGAGGTGCCTCTTGTGTATAAGAGATCTGTGGGGATAAAGCTTTATCTGTTTGAGGATGTGTATAACATATCCCACCATCCTGTCGGAGTTACTGCCAATAATATGCACTTGTTAGGGCTGCCTAACCTTCGCTGATGTGTGTATCACCGTATAAATCCCTATTGGGCAAATCGTCAAGGCTGCTTGACGTTCATTGATGTGTGTATCAATGATTGTATTGAGTCGTAACCCTTGCTGTGGAGTGGTTGCTTCGATGGGTTTACTTGCCATCGGCTGAGATAACGTCAACGTTGCTTGACCTTCATTGAAGTGTGTATCAATGGTTGAATCGTGTTGTAACCCCCACTGGGGATACGTCATTAATTCGTAGCTTCGTAGATTCTGCGTTGTAACCCCCGCCGTGGATATGTCAGGGTTTCTTAACGTTCATTGACGGCATCGGACCTTTGTGAGGTATTGCCGAGCATAATTTGTGAAAGCTAAGGCTATTGGCATCGTATATCTTGTATGCAGGCGAATACCAATGTGGAAAATGTGGAGCCAGAGTTTGACCCATGAACACCAGGATTTCAGGCTATTCCGCTCAATCGCGTAGCGCTTTTATTCCTGATTTGGACTTTTTAGCTTGTGAGACCTCCTTTGCAACTCTAACTGGAGTGAACCCGAGGTATGGGACCCATAAAAAAGTGTCGCAGGTGGACCTGCAGAAGCCGCAGGTGGACCTGCGGCCAACCATGGCTATACAAAGCCAATGGGTTGCTTTTATAAGTCATTTTCAAGCTGCACGACGAAGGATATCTTAGAGCTTTTCTTCAGTCCTGTTGAGTTCGTGCAACTTTCTGCATATTCTGCCACCGTACAAGCGTTTTTCATTGTCCTGGTAACATATGCATGTATTCTTTTCCAGTTTCTATCCGTTGGAAAATGACTTATCACATAAAATGCATTTAGACACATAGTAGTGAATATGCATGCTGATATGATATGATAAAAAATATTCAACATAGTAAATGTTAGTATTAAACCATGCTAAACATAATGATGTGAAAAAATTTTACTTTTGAAACAGTCAAATTGGCACCTTTTACTGTCATTTCTTATCCTAGTTGAGGACAAATGAGTAAAGGTAGAAAAGTAAAATAACCCTGGTAATTAGATTACACTTATGGATTTTTTACTGTAATGCATGTAGGATGTATATGACTGTTGGTAGGTGTGCTACTGAATGGCCACCTAGTCATGTCTATGTGCATGTGGATAGTCCCATTTACAAAGGGGGCTATGGAAAAATTTTCCCAAAATGTAGGCATTGGGGTAGTCATGCATTTTTAACTCTACTGTAAATGTATGTTAAAATAATGCAAACATGCATGTAGTCATAAGATGCATTTTGAAAAGCTCCAGGTAAGAATTTACCACACCCTTTCTGAGGTGATTTAGAGACTTGTTGTCCAGATATTATGAATCCGGATCAGCCGAGTAGTTCTCGCAGGACCACTTCTGGTATACAGATAAGGGCATTTGAAGAACCTCGACCCCATTCTGTTAGACAGTCGCGTCGTTTGGTGGAGGCGGTGATTCGTCCTATCCGAGTTGAAGTGCCGGATGTCGAGGACGAGGAGGATGATGTACATGTTGAGGTTCCTGCTCCTTCTGCACGTGTTCCCCGTAGGGAGCTGCCAGGTATTCAAGTGGCGAACCCAGATCTTCTGGGTGACTTGAGTAGGCATCCTTCAGCATTCATGCACGCAAATGAGGAATGAAGTTAGATCTTAATCTTCCTTGTTTCCTATTTATGAGGAGTAAAGGGTTCTGATGTTGATCTGCATTTGATGTAGGTTCCCGGCTTCATACAGCCTCGAGGGAACTGGTTCAACATCCACTCTATGTATCAGGCCCTATATGATGACTATAAAGAGATTGTCCATGGCTGGGGATTCGGGACATTCTTTTCAATTTTTCCCTGTCGCTGTCCCTGGGGTTACCTCAGGGCATTGTCTGAGTGGTGGTTTCACGGACTCGATCACTCCATTCTTGGGGCTGAGGTGATGATGACAGCTTAGATGGATTGGTGGTTTATCACAGGTATGGAGTTTGGAGGGGATTCAGTGCCTTGCACGACGGATATCACCCCTACTTCCGTCAGATCCTTGTTAGGAGTTCCGGTGGAGGCGCTCAAGGGCAGGAATGTACGTACAGGTCCTTTGAGCGTAGATGCTATGAGCGGGCTGTTGAGTGAGCCTATACCCGATGATGTGAGAGTCAGGAACCGCATTCTTCGGCGATTATTCCTGATGATCACTAGGGGCTGCTTCATAGCAGATAACTCTTCTACGGTGTCCTTCGCTTTGATTAGCGCCACTCGACATGTGGACCGTATATGAGATTATTATTGGGGTTCCTACACCTTTGCTTACTTCCTCAGGGGAATGCGCATGCAATCGCAGGGTTTAACCGAGGCTTGGTTAGGATTCTACCCGTTTCTGCTGGTGAGTATTTCTCTTGTCTTTTCCCATATACAAGTTAAGAGTGTGGACTGATAGCAGATGTTTGCCTTTGTGTTGGTAGTTTTGGGCCTATGAGAGGCTTTCATGTTTGCATCCTGTGAGCGTGCTAGGTTTAGACACCTATCCACGAGGACGGAGATGGCATCATTTCATACTGGCGGAGGTCTCTGTTGCTGAGGGTTTCACCCATTGTCGCCTACAGCTGGAGTTGTTGACAGCGGATGTCATCACATGGATTCCCTATTCTGGGGAGCATTTGAGTGTTGGGTTTGAGGACGGATACCCAACTGGAGTTGTGTATGTTATGTCCACCCGCAGGATTCCTCTCTTCATAGATGGAGGATGGGAGCTCTATTTAGGAGAGCGTGCTATCAGGAGCACTACAGGAGAGATTCACATGCCAATCTTGCCTCCTGCCAGGCGTTATTGGCCTGTTTCGCAGTCACCCATCACTGATATCCCGTTGTTGGGGATTGATGGTTATACATTATTAGAGGGCCCCTATACTCAAGAGATGTTCCAGCATTGGTGGTTCCCTCGTACCATTGGAGCTCAGACCCGCGCCACACAGTTTATGGGGGATATGGTTCCAGGATCCGTGATGATGATGGATTGGCTAGCCTGTGTCAGAGATCCAACTCATGTGACACAGATTGACAGTTTGACCCGGCAGTTGGACCGGGCATATTTCTTTATCCTGCATTTGGGTAGAGATCCTTCAGAGGCAGATACTTTTGATATTTCCAGCTCTGGCGCTGGCCCCTCAGGTGACCCATATGGCTTTGCCGGTGCAGATCCTCCTTTGTATAGGCCTGACATCCCTGTAGATAGAGATCCAGTGACTCAGGAGGAATTACATCAGGTGGACAAGATCGACGACGTGGACATCGATACTATTGACTTCTTCTGTTGTATATTTCTTGTTATCTCTTTTGATAGGCCCTTGTTAGCTATTGGATAGCTTCGTCCCATTGTCACTATATCTTTTGATAGGCCTCTATTGAGATGTTGGGTAGCTTCGCCCCATTTCCCTATATTTTAGCTGTACAGAGATGTATTAGATGATGATATACTTAGGAATGTATGTATATTTTCCATTCCCTATATCATATTTCCATCTATTGTATCATGCATGTTATTATGTTATGCATATGTATATATATCCAGAGATATTCAGCATTAACCCCTAGATGGTCTTATGACATGGCCCGTACAGATGTCTTCTTCGACAGTTAGTCGTATTGATCATACCCCACCATTTTTGGTGGCATCTGTCATGGTATGATAGTATGTCACCACCAGACAGGGTGACTATAGATCATTTGCTGTAGCATACTATGACCTTGTTGATGTTTCAAGTTCCCACAGGGTTCATAGATGGTATGCTAGAGCACTAGGTACCGGACAGACAGGTTTTCCGGTTTGGCACCCGAGAGTTGACTCCTACTCTGGAGGAGTATGCATGATTGACGATGCTGCCGCTGGATAGACTTGCGTGCAGATGGCGATTGGGGACATGAGTAGATAGTTCATGACCCTCACCGGCTTGAGGCGTAGAGTGGTACAGGACGAGATTACATCCGGTCATGTGATATCCCAGCATTTTTTGTTTGACAGATTTGGCTCTAAGGATAGTTATGTACGGTATTCCGGGGATTTCACCACACCAGAGGATTAGTGGCGTTTGGCCAGAGTAGATGTACTGCTGCTGTGTGTATTATCATACGTCTATATGTCACGGTACATGGATGAGCTGGACTTCGGGGTTATTATGGCTGTAAGAGCTCTCAGGGAGGGTCATACCATTGTATCGATAATTATCGCAGAGACACTAAGGTTAACTACATACTGTTGCACTTGTTCGGCAGGAGTATTCATAGGTAGCTCGGTCATGCTGTACGTGTGGTTTATGTCACACTTGGGACCAATTGGCACATTCAGACGACATGGATATTGTTTCACCCATGACATAGCGATGTCGTACTCCTCCAAACTTCGCAGAGTGTACGAGATCTTTGCGTCTTGGTGACTTTTTCTGGCAGGGATTGGAGATCCATTCACTATATTGCCATGTACAGGGCTTAGCTCACCCTACAGCTTCATTACTTATGCTCCGGGCATGGATTATCTACCTCTAGCGAGTTTGAGAGGGATGATCACCTACCACCCTTTGGCCGTGATGTGTCGGTTTGACCGATTTGAGATTTTCACCTATATGAGGCGGTGATTGACGTTTAAGCTTCTCGCCACTTATCATCAGCGGACAGATCCAGGTTGTATGACTGTTGGGATCAGCAAGAGCTAGCTGATTTTTTGGTCAGCCATCTGGGTTATTCTGCAGAGTATTCAGCATGGATGGAGACAGAGACTGCATCGGCTGCGGTGGTATCCACAATGCAGGATATTGAGTCCGACGATGAGGAGCCTATGGAGGAGGCTGACATTCCCATCGATGAGGACTTGGATAACTTTGGTCGTGATATTTTTATGGATTCTCTCTTAGAAAGTGCCTTTGTTATTTTCAAGATTTGGCACAACATCCGGAGCAGAGCTTACATCGATGACCTATGAGAGAGATCGAGGGCTAGGGCGCGATGTTGTGACTCTTGATGGGAGAGACTCCGCTCTGTTAGAGAGGGATGAGGCTATATCAGCCAGGGATGCATTGATCGTGGAGCGGGATGTCACCCTATCTGCTAGGGATGTGGCCATTGCAGATAGTACCTCTATGAGATCCCAGATGACTAGCACTTTTGCTGATATGAGTGCATACATTGATAAGCATCAGGCCATCTTGTAGTTAGCCTCAGATCTGCTAGCTCGTGTAGATACCCTTGGGCAGGAGCTTGTAGCGTTACCTCCGTCTTCAGAGAGGGATGCTATGTTAGATCTGATAGTTCGTATACACACAGATCCATAAATAGCTTTGTATTTTCCTGCACAGACTAGCTTAGCCATTTTGTCATGTACAACATAGATGTATATATCAAACAATAGTATATATGGCAGAGAAATATATTTTGATTTACTTCCCTTTTAGTTGTGCCATGATATTTGGTTGATATTTACCTGTTTCTTCAGGACCTTGTGATCTTGATACATTCTAAACTTATCCTTGATATATGGACATTGAACCACCGCAAGATCTCTCAGAATGGATCATTGATCTGTATGAATACCTACCATCTTTGGTGTCTTGGGACTGGTTTCTGTATGGAAATATGGAGAGGAGTGTGGCTTTTCCTCTCTGAGATTGACCTCACCACAGATGGTCGCCAGTACTTCTATTTGTGAGAAGTCTAGTTAATTGCATCTTTTATTTATTGGTATTGCTCTTCGAGGCACAACCGCAACTTAGATGGTCACCTAATCTTCTATTTGTGAGAAGAGGTTGGGTAATTCCATCCCTTTGGTCTAAAGCCGATGAAATGTGGTGGTAGATTGAAAGTTGATCCCAGTACCGTGTGATAAGTAATTTTGTTCTGGTAGGGGTTAGACTGAACCATAAATGGTTGCCTACGTACTCCTATTGAAGAGGAGATTAAGTCTGCGTAGTTTGAACCTGGTGTAAGAGGTTCAACGCTGAATGTGAAAGGCAGATGGGTGTAGAAATGTTTTTGTTGTTTTTGTTTTTGTAGAGAAAGGGCAGAAATGTTTTTGTTTGTTTTTTGTTTATTGCGACCGAGCCATATAGAATATAGTTGCCTACGTACTCCTATTGAAGAGGAGATCAGGTCGACGTAGTTCTCCCTTCAGGACGAATCACAGCCAAAGAGAAGTGTGAATCCCGTGCGCAGGCTATACTACGGGGAGAAGAAAGTTTGATCCCATAATGGGGACAAACTGCAGATGTGGAAAAAGTTTGATCCTATTTTCAGGACAAACTGCAAGCGTAGAAAAGTTTAATCCCGTATTTAGGATAAACTGTAGGTGTGAAAGGTTCAATCCTGTGTGTAGGATAACTGAAATTATATGAAGGTTTGAAACGAAGTGGAACCAGGCTGCTGATTCCAAGTGAGGTAAAACCAGGCTGCTGGTTTGAAGTTTATGTTTCCCTGAGGGGAAGAAAAGATTGTGAAAAGAGGGTTAAAAAACCAGAATGATTGGTAATTGGATGATCAATACCAGGATGTTTGCTTGATGGTAACTTCAGACATAGTACCGTTTCACGGTGTCCGAGTTGATAAGCTGTGGAAATTCATCGCCATCCACTTCCTGTAGTCTGAGAGCACCTCCTGTCAATACATCCTTGACAATAAACGGGCCTTCCCAGTTAGGAGCGAATTTCCCTTTAAATTGATCTTGGTTGTCAATGATCTTATTCAAAACCAAGTCATGTTGCTTGAATTTCCATAGTCGGACTTTTTTTGTTGTAGGATCGTGCGATCCTTTGCTGATATAATTGATGATAGAAGATTGTCGCGGTTCGCCTTTCGTCTATCAGAGAAAATTGGTGATACCTGTCTTGTACCTATTGGTCTTCATCCAACTGAGCATCCATTAATACTCTAAGGGATTCCATTTCCACTTCTATGGGGAGCACTGCTTCCATCCCATAGACTAACGAGTAGGGTGTTGCCCCAGTGGAAGTTCGCATAGAAGTTCTGTAGGCTAATAAAGTCAGAGGCAAGAGGTCAGGCCACCCTTTGTGATTGGCGAACATTTTCTGCATGATCTTCTTGATATTTTTATTAGCCGCTTCAATAGCACCATTCATCTTTGGACGGTAGATGACGGAGTTAAGGTGTTTGATGTGGAATTTACTGCATAACTCCTCCATCATTTTGTTGTTGAGGTTCTTAGTATTGTCTGACACAATGAACTCTGGTTGTCCATATCGATAAACGACATTGTTTTTGATGAACGCAATGATGACTTCTTTGGTAACCCTGGGGAAGGAGGCTGCTTCTACCCACTTGGTGAAGTAGTCGATCATGGTGAATATGAATCGATGTCCATTACTGGCTTTGGGCTCGATGGACCCGATCACGTCCATACCCCACATTGAGAAGGGCCATGACGAACTCATATTGTGGAGTTCCCTTGGAGGGGCGTGGATAACATTCCCATGAATTTGGCATTGATAGCACCTCTTGACGTGATCATCACAGTCAGCTTTGAGTGTTTGCCAATAATGTCCTGTTCTAAGAATTTTCTTGACAAATAAGGGGCCGCTCATATGTGGGCCACGTACTCCACCATGGATCTCATCCATGAGCCTCTGAGCTTGGTCGTTGTCTAGACATCTGAGGAGACCTAATCCTGCATCTCTCTTGTAGAGTGCATCTCCGCTCAGGTAGAATTTCATAGCAAGTTGATGGATCCGCCTCTTCTCAGTTAGGCCCACCTCAGCGGGTGTAGATTAATCTCGCAGATACTCCTTGATATGTTGATACCAAGGGTGGTGGACAGGAGGTAGCTCATCCGTTACTTCTCCAATGTAGTTCTCATAAGCTGGGGCCTTTTGTAGGGCAAATGCGATGCTTAGCATATTTTCCTTGTCAGGTATGTGAATTAAGGAGGCCAACGTTGCTAGTGCATCCGAAAAATCATTCCTATTACGAGGAATGTGTAGAAAGGTGATTTCTTCGAACTCCAAAGCCATCTGTAAAACTTGCCGATGGTAAGGTAGCAAATATAATTCTTTGGTTTGATAGATTCCCGTGGATTGTTTGATCACCAATTCAGAATCCCCAAAGGCGAGTTAATCACCGATGCCCATTGAGCGGCAAGTTTTAGCCCCATGATCTGACCTTCATACTCGGCTATGTTATTGGTGCTTGATAAGCGCAATTTTGACGACGGATACTACTCCCCGTGCGGATATTAAAACTGCTCCAGCTCCAGAGCCTTCTGTGTTAACAGCTCCATCAAAATACATTTTCCATGTTTGGTATGCATCGTAATGATGGTGTTGCTGAACTGTTATTACCCCTTCATTAGGGAAATATGTTTCCAAGTGTTTATAATCCACTGCAGGAGTGGCGGCCAGTTGATCTGCAATTCCTTGACCTTTGACAGACTTTTGCATCACGTAGACGATGTCAAATTACTGTAGGATCAACTACCATCTGGACAGTCGACAATTCAGTATGGGCTTACTGAACACGTAGTTGAGAGGATCCACGCGGGATATAAGATGGGTTGTGTGACCATGGAGATAATGCTGTAATCTCATGGAAGCCCATACCAAAGCATAACAAGTCTTCTCAATAAAAGTGTACTTGTGTTCACTGGTGCTGAATCTTTTACTGAGGTAATAGATAGCTCGTTCTTGGCCTCTATCATCTTTTTGCCCCAGCATGCAGCCCATGGCATTGTCATTAATGGACAGGTACATAAATAGGGGAACATCATCCCTGGGAGGTACCAACACACGAGCATTAACCAACTGCTCTTTAATAGTAAGGAAGGCTTTCTGGCACTCATCATTCCATTTCATGGAGGAGATCTTCCTTAACAACTTGAAGATGGGCTCACAGGTTGCTGTGAGTTGAGAGATAAACCTGTTAATGAAGTTGATCCTTCCCAAAAATCCCCGTATTTCCTTCTCTGTCTGAGGAATGAGCATTTCCTTGATGGCCTAGATTTTTGTAGGATCCAGTTATATCCCTTTGTGGCTGACTAGGAAACTTAGCAACTTGCCTGATTTGACACCAAATGCGCACTTGGATGGATTCAACTTCAAGTTGTACTTACGCAACCTGTTGAACAACTTTCTGAGATGGTCTAGGTGGTCTTCCTCCTTTAGGGACTTGACAATGATGTCATCCACGTAGATCTCTATCTCTTTATGCATTAAATCGTGGAAAAGAGCCATCATAGCTCGCTGGTAGGTTGCCCCGACATTGATGAGGCCGAATGAAAACTGTCTGTAGCGAAAAGTTCCCCAAGGCGTGATGAAAGCATTTTTCTCACAATTTTCCTCAGCAACCATAATTTGATGGTACCCCACGAAGCAATCAGCAAAGGAGTACATGCCATACTGAGCAGTATTGTCAAGTAGAATGTGGATAAAGGGCACGGGAAAGCTATCTTTTAGTCAAGTTTTGTTCAAATCCCGGTAATCCACGCAAACTCGCACCTTTTCTCCAGGTTTAGGTACAAGAACAATGTTGGATATCCACTCCGGATATATAGACACCATGATAATGCCAGCTTGAAATTGTTTCACAATTTCTTCTTTGACTTTTAAAATCCACTCAGGTTTCAAACGCCTGAGTTTCTGCCTAACTGGCTTGAATCCTTCTTTAATGGGAAGGCGATGAAGAATAATGTCAGTGGACAAACCCAGCATATCTTCATGAGACCATGCAAACACATCCTGGAATTGGGTTAATAGCACAACCATGTCATTCCATTGGTTTGGAGTGAGGTCTGAACCAATCTGGATTAGCTTAGGGTTTTCTAAGGTTCCAAGATTGAAAGGAGTGGTTTGGTCAAGGTTGGGTTTAGGCTTATCTGTGACCCATTCCTTAATCTCCTGAGGTGTCTCAATGTCCTCTTGCATGTCCAACAAGTCTGAGTCCAACTTTGCATCAAAGTTACAACCCTTGTGGAGAGAAGGCACATCACCAACAAGTAAAGGAACATCTAAATTCAGAGTCCTGAAATCAAAAGATGCTTTCACTTAATATATGAAACTGTTTTAATCATACAAAGTGTTAGCATGTACTAATAAAATATCTGCTAATACTATATAGAAAAGTAAGCAATTAAAGTTATCTACAGGGTAGAGGGATTTTTTGCCCGTTTTACCCTCGTCGACCAATGCATGGAGTGCTGCTCCAATTGTCGAGGGCAAAGTCCTGATGGAATGTAGTGATAGAGGGGTTGTCATTGCCCTCCTTCTCCCGAATGATAACTATGATATCTGGGCAATCATCGTTTGGGGTATATCGATTTGTATGTTCATCATGAACAATGACGTGTATGCCGGACATCATCAGAGCGATGTCATGTTTGCATTTTCGTTCCATTTCTTCCACTTCGGGACCAAGAATCAGCACCTCTTTTGCTTTGAATGGTACTGGTTTGGGAAACAGCATAGCCACAACATGGGCTGGCACCTTCACTTGAGACTGTATCAACTTATGTGGTGCAGATGGAATAAATCGTCGTGTGGTGGAAGCTTGAGGAACCTGCTTGTGTTTGTGCGGATTCCTGTGACTGGAATTGGTTGAATAGCCTAGTCCAGCTGTCCCAGTTTGATTGGACATTTGAATAGGGTGCTTAATACCCTGTTGATCTTTACCAAGCCCTTGTCCAGGCTGATGACCCAATGACATCATTTCTTGAGTTGCCGACATAACCTCAGCAAAAATCCTGGGCAGGGGAAGTGGTATTCCAATAGGATGATATTGAGTGTTACTCACTTCCAAAGTATGAAAACTGGTCGGCTCAACTTCAGAGTTGAAACTAATGATTGGTAGATCTTCTTATTCAGGATACTCCGGCTCAGCATTGACAGTGACTAGACTGTTGTTGACAATGTACTTGAGTTGTTGATGTAATATGGAGGGAACAGCTCCAGCCATGTGTATCCATGGTCTCCCCAATAGCAGGTTGTATCCTGAGTCTATCTTGAGGACATGGAAAGATACATTGAATGTATTTGGACCAATCTCAATTGGCAGCTCAATCTTTCTGACGGAATTTCACTAGGATCCATCGAAAGCTTTGATCACAGTATGGCTGCTTTGGATCCTCTTGAGATAGACATTCATCTTCACCAAGGTGGCATAAGGACAGATATTCAGAGATGAACCTCCATCTATCAAAACTCCAGCTAACATGTATCTGGAGGATAACACTGCGATGTGCAGTGACTTGCAATGACCAGTCCCTTCGGGAGGTATATCGTCATTAGTGAAAGATATCACATTATTGTTGAAAATGTGATCAACCATATGTTGAAATTTTTCCACATCCACTGATTTTGGTAAGTATGCTTCTTCCAAAACCTTGAGTAAAATCTTTCGATGATCTTCGGAATAGAAAACCAAGTCCAGAATTGATATCTGATGTGGAGCTTCTCTTAAGCTTAGAACCACCTTGGCTTCATTATGGCCCATAGTACAGAGGAATTTTTCAATTTTCTCCATGGGAATCTTCCCCTTTGATTTGAGGGTAGGCTTGATAACCCTTTGAGGAAGATACAATGGATTATCCTTCGACACTGTAGTAGTAGTAGTATGAGACGTGGATCCTTCAGCTTCTCCATAATTCCATGGAACATTGTGTAAGCTGACAACAGGATATTGTGGTCTGCAATGTAAAGAAATTTGCTCGGGTGCAGCCACTTTCAAAGGATTGTCAGCTCCTTTGAGTTGAATTGTTTGAATGGGAAATGCCTTGACAGTCTCATCATCCTCGTCGGATATAACTGCTATTGATCCCTTCAATGTAATCCCACTTTTAAGTTGCACAGTGTTATCGTCTGCCAGTTGTAGGACACCGCTATCAATGAGATTTTGAATAAGATGGCGGAGTGCCCAGCATTCGTTTGTGCTGTGACCGCGAGAATAGGAATGATATTGACACACTCCATCAGGGTTAAACCATCCTGCACGAGGATTAATTAGAGGTAAAAGGGATGTAATTCTTCTTTCATTGATCAGCATTTGAAATATTTCCTCCGTAGGTTGGCCCAGATAGGTGAACTCCCTCTGATTGGAAAAATCCCAATGGGCTTTAGCACTTGCTCGCTTTGCAACCTTATCCTCCATAGCTTCGCTTTCTGAAGGCGAAGGTGGAGTATTTATAACAAACGGAAGGAGATAGGCATGCTCCTGCCTGATTAATTGGCGTGTGACTTGATGATGATGGGTCACCAGTTCTACCAATTGCTCAATTTGTTTGCAAAGAGCTTTCATCTTTCATTCCATAGTAAACTGGAACTTTGCGTAATCCCATTTGTCAACATCGTCTTTATGGTTTGGGATATTTCACCGTTAAAACTGGAACTCTGTCCAGTGCTCCAACTGATCATGTTAACTTCTTCTTCTTTGTGTTAAGGAAGAGGGTTGTCTTGTATATGAGGTGGATCTGGTTTGGTGACTACAATCTCACCATTGTCTATCAAGTCTTGGATCTTGTGTTTCAAGGCCCAACAATCTTGAGTATCATGTCCAGGTGCCCCAGCATGATAAGCACACTTCTGAGTAGCATTAAAACCCTTCCCATTAGGGTTGGCTGGTGGAAGAAGACGTGTGATTTTCTTCTGAGTGGTCAGAAGAACAAAAATATTCTCGAGCGAGTCCCCTAAGGGTGTGAACGTTCGAGGTCGCTTTACTTCTCCACTTTTAGGCAATGGAGGGTTTGAAGACTGTGCTTGAAAAGGGGAGTAGTTTCTCCTCTGTTTAGGCATGTTTTGATTGCCTTTCTGTCCTTGTAGTATCAAGGAAACATCCTTCTCTTTCTTTTTATGGACCCTCCGGGGGTTGTTTCCATAAGATCCGGACTGGATGGCTCAGCAACTGCTTTGAGAGCGGCAGGTCTTGAATCTTACTAGACTTCAATCCCATCTCAGCCATTTCTCCGTGTTTGATCATTTCAGAGAATGGTTTTCCAATACCAGCTAGAACTCTGTCATAGAAAGGAGCTTCTTGTACATCTATGAAAGTCATGACCATTTCTGATTCTGTCATGGAAGGAATAACTTGAGCAGCCAGACGCCTCCACCTTTGAGCATACTCTCTGAACGACTCATTAGACTGTTTCTTGACCTTGGTAATTTGGTACTAGTCAGGAGCCATCTGAGATTGAAAACTGTATTGAGTGAGAAAGGCGTGAGCTAGTTCTTCCCAACTATGGATCTTTGAATTGTCTAATCTGGTATACCATGAACAAGCTTCTCCAGTTAGACTCTTCTGGAACAGCTGCATTCTGAGCTTCTCATCTTTCGCATAAGATCCAAGTTCTCCAATGAACACTTTTAAATGTGTATAAGGATCCCCTAATCCGTCATATTTTTCAAAATCAAGGGTTTTGAATTTTTCTGGATAATGAACACCAGGAAATATGCAAAGGTCAACATATGAAACACTTCCATGTGTTCCAATCCCTTTGAGAACAAAGATAATTTCCTCCATTTGGAGGACCTTCTTCCTGATGTCACCGGTGTCTAGATCTCCTTTGAGATGGGTGTTTTCAGGGTCTTTGTTGGTCGTATCCAACGGAGGTTCTGGAATTATTTTTCTAAACCTTGGGCTCCCCCTTGTGTAGAGGATTCTGTATGTGTAGGTATCTTCGTACCCTAAGTAGACTGATGCAGTTCTTTTAGCAGAATAACCATGTCTGTGATTTGTTTACTCAATCCGTTAAATTCTTCTCGGAAAACAGGATTAGACTGATCAGAAGAAGACATGATTGGCTGTAGGCTCGTGGCCTTTTTGGATTTTGAGCGGGTAACAGGCCTAATTGCTTCCCTACAAAAGACTTATATAGTTTAGTTTTAGGGATAATGTAAATGTTATCAAAACGTGACCGATTTTAGGAATATGGTCCTGCAAAAACACGGTTGTTAATTGATAGCATGTCATGTATGCACAAATGTTCTTTATATTTTCCATTACATATGGATGAACATGGAATGAAATTACAAGTAAATGCTTTTACAAGTAATTGAAAATGGAAAGCATGAAGAGACTTTCCTCCGCATCGGGATTATCAGAGGTTGACCTATCTTAGGTTACTCTTGCGGCCTTTTGGCATGAAGGTTCCTAGATCATCGCAATCTACTTGATGGGAAGTTAATCCGGTCGTTCAACTGGAGCGAATTTGGGTGGTGCCTTTCCTAAGCCTCGTTGGAATTAGTCTTCCTACGAGTCCAGTAATCAAACACCGACAGGATAGCCTCCTGGATGAGGGACCACACAACATACATTCATATACAACGTGTCTCACCATTTATGCAAAATGATGACATGTGCGAAGCACTAATATCACAGATAGATATTTAGTAGTGCAGTAAGTAAGATGCATTAGTACACATTCATCATAAATGTAAATGAAACATTCACACACAAGCATATAACAGTTTTGAAAAGCTTGTAATAACGGCTTAAACCCTCTTACTAGAGTCCCCAGCAGAGTCGCCACCTGTCGACGTCGGGATTTTTATTTGTCCCTTTTCGTTACTTGTTCTTTGGTCTTCTTATGTTAATGTGAGATTTGTTTGAAAAAACAAGTGAAAAAGGTCCGACATGTGTAATGTCGACGATTTGACTTTAAGAGTCGCCAGTTGGTGTTTTTAACTGGTTGCACCATACGTAACCGAAAAGGTTTACACATTGACCTAGTGATGTGACACTGCTAAATAGGTCTGTGAAACCGAGATTCATTATGGGTTCGGGGGCTTGATTATGCGGAGGGAAGGTGTTAGGCACCCCCCCACATCCGTGTTGCCACGGTGACCGCAACTTCTCAAAGAAACTGTTATATGAATGTGTGTGTGTGTATCAATGTGCAATTATTTGAAAGTAGTGCGAGGCCTCGTTCTCACCTATATACACAAGGTTTGAATTTGTAGAAAAATTCAGTTTTAACCAAGATATAGCAATGAAGTTTTGTAAAAAGAGGTTTTTCAAACCCTGTGCTCAATAGTAATTGAGGCCTTTGATACTTCCATTTTATTATTCAATGCTCGGCTTGTTTGCTTTTATTTTTGAGATGCGAAACATCTTTGAGAAAATAATATACAATAGTGCCGAACACCTTATGGGCATGACAGCCATCCAAGGAAACTCGTACACTGTAAATAATGTACAAGCTGCTTACAGTTGGAAAAAGTCCATCACGGGAACCGAATTTAGATTCAGTAGACTAAATCTGTGATCACATGATTCCTAGGCTCACATGATAACTAGTTTATATGGAAAGCGATGGCGATTATATATATATAAAAAGTATATATATATATATATATATATATATATATATATATGTGTGTGTGTGTGTGTGTGTGTGTGTGTGTGTGTGTGTGTGCATGATCGGGCACCACGAAGCAACTCCATGGGGATCAAAATGTAAATAAAGTAGTAAATGCTATCAACCGCCACGTAAGTAAACTCAAAGGGACTTGAATGTAACTAAAGGCAGTAAAGGCTATCAATTGTCACGTAAGTGAACTCAGCGAGAGACGAAATGTAAAGAAAGTCAAAAGCCACTTAAGTAAACTCTAGGCGACAGAAATGTAAATATATATATATATATATATATATATATATATATATATATATATATATATATAAGCGATAAATGCAGGATATGAAATCCGGGCTCATCGGATATGTCAAACAACAATTATATATTTAAGTATATATATAAGCTATTAAATGCAGGATATAAAATCGTGCTAATCGGAATATGTAGTCGACAATATTATATATATATATATATATATATATATATATATATATATATATATATATATATATATATATATATATAAAGCAAATAAACACTCTGAATCAAGTTCAGGCTCAATCGAGGCATAACTCGATAATGTTAGTCGATGTAAAATATATACATATATATAAGTATATATATATGAGCGAAATAAAAATCACATGCATCAAGTTCGGGCATACGCACACAACACGACTCTCAATGTATAGAATAGTGTGTGCCAATATGAAGAGAAAGGCTTTATAGAGTGTAAGAAGGCTTACAGTGGGCTGCCAATGCAGACTTCTATGACTCTAAATGGATAAATACTCAGCTCCTGCCGGTAAATGTATGATTGTATGTGGGCTAACAGATGTTTAAAAAGAGCAAACACTCAATATAGGGTGTGTATAAAGCAAATTGGACATGGCTTCCTTGCCTTTTTTTCTTTTCAAATGGTTGACCCCAAGCTCTATATTTATAGACTGATGGCCACAGGTGTACCTGCGACAGCCGTAATTACACCTGCGGCTGGTCGAGTTGTCTCTGGGCTTTGCAGGTCCCATTGTGACAACCCGATATTTTTTTATATAAATAAATCCTAAATTTTGCGTATAAATTTTTTTTTTATTAAAATAAATATGAATGATATGTGTCAAGGTAATGTGTAATTATAATTATATGTGTGATAAATAAAATTTATTTATTACATTAAGTATTGCAAATAAATTATTTTAGAATTGTTGACTATTATCAATTATATTTTTATACTAACTAATTCCTTATTGGGAACGCTTTTATTAATTATTTTTCAAGGAAAATATAATCTTATATTATTTAAATAATATATGAAATGATTTTAGAATATTTATTTATTTTAAAAAGGTAAGAATGCGTGAAAGGTATTATGTAAGTAATTATGTGATGAATATAAAATATATTTATTACATGAATGGTTATAAATAATTTTATTTTAGAATTATTGTTCATTATAAATTATATTCTAATAATAATTAATTTTCTAGTAAAAATATTTTTAATGTTTATTTTTCAAGGAAATAGGATAATTATATTATTTTATATGATATGATTATAGAATTTTTATAATACTTATTTTATTATATGAAATTATTTGAGAATAGTTAAGTTAATTATTTTCACTTATTTATTAAGGTTATATATGAAAGATAAATCAGATATGGAATCCAAACCCTAATTTGGGTTTTGATCAAGGAATGAGAATAATAATATTATATTATTATTTTGTCGATTATTACTGAATATGTATGATTATATGTGTAATGTTAATGTGTGGAAGTTTTAATATATTACGATCAAACCCCTAATAATATTTTGATAAGCCCTAATTTTGATTAGGGATAAGGAATAATGATAATAATGTAATATTAATTATATTTTGATTTTTCGAAGATTATAAATAAATCATATATATATGTGTGAACCGATAATGTTGGTCAAATGTATATGTACAATATCAAAACCCTAGTTTAAGTTGTTAAACCCTAATTTAAAAGTCAAATGTCGGTTTAATAATCATGTTATGCAATCATGTTAAGGTGAATTATGTTGTGTATTAGGAAATTAAAGTTAATTAGGAAAAACCCTAATTATCTTTGGGAAAAAGCGAATTAATTAGAAACCCCTAATTGAAGACCCAAAGCGGATAATTTTATACATCTTAAATTGTGTTCTTGTGATTAATAACACGTGTGATAGACTTTAATTACTAATTAAAATAAATTTAATTAGTAAATTAAACCCTAAAACCTAGAACCCTAATTTAATTTCTAGAAACCCTAATTATATTATGGAAACCCTAATTATCGATATTAAAACCCTAATTGCTTTATTAGCAAGGTTAATTGTGATTAAGGGTAATAAATCCTAATATCCATGTATAAGATAATTACAAACTTACTTTAATTAACAAAGTTATTATTTTCAAAATTTTAGAAACCAAAATTATTTTATTTTATTTTCTTTATAAACCCTAATTGTTAAATCCTAAATTTGAAATTTTTGAAATCCTAGTTGCTAAATCTTTAAGGGTTAAATGTTAAACCCTAAACACTAAAATGTCTAAACCCTAAACCCTAAGGCAATTTTCTAGAAATTTAAGGAAATGACAAAATGTCCCTCTTGTATAATTGAAGCTACAAACTAGGTTTTGACAATAGGATGGGTTGGTGACCTAAACCAACAACTCCTTTGACTTAAAAACACCAATTACCATCGACCATCTAGCAACCATTCATGAATCTAAGTCTTGTATATATAGGTTAGAGAGAGAAAATGTTGCATTGTTGCTCAAATTATTTACCAAGCTCCTCCTAGACCTTCTCTTTCTAAAAGCCACGAAATTTGTTGCTAATATCAGTCACAAATATAGCCCCACGTTCACCTTTAACAAATCAGAAACACAAGATCAAAAATTTGTTCATCAAAGGTATAAACCACAACCATAAAATTTTTTATGATATGTTGTTAGATCTTGTAATTCGTTGTTAAAAGCTGTTGTTTATAGTCTAATTTAACAATCTGGGTTGGTATATTACAAGTCCATAACATCTAAATGCTTAAATCAATGATTTTCAAATTTCTGGAAAATAAAATTTTGTGATCTGACATCAAATGTCAGAGTCTATAGATCGTTGTGTGTTTATAGTTTTTGTTGTTTAAGTGTTTACATTTGTAGCCTTGTATGAGGTCTTTATTCTGCAAGTGGTAGTACAAGCATCAGATACCAAGATCACGAGTTATAATCGATCAAACTTTGTTGACCAAGCGTTAGTCGGGTTAAAATCTAAATGACCAGAACCTTTGAAACAGAATCTGACAAGATTTCTAAGTCGCTTGATCTGTCATGATATTGGTGTTATGATGTATTTGTTGTAATGAATCTGTAGCCTATAAGATGAAGTTTAGATCCATGCTTTTAGAACATTAAAATAATTCACGGATCGATTAAGCGGTTGGTCAAAATGACCCATTTGGTCACGATTTGCAATTTACAGGGATTTCTAGAAAAGTTTGAACAATTTATCGACGAGTTTGGATGAGTGTGTGTTTTATAGTGATTACATTGATGATAATCTAAGTTTTGTTTTATTAATGTACCTTGACACTAGGACTACAATTATGAATCATCAAACCACGAACCAAGACTAGAACATAGATTAATATGAGCTTAGATGTAGCGATTTAAAGCTATGGGGCCCGAAAAACCCGAGAATGGGTCCGAGCGACTTCATTGAAGCTCTGGATCTTGCAAGATTGTTGTTGTTTTATTGATCTAATACTTGATAATTGTAGTACTACATATGCACTACATGATTGAACCATAGGTTAGTCAAAACATGATCAGGCTGGAAGATTATCACGGTCAAACGAGCCACTATAAAGCGTATCGGTGTTCTTGAGCCTCAAGAACACCAACAGCGACGCTTTTTGTCTCTAAAGACCTACAACGACGGTTTCTATTATATTTAATTTCTATATTTTAGAAAATTACTTTAAAATAGGAAATAAATTATAAAAATGGTTTTTAATTATTATAAATCTGAAATAAATTTTGAAAAATTATTTTTAAAGTCCGAAAAATAGTTTTTAATTATTTTGGGCATATTTTGAAAATATTTAATATTTTTGGAATATAAGAAGTATTTAATTTATTTAATTACAATATTAGATAAATTATTTAAAAATAGTTTTAATTCATAAAAAATATTATTATTGTGTTAGAAAATATTTTGAGTTATTTTTGGTAACTTTTAATATTTTGTGATAATTTTCATTAATAAATTAATATTAATGATATTAGATTTATTTGATTATTAAATTAAATAAATAAGATAAAATGATTTTAATGATTTAAAAATCATTTTAAATGAAAATAAAGTATTTAAAAATATTTTAAGTTATAAAATATAACTTTTAATATTTAATGGTTAATTTCATTAATTAATGATTAATAATGATATTAAAGTTATTTAATATTTATATTAAATAATTTAGTTTAAAAATGATTTTAATATTTTAATAATCATTTTAAATGAAGATAAAATGTTTAAAGATATTTTAAGTTATAAACTATAACTTTTAATATTTAAAGGATAATTTCATTAACAAATTAATATTAATGATATTTATTTAATGATTAAGATATTAAATTTATTTAATAATTATATTAAATAAATAGTTTTAAAATAGTTTTATTAATTTAAAATCATTTAAAAAGGGATAAAAATGAATTAAAAATATTTTAAGTTATAATTAATGACTTTTAATATTTGGATAAATAGTTCATTAATAATTAAATATTAATGGTAATTATTTAATAATGATTTTAAATGTTTTAAAAATCATTTAAGGATAATGTAAACATTTTAAAAATATTTTGAGTTATTATACATAACTTTAATATTTTGGCAATGGTTTCATTAATAATTTAATATTGATTAAATGTTAATGATAATAGAATTATGTGATACTTAAATCATTTAATAATGATTACGATGTTTCAAAATTATGATAAATGGTAATAATTAATTTAAAATTATCATAAGGCCATGAAAAATAATGTTGATGATGGTGTTTAAATGAATATTGAACTCTTGTATAGAGTCTTAGACTCTATTAGTACCCGATAAAGTTGTCGATAGAAATGGCATGGTTCGAAATTGATGCGGACATAGATAATTTAGTTAGTTAGATTTATTTGTGATTGATGGTGGTTAAGGTTATGTAACAATGCGATTAGGAATGTGTTGATGTTTGTTTGTGAAACCATGATTGTTAAACATGTGTGATAAGGTGATTAGGTTATGTCTTTGTTGCGATAGGCGGTGTTATGTGTTACGTTATGATATACTAATCGGTAAAATGATTTGATTAATGATAGGTCGTGATAGAAAAGATAAATCTAAGTTGCGTAAGTGTAAGCGGTAGATCGTGCAAGATATCCTAACTTTGCATTTTCTTTATGCAATGGACAAGTGTAAGGATGTTTGAATAATTATTATTATTATTATATGATTGTTAAACTTATATTATATAAGCCCATTGATTATCAACATGCTTTAGTATATGATAATTCGGATAAATATATACATTAGTTAATTTCTATAAATGATTATACAAGTGTCCCCACTTGGATAATCATTGTATTTAATCGCATGTTGATACACCTTTGATATACATATATATGTTGAATTATATAAGACCTTTGTTATGAAAACCCCCGATGAAATGAACATCTCGATAATGGGAAAATTTTTATGCTTATTCTGACGGACAAAGGATGAACGATAATATCGTTCTATGATATAGTATTGATCAATCTGAGGGCCCATGGATTTATACACCCTCAAGCCCGTAAGCAATCTTAGGTTTCTGAGATGAATTTCTATTTAACCTTTTGAAAATGAAAACAATGTTCATGATATGTCACGAAACCTTATAAATAGATAATACACGGTTTCATAAATTTGAAAGAGGGTTGTTATGTTATTATTATTAGTATGATTACTTCACAACTATTATTTGGTTGTAGAAGAATATTATAAAGAAAAGGTTTAAATTCTTCGACTTATATATATATAATACTTCTTTGGGCACTCAAATGCTCATCCCTTGCTTAATTTAAATGTTTTGATTAAGTGTGAAAAGCTAGAAGGCTCGACCAGGAACAAGTGAAAAGGAAAGCAAACAGAATATGTTATTGGTATCTTTTGTAATAGATAGACTGTATTAAGTTAATGATATGTATTATATATCATGTAAAGAATATAGTAAAGGTTGCGTACTTGGGATTAGACTCTGATAAATGTAAGTTAAGTTTGAAATTTATATTATTGTTATTATTTTTAGTAGAATTCCGCTCATAGAAATGGTATCGTAAAGTACCGAGTTTGGATTTCAAGTATCCGGATTCGGGGACTCTACACCCATCATCTCGAAGTATGTGCACTCGTGCACTGTAATGTCCGCTCGAACTTGCAGAACTTGAATTCGAGAATCCGAACGAGGTATATGTGACCTTCTTCGGACTTCTTGTGTCAAGAGTCACGCAATGACATGGAATAGAGGTTGTACGAAGTCAGGAAGAGGGGACCATGCCCATGGTCTTCAAGCTTCAAATTCTATCCGGTGTGCTGCCATGCGTAATAGTCACTCGGGATTGGAAATCCTGGTTCTTGAAGGACATAGTTGTATGTATGTATGTATTGAAGTGTCGAGACGACACGCAGATGTTGAGGTGGCAAGATGACGTTTGACTCCTCATCGGTGTTATCACCGATTTGAGTTGAAAGCAGACGTTGCTCAGGGTTATATCTGAGATTAGACTGCTGCAAGTGTTGAATGCCGCAATGTCATCTTGTGGATGCTCGCCCGCCGCGGTGTTAGCTCCGGTCTCAAGTATGAGTGCCTCTCGGAGGAGGTCTGAGCTTGAAGCTGATAGCATGCATTTGAAACAAGCATTTCCGGGGTTATCGCCGGAACTGCAATAGCATTCCTTGGGGTTATCGTCAAGGACGAAACTTGGGGTTATCTCCGAGGTTGGAAATGATGTTCCCGGTGTGTGGTCCAGAATTGAGACTGAACTTTCGGTAGTATCCGGAATCGATATGAGCTGTCTTCCAGAGTTATCTCCGAAAGATGATTCTGCCCTCTTGTAATGTTAGTAACAGTTGTGCAGAAAATTTTGAGTGTCTACAATACTGCTTGATATTGTTATAATGGATTGATGGTAATATTTATTAGTTCATTATGTCAAGGGAAATATGGTTGTACTATTCACACAAATTTGATTTGTTGTTTAAGGGGTAATGTTTATTAGTTCATTAGTTTTACTTTCTTTCTTGTAAGTAGTAGTCATACCCTATGAAGCACAGAAATAATTCTCAGCTCCCGTTTTGCGTTCTTGAGATGTTTGGGTATAAAAGCAATACAAAAAGATATAGAAATTTTGGGTATGAATGATTTTGGGTATGAATGATGTAGAAATTTTGAATTAGTGGTATGAATGATTTTTATTAAAAAGATGCAGATTATAATTGTATGTAGTTATTTGATATTTCAATTCTCTAGCTCTCGATCCTATCATTTTTCTTTGAGCATAGAGTTGTTAAAGTTCGTGGGTAGTCTTGAAAAAAGTTGCAACTCCTTCCATTAAAGCAAGTGCGAGTATCATGGAAATTCAAATAGAAGTTTTATTTACATCCTATAAATATTAAAATTATATATATATATATATATATATATGTTTATAATACTTCTACAAATACTGAGATCTTTTACAAGCAATGTGAAAATTTTAATACGTACTTCAATAAACTGGTAAAAGTGGAACTCATGCATTCATGATTTTTGTCTCCTAATTAGTGGGCACATCTGGGTGGTGTGCTTTCATTTCTTTGTTTAGCCATGTTATTTTTTGTTCCAAAGTGATCTTGTGACTACATGAGATTTGCAGTCCGGTTTCCTACTTCAAAAGATTGAGGACATGTTTTAATTGCGACTTACCATGAATTTGTGTACTGAGTTTGTTTGGTCTTGATCGACAGGATTTTAGGGACTCATTGGGAGGAGTTGAGAAAAAGCCTTCACTTTTGATGAAACTATGTACTTACATGTGTTCTGCACTATGTGTCCATGTTAGGGATGGTAATTTTGGCTCTTGCATTTGGATTTTCCTTTCCTTTCATTCTTTGAAAAACTTTAGTCAAGTGTTATTTAATGCAAGAAACTATGTTAAGAATTATGGTCTAATTTATAGTTGATGATTTGTTTAGCTGTTAGTCTATTACATGGTGTTCCATTTTCATAGTTGCTAGCCTCTTGCTAAGGTCATTCCAGCTACTTGAGGGAGTAAAGTATCTTCATAATAATTGGGTTCTTCACCGAGATTTGAAGACTTCAAATTTGATTTTAAATAATTGTGGTGAGTTGAAGATATGTGATTTTGGGTTGGCTCGTCAATATGGTAGTCCATTGAAACCATACACTCGATTGGTTGTTACTCTTTGGTACAGGTGATCTATGTATTATTTGTAGATTGCATTATTCATTATTAATTTATATGGTGTTTTACCCAAATGATTAACATTTATGTGCTTTGCTTATAGTTCAAATTTATTACTATATGAATTGTTTTTTTTGTTATAACTAATTTCCATTCTCAGCTAAAATACCGAAGTAACCTATCATTTAGGTAGGTTTCTCCTTCAATCTGGAGAGACCCCTACCTGTATGACCTATACTATTATACCATTGTCCGTTGGTGTAGGGGGATAAGGTCGGGGGCATTCCGGTTCTGCTTATGGCATTTAGTAATCTACTGCCAGAGTTGTTTGACTTAGTTACATATATAGCTATTGTTGTTGCTATCATTTATTTTAATTTTTATTGGTTTAAATCATGGTAGACATGTTTCTTTCTTGAATTTTAGCTGTGTTGATCAATTTGGTATCCAAGTATGAAATCTACTAATGCTAACACTTGATTGTTTCAAAGTTATGAAATTAAATCACAATGGCGAATTGGCAATGACTGCTATTTCTTGTGGTCAAAGTGTTGCTCTTATTTTTTGTACATATATGTTGTTGGCACTAAATTAACAAGGACTTAGTTACACTGTATACTTCATTGAATTTAAATTATCTCAAATGATTCTTCAAGTGTATCTTCTATTCTATTCACATTTACTTTCTTGTGCTCCTTTTGGGGGTTTTAATATAACTAAATATTTGAGAATTTTTGAACTTCTTTTGGGAGCAAAACAATATTCAACTGCAATTGACATGCGGTCCTTGGGTTGTATCATGGGTGAGATGCTATCAAACCAACCAACATTCAATGGAAAAATAGAGGTTGATCAAATTGACAAGGTTAAACCAACCACTGTTCAATGGTATTGCATTTGCTGGTTTGACACAAAATGTGGCTGAGTAGAGTACCAGGGATGTGGGTGAGCAAATTTGGTATACTTTCAACAACATTTCCTCGGTAATTCCTTGATGTTTCATTACATTCACCATTTTCTATGCTTTTATATTATTTCATTTAAATTTTAAGCAAACTTCTCCAGAAATTGTCCCAAATCTTATTCAGTTTTTCCTCTATAATTGCACTCAAGATGCAATTTTGTTAAATTCTTTATTATTTTTTATTAATAACTTCTTTATTGTTATGATTGATTTATAACATGTTAGTTTAATTTGATAGTGCAACAGAAGAACTTAGCTCTATAGTGCTAATTAAGACATTGTCATCATGGGCCACATCTAGTGTCGAAGAGGTTGCTTCAACAGGACTTGGCATTCACTTTTTCCAGCTTTATGTAAGCAAGCATTTTTATGTTCTCTTTTGCATTGGTTCTATAAGTATATTTCTTTATGGTTTGCATGATGCATGACTAAATAATCACGCCACTAATGTTCGAGTCTATAAGGACGGGAATGTTGTTGCTCACTTGTGAGAGAAGATTTGAAGAGAGTGGCTTCAAGGCTATAGCTCTTACAGTTGATACCCCAAGGCTAGGGCGTAGAGAAGCCGACATCAGGAACAAGTGCAAACTTCTGAGACAGTTTAGCTTATAAGATTAGGTTACATACTCTTATGACTCAGTTAAACTATCTTCTTTAACTTGTAGATATTTTACAAACATTTTTTGTGGCATGCAGGCTGATGACTCCGGGTTAGCTTCATTTGTTGCTGGTCAAATTGACCTGAATTGGAAGGTACATAATTAGTTGGGACGAATGGATTTTGTTCAAATGTTGTTGAATGTTTTGTAGTATGTTAGTTATTCATTGGTTTGTTTTGTCATGATTTCTAATAGTTCAAAAAGAATCTTGAAGTCTATTTGATATTACCTTTTGCTTTCACAATAATTACAAATCAAAGGTTTGAGAAAAATATTCTATACGTGTTTTACTAGCTTGAACACATTGCAAATTTTGTTGAAACTTGAAGAGACAAAAATGGATTTGGCTTGAGAAGGAGCTGGTGAAAACTTGGATAATTTAGTATTTGATTTTGTTAAAAGGTGACCATAAGAAATACTACCCCATGGTTCTCATCTAAATAGTATATCTGTTGGGATATGGACAGGATGTGAAGTGGCTTCAGACAATCACCACGATGCCAATCCTAGTGAAGGGTGTAATCAATGCTAAGGACAGTAAGAACAATAGAACTTTTGATAATTTTCTTTGTCACTTTATATTCGTAATAAGCTATTGCTAAATCCTTTTTTTCTTCTATAATGACTTGCAGAATACAAGCTGGAGCAGCTGGTATCATCGTATCTAATCACGGTGCTCGTCAACTTGATTATGTTCCTGCCACTATCATGGCTCTAGAAGAGGTATATCTCACGTTCATTCAAGTCCTCTTTAATTAGTAGTTACTTTGACTGAATTTCAACTAACTGAAACCTTATCTTAGAATATTCTAAATTCTTACATAATTCTTTTTTGGTACAACCTCAGGTGTGAAAGCAGCACAAGGTCGGGTACTAGTATTCTTGGATGGTATATCATCCGGTACAAATGATAGTGCAACAGAAGAACTTAGCATATAACTGAACTATTGTCTTATAATGATGATGGTAAAAGTTATTAGTTTAGTAGTTTGATATAATAATAATAATCGTATTTTAGGGGATGAATTATTCAACTATTATATTGTAATGTGAATGATTTTAAATCACGTTTACAATTTTTTTTATGTTTTAATTTATATTGTATTTGTGTTTATTGGATAAATGTACACAATTAATTTTCTTTAAAAATTTAAAAAGTCTATAACGACGGACATCAACTGTAGCTATAGAGGTTTATAAAACAAAGGCCTATAGCGACGGTCGCCAAGCATCACAATAGACATCTATAGCTACGGTCATGACCGTAGAAATAACTTTTAGCGACTGTTGGTAAAGAGCAAATACACGATTTTGTCATGACCTATAGCGACGGTCACCGACCGTCGCTATAGGCCAAAAGACCGTCGCTAAAGGTTTTACAAGTAAAAATTACAAGTAAATGCTTTTACAAGTAATAGAAAATGGAAAGCATGAAGAGACTTTCCTTTGCATTTGGTTTATCAGAGGCTGACCTATCTTAAGGTTACTCTTGCGACTTTTTGGCATGAAGGTTCCCAGATCATCGCAATCTACTTGATGGGAAGTTAATCCGGTCTTTCAACTGGAGCGAATCTGGGTGGTGCCTTTCCTGAGCCTCATTGGAATTAGTCTCCCTACGAGTCCAGTAATCAATCACCGACAGGATAGCCTCCTGGTGGAGGAACCACAAAACATACATTCACATACAATGTGTCTCACCGTTTATGAAAATGATGACATGTGCGAAGCACTAATATCACAGATAGATATATTGTAGTGCTGTAATTAAAATGCATTCGTACACATTCATCATAAATGTAAATGCAACATTCACACACAAGCAAATAACAATTTTGAAAAGCTTGTAGTAGCGGCTTAAGCCCTCTTACTGGTGTCCCCAGCAGAGTCGCCACCTGTCGACGTCAGGATTTTTATTTGTCCCTTTTCTGTTCTTGCTTTTTGGTGTTCTCATGTTATGTGAGATTTGTTTGAAAAAATAAGTGAAAAAGGTCCGACATGTATCATGTCGAATGATTTATTTATGTAAAGTCGCCAGTTGGTGTTTTTAATTGGTTGCACTAACCTTAACCGAGAAAAAGTTTGCACATTGACCCGGTGATGTGACAATCGCTAAACATAGTCTGTGAAACCGAGATTAATTTTGGTTCGGGGGCTTGATTATGCGGAGGGAAGGTGTTAGGCACCCCCCGACATCCGTGTTTCCACGGTGACCACCACTTTTCAAGAAACTGTTATATGAATGTGTGTGTGTGTGTGTGGATCAATGTGCAATTTATTTGGAAGTAGTGCGAGGCCTTGTTCGCAGCTCTATACAAAGGGTTTGAATTTGTATGAAAAATTTAATTTTAAACATGATATAGCAGTGATGTTTTTGTAAAAGAGGTTTTTCAAACCCTGTGCTCAATAGTAATTGAGACCTTTTCATACTTCTATTTTATTATTAAATGTTCGGCTTGTTTGCTTTTATTTTCGAGATGCGAAGCATCTTCGAGAAAATAATATATAGCAATGCCGAACTCCTCATGGGCATGACATCCATCTAAGAAAATTCAAACACCGTGAATAAATGTACAAGCTGCTTACAGCTGAAAATGTCCATCATGTGAACCGAATCTAAATTCAGTAGACTGAATCTGTGATCACATTATTCCTAGGCTCACATGATCCCGTAATTTATATGAAAAGCAGTAAGCAGTTATATATATAAAAGTTGTAAATATATATATACAAACATGATCAACCACCACAAAGCACCTCCATGGGGGATCAGAAATGTAAATATATAAAAGCGGTAAACATATATATATATATATATATATATATATATATATATATATATATATATATAGACATGATCAATCACCACGAAGCACCTCCATGGGGGATCAAAAATGTAAATAAAGCAATAAATGCGATCAACCGCCACAAAGTAAACTCCAGGCTGGACTGAATGTAAAGAAAATAGTAAAAACGATCAACCGTCACGAAGTAAACTCCAGGCGGGACTAAATGCAAATAAAGCAGTAAAAGGCCACGAAGTAAACTCCAGGACTGGCAGAAATGTATATATATATATATATATATATATATATATATATAAGCGGTAAACGCACAGGATGTTTCTCAATCCTGGCTCGGTTTATCAGGATGTTTTTCAATCCTTGCTCGGTTTATCATTTGATTTGATTTGTCGCTATACATATATATATATATATATATATATATATATATATATATATATATATATATATATATATACAAGCAAGTAAACGCTCCAGACATAAGTCTAGGCTCAATTGAGGCATAACTCGATAATGTTAGTCCATATATATAAATATATACATATATAAGTATATATATATATACAGACAAAAATGAAAACCACGGATCGAAGTCCGGGCATACACACACAACACGACTCTCAATATAAAGAATAGTGTGTGCAAAGATGAAGAGAAAGGCTTTATAGAGTGTGAGAAGGCTTACAGTGGGCTGCCAAAGCAGGCTTCTATGACTCTAGTTGGATAAACACTCAGCTCCCGCTGGTAAAATATAGCTATATGTGAGCTAACAAGTGTTTAAAATGAGAAAGCACTCAATATGGGGGGTGTACAGAGCAAATTGGACAGGGCTTCCTCGCCTCTTTTTCTTTTGAATATGGCCACCCCAAGCTCTATATTTATAGAGTTGGTGGCCTCAGATGCACCTGCGGCAGCCGCAGATGCACCTGAGGCTGCCTCGGGTGCCCCGGGCTCCGCGGGTCCTGCCATCTCGAAGTACATGCACTCGTGCACTGTGATGTCCGCTCAAACTTGTAGAACTTCAATCCGAGCATCTGAACGAAGTATACAAGACCTTTTCTGGACCGCTTTTGTCGAGAGTTATGCAATGACATGAGATTAGAGGTTGTACGAAGTCAGGAAGAGGGGACCATGCCCATGGTCTTCAAGCTTCAAATTCTATCCGGTGTGCTGCCACGCGTAATAGTCACTCAGGATTGGAACTCCTTGGCTCTTGTGGGACATTGCTGTGTAGAAATGTATGTATGAAATGTTGTGACAGCGCACTGGGGGTTGAGGGGGCAAGATGACGATTTTGCCCTTCACCGGGGTTATCTCCGGTTTGGGCTGACAAAGCAGACGTTTCTCAGGGTTACATCTGAGATTGGACTGCTGCAAGTGTTTGAATTCCGCAGGGTCATCTATAAGTGTGCCTGACTTCCCGGTGTTATCTTCGGGTCTTCGGAATGAGTGCTTCGGCAGAAGGTCTGATACTGAAGCTGATTGTATGCAGGAATTGCAACGACATTCCTTGGGGTTATCTCCAAGGATGAAACTCGGGGTTATTTCAGAGGTTGGAATTGATACTCCTGGTGTGTGTTCCGGGGTTGAGACTGAACTTCCGGTGGTATCCGGAATGGATGTGAGCTATCTTCCAGGGTTATCTCCAAAAGACGAATCTGCCCTCCTGCAATGTTAGTAACAGGTGTGCAGAAAATTTCGAGTGTCTACAGGGTATAGAGCTCAACTTTCACCGGACTGAGACTGAAGGAACGAAATTCGAGACAATAGAACCCATGGGGCCTTGCCTCGAGTATCCCTGCCAGCTGCAGGTATACCTGTGGTTGGCCTGGATCTCCTTAAGTCAGCAGCAACAAAAGGAAAGAAAGAAGAAGTTAGAGAGAGAGAGAGAGAGTTATATAGAGAAAAAGGCTAGGATCTTCACATCTTTCATCATCTTTGAGTTGTTTAATCTTAGATCTTGTATACTTTGAGTGTCTAGAGCGATATAGAGTTGATCCCGAGCCAAAAGAAGCTTGTTCATGCATCCCCCAAGGTGAAAAACACTCATTTTGGTCACTTTCTTTATAAATATTATTATAAATACTAGATCTAAGTAGATATAGAAATTTCTACCATTTAAATTTGTTGTTTTACATATATATTTGTAGTAGTTGGTAGATCTCGAGTACTTACCTGTTATTTTGTGGATATTTTGTTCTAATTCAAGCTATTTGACTAGATCTACCTAGATTTAGAACTTTGAACGGTTATGAAGCATGATGCTCTAACCTATATGCTAGATCGAATTAGATCCATGGTAGATCTAGATGTTTAACTACTTTTGGTCAGTTCCGGTCACTCCGTAGAGCCCTAAATCTATATCTAGAGGTGAGGGGGTCCTAATGGCTCGTAATAGGGATTTCAACCGATGAAATCATCTATTATCGAGTTTAGGATATGTTGTACATACATATTTAAGTCTAATAATGCTAGCCTAGGAATCCCGGTGTCAAGATCTAATGATCAGATCTTGACTTGATTCCCACGATGGACTTTTCCTTTGTGATGTAATGTTTAAATAATGCGAAATCATTATATATGTAATATTGGATCTTAAAACGAGTTCGAGGGGTTCATCCCGAGAATTCGGATATAAGATCTCGTGATAGTGAAAATTATGATTGTGGGTGTTCGAATCTATCGAGATGGCTTTCATGTTCGATGATGATCCGATCCATTTTGGCACTTTATTGCATACATTATTACCCAAAACGATTTTCAAATAAATCCACGAAGAGCTTTTATGATAAATAAAGCGATTTGGGTAGATCACCTAATAAACATAAAGATAAAAAGAAGTATCAAAGATCCTCGATTACTATTCGGGAAAAAGATTTGAAAATTATGTTTTTCCAAAATATCATTTCAATGTATTTTTTGTCTAAAAATGAACTTTTCGCTAAATCAAATTCTTCGTTCATAGGTGTAAAAGAGGAAAAACACCACTTTAAAATAACTCACAATGAGGCTTAGAATAAACTTTAAAATAAAAGTACTGAGCACAATAAAACACACACACACACACACACACACTTTTTATGTATTGGAAATCAATAAGATGCGGTAACTGTGTTTTCATAGAAGTCGAGAGGTGCCTAACACCTTTCCCTAGCTTAAGCAAGCCTCTGAACTCTATGAATCTCGGGTTTCCAGATCAATTCTAAGGAGTTACATATTAGACCATATTGCGAAAAACTTCAAAATTCGGATGTGTTGGTAAATCATACCAACTTGCGGCTCTGTCTAATTTGATCCAATCATCGAAATTATCATCAATAAAATCAAACTTGGTAAAATAAGTAGACTAAATGTCATTCTTTTCCTAAAACATCACCCTTTAATTAAATTAATCGACACATCGAAATAAAAAGGTAGAAACAAATAAAAAATAGGAAAGAGTAAAAAACGAAAAGAGAAAGCGCAAAGACACACGCGAAGAAAACACACATCTTTTTTCCCCGCGTCGATAAGTGGAAACTTTGCTGGGGACTATAGAGGGCTTAAGTCACCTTCAATCTTTTTAATTTCCATTCTACATATGCATGTTGTATAAATGATTTGTGTGTGATAAATGTCTCAAATCTTTAAGTGCTTTATATTAGTGTCTCGCACAATGTCATCGTTTTACATACGGTGAGGACGTGAATGTATGTTGTACGATTCCTCCATCAGGAGGCAAACCCTTTAGTTGTTTATTACTAGACTCTATAGAGTGTTCTCTTGTGAGGCTCAGGAAAGGCACCACTCAGATCCGCTCCAATTGAAAGATGGATGTATTCATCAAGTAAATTGCGAAGATCTGGGAACTAATTTCAAAAATCCCGTTAGAGTTATCCTAAGATAGGTCATCCTCTAATAAACCAAAAGTGCAGGATGTCTCTTCATACCCTGTTACTTCCTGAATATATAAGTTATCCATCTTAACTGTCATTTATGTATTCTTCTTATCCTGTTATCAAGTTGACTAACCCCTTATCTTGTAGGAAAAGATTAAAAACCCCTAAACTGATGCATAACATATGGTGCATCCATATCATCTACCATTGTCTAGACTAAACTAGATATCGGTTTTGTGTAGTCAAAAAGGCATGATCACCACTAGTCAAAATGGCTGAAGGCAGTTCATTAGAACCTATTCCCGTATCTTGAGAGGAGTTTGAGGAATTCAAGAAACAGATTACTAAGATGACAATATTGTTAAGAGAACAGTGTAATGTAACTCAGGAACCCAAACTGAAAGCTCAAATCGAATCGTCTGCACAAGGAGACATGCGAGTACCGGGAAAGAATAGTGATACCTAGATCAATGTCTACCCTAGTATCCCTCATCAACGTTAGTTACGCCAAAGAAGCCTCAGATAAGAATCTAACAGGGGAAGTAATAGAACTCTGAGAGGACAGAGAGACTGGAGATATCCAGAAGAAAGTTAGACAGATGAAGGATGTCATCCGATTCATTAAGGGAACAGGATCCCATGGGAGCGCGAATTACTCAAATTTATGTATTTTCCCAAAGGCGAGGTATCTAGATAAATTTCAAGTCCTAGAATTTGAGAATTATAATGGATTGGGTGACCCCTACACTCACTTGAAGGTCTACATAGGTGAACTTGGATCATATGCCGACGATGAGAACCTCCAAATACAATTATTCTAGAAGAGCCTTACCGGTGAAGCCCGAACTTGGTACGCCTAGATTAATAACTCCAAAGTCCATGGTTGGGAAGATTTAGCCCACACATTCTTCAATCAGTATAGCTTCCAATCCCAATTGGAACTTGATCGTTACCAAGTGACCAAAGTTAAGAAACTGAGCAATGAATCGTTCACGAAGTACGCGTAGAGGTGGAGGCACATGGAAGCCCAAGTTAGCCCGTCAATGGACGAAGCTGAGATGGTGATGACTTTCATAGACATCCAAGAGGCACTTTACTATGAGAAGGTCCTATCGGGAATATGCAAGCCATTCTCGAAGATAATCAAACATGGCAAAATGGCAGAGATGGGCTTGAAAGCAGGCATAATTAAAGATCTCACAGCCTTAGAAGGAGTAGCTAAACGCTTTCAATCCAGAGATTATGGTAGTGATGCCGAAAGAAGTCAAAGTCACATGGGCAATCTAGGAGACACAACAATTGTCCCTCTATTTGGATAATGGAAGATGATCTTCCATAGCAACTGTAATAACCCGAGATTTCCTATATATAAAATAAATAAGAAATTTTCCGTATAAATTTTTTTTTATTTATTTAATGACGAGAATAAGTGAACGATAGATACAAATATATTTATTACTTGAAAAATTAGAAATAATTTTGGAATAATCAATTACCACAAATTATATTGTTATGGTAATTAATTTCTGTAAGCAGAAATGTTTTATTAATTATTTTCCATGAAAACATGATTGGAAATAGTATATGAAGTGACAATTAGAATTTATATAATAAATATTTTATTATATGATTTGTTCAGAATATTTAAGTTAATTATTTTAGCTTGATTATCGATGCTGTGTACGAAGAATAAGTCAGATATGAGATCCAAACCCTGGATTGGGATTGTGATCAAGAGATGAGAATAATAATATTATATTATTGATATAATGATTTTACAGTACAATAATTATGTACTGTGTATGTGCGGACAGATAATATTGTGACAATGACGGTCAATTAGGTCATAGCATATTACCGTGTTGAGAAACCCTAATTATTTAACTCAGTTATGAGATATGGTGAGTAGTAGTATTTATGTATATGAAGGATTTATGTGTATAAGATGCTCGGTAATTAGAAGAAAACCCTAATTACTGTTGTTTGTCGATAATTAGGACAAACCCTAATTATTACAACCCTAATCGGTTGAAGTTAGAGATCGTAATGACTGTGTTAAAACATACACAGACAATTAGAGAACCCTAATGGTCAATTAGAAACCTTAATTGATGGCGTTACGAAACCCTAATTATAGAACCCTAAATTTTCAATCGAAGACCCTAATTTTAAATTATCGGGTTTAATTACGATGTTAATGTATAAAAGTTTTAATTTACCAAAGGATAGAAGTAATTGGTAAATGATAAAATTACCATCTAGTGATTAAATACTACATTTAATTGCTATGTACAAAAATGCCCATGAAATTATATGTGAAATTACCAAAATACCCTTTTAGTGTATTATTAGTTATATTATTAATGGAATTTTAAAATCTAAAGTGATAAACCCTAATGGTTATGGGTAATGTCTATAATGCCCTTCATGGTAGACATGAGAAGTCTAAACTACCCTTGTGCATTATTAAAGGAAGGAACCAATTATTAGGGTGGAAATGACTATTTTACCCTTTTTGTCCATTTAGTGCATTATTGGTGAAATAATTTTGTATCATTGCTACCAATCCCCAAAATTTCGGCCAACCACTCTATAATTATCATTTGAGCTCAATAATGGACAGCCATATCAGATCAAGCATTATTGCATCAAATAATTGAATTATTTTCAAGAATAAGAGAGAGAGAAAGGCTACTTTAATCTGATTTTTCTCCCAACACTCATCTTAGACTCTCTCTCTCTCTATAAAAGCTACGAAATTAGCTTGCTAGATCAGTCTATAATCAAAGCCCAGCCATCACAACAACGAATGAAAGTCAGAAATTCAAGAATCGAAGCTCAAAAAGGTAGGAAACCTTAAATTCTAGAAATCCTTCGACTCGATGTTAATTGATGCAATTGATTGTTTAAAGTTGTTTAATAGGGAGTCTATTAATGTTCTGGGTTGTAAAAACACAGACCCATAACATCAAAGTACGAATTTGAAGATTTGAGAAATCTGGAAAATTTCATTTCGTGATTTTTGTCAAATGTCGAACTTATATATCTTTTTCTTGATCATGAGTTTTGTTGTTTAAAAGTTGTTATATGTAGCACGATATGTGGTCTTTAATATGAAAAACGAATCAAGTTCATAGATATTGTAGATCGAGGATTTATAAGCGGTCAAAATGGGTTGGTTGGCATTGGACCTATCGTATTCTTCAAACCCGAAAATATTCTAAGTGTCCGAGAAAATATTTTTTGGCAAATGTCGCCTTATATCTCGGTTATCTTTAATGTGTTTTGTGTTCTAAAGGTTGTTATGTGTAGCGTGTTATGTGGTATTTAACCTCCAAAAGAATCGGGTCCATATATATTATGGATTAAGAGTTATTTAAGGTCAAAGTGGGTTGATTTAAGATTGGATTAGGAAAAATTCAGGCAACTGCAATTTTCTAAGTGTTGATTTTTCCGACAAGGTTTGACCATACTTTAGCTACTTGATTTCTTGTTGTTATGATGATGTTGAGTGTTAAAGTTGTAGTCCTATATGTTGTCTACACTAATTGGAATTGATAGATCACATAAGCGTTACCACGATCGTCGAGTTATAGAGGCACAAAGTAGGCATCACGAACTGTTCTTCACGAAGAACGACTCTGACAGCTATTTTGATGGCTAATTTCTCCCAGATCTGATGTTGTTTAGAAGTAATGATTGTTGGTTATTGTATTACGATATTTCCTCTACAAGATCCAAGTCATAGATGTCCAGATTCGTTAAGAGCTGAAAGTTATTCACGGTCAAAGTAGTCCCCTCACACACGCTCGATGGTGTTCTTGAGATGAAGAACACCTATAGCTTGACAGTTACATCACTATAGGCCCTTTGGCGACATATTTGATTTATTTTAAATTTTTCAATTTCTAGAAATTCCAAAAATGATTTAAAAATTAGAAAATTAGATTTTAAATTACGAAAAATTATTTTAAAGTCAGAAAAATAGTTTTTAATTATTTTGAGTATATTTCATAAATAGTTAATATTTTTGGAATATAAAAGGTATTTATTTATTTAATTATAATATTAAATAAATAATTTAAAAATAGTTTTAATTCATGAAAAATTATTTTATGGTATAAGAAAATATTTGAAGTTATTTCCCATGACTTTTAATATTTTGTGATGAATTTCATTAATTAATTAATATTAATGATATTAAAGTTATTTAATGATTATATTAAATAATTTAGTTTAAAAATGATTTTATTATTATAAAATCATTTTAAATGAAATTAAGGTATTTAAAAATATTTTAAGTTATAAAATATAACTTTTAATATTTAAAGGATAATTTCATTAATAATTTAATATTAATGATATTAAGATAATATTAATGATATTTAGTTTATTTAATAATTATTATTAAATAAATAGTTTAAAAATGGTTTTATTTATTTAAAAAATCATTTAAAGAGGATATTAAGGATTTAAAATATTTTAAGTTATAATTAATGACTTTTAATATTTGGAAAATAGTGCATTAATATTTAAATATTAGTGGTAATTATTTAAAAATGATTTTAATTATTTTAAAAATCATTTAAGGGTAATATAAATGTTTTAAAAATATTTTGAGTTATTATAAATAACTTTTATATTTTGGCAATGGTTTCATTAATAGTTTAATATAAATTAATTATTAATGACAATGGAATTGTTTAATGTTTAAATCATTTAATTATGATTCTGATGTTTGAAAGTTATAGCAGGCCAAACTAGCTGACTTGAGAACCGATTATGAAGTTATGATGTTTTGAAGAACACCTATAGTAATGATTATATCACTATAGGCCCTTTAGTGATGATTTGAATTATTTTAAATTTTTCAATTTACGGAAATTTTGAAAATGGTTAAAAATAAGATGTCGATATTTGCGAGATGTTGAGGTATAGAATAAGAGTCTTAGACTCGGTATTTACCGATTAAGTTGTCGGTATCTTGAACAAATGTCGAATTCTATAATAGAAAGAAAAGGCTCTTTGTAAAAACATGGATGAGATATTTGAAAAATGTATAAAAATATTTCAAGTATAGAATAGGAACTAAAAGTATGATGATCTTTGTGATTATGTCTTTGACTATAATAGAGCGGTACTATGTGTTAAGATATATTGTTCTAATCGAGCGAATGATCCGATTATTGATAGGTTGTGATAAAGAGATAAAACCCGAGTTGAGATTTGTAATCGTGAATCGGCAAGTATCCTACCTTTGCATTTTCTTTATGCAATGGACATGAGTAAGAAGTTTGAGAATTATTCTATTCTTGTATACATTATATATGCGCTTTGATTATCAACATGTTAGCTCGGATATATATTCATTAAGTTGATTTCTAAATGGTTATACAAGTGTCCCCACTTGGATAATCATGGCATTTATTCACATGTTGATATACCTTTGTCAATTACCCGTATACATATATGTTGAATTACATATTATTGTTGAGCAAGATTAAAACCTTGGGCTTGGAACGTGCATGTATGAACATCCCTATATGGGAAGATTTTTTGCGCCCAAGGCGGAGAGTGAGTGAATGATGAATTTCATTCAAGTTATGTAGTATTGATCAATCTGAGAACAACGATGGTGATCACCCCCTCCGTGCAAGTAAGCTAGAGCGGTTTATGGATGAATTTCGCTAAACCTTTTGAAAATGAAAAACAATGTTCATAGTATGTTTCTTAAACCCTATTCATGGGTAGAGCCTAATTTCAAGAATTTGAAAGAGAGTTGTTATGTGAATTTTTATCAATCTGATTACTTCACAACTTTTGCTGTCGTTGTTGAAGTGTTATGTAAAGAGAATACTTATATTCTTTCGACTTATATATATAATTGCTATTACTTGTTGGGCACTCAAATGCTCATCCTTGCTTAAATTAAATGTTTTCAGTTATGTATGAGCAACCTGAAGGCTCAGGCACGAACAAAGGAAAAGGAAAGCTGATCGAATAAGTGTGTATTATGAGTTAATGGTTATAGTTGTATTGGTATCTATTCAAGTATTGTAAGGAATGTATTTGAAGGTCTCGTACCTGGGAAGTAAACTTTGATGTATGTAAATTAAGTTTGAATGTAATATTACTATTGTATGATTCAGCTTATAGAAATGGTATCGTGAAGCACCGAGTTCGGGTTTCAAGTACCCGGATTTGGGGGCGTCACAGCAACAACACATCGTATTCAACCAAAGCCACGTTAGATAGAGATAATTTGAAAGAATGAAAAATTGGGTGTTCACTCCACTAAGCGATTCCCTCGAGATTATATTGGCGTTATTAATGGCTCATAAGAAAATTGTTGAATTGGCTCCTCTTTTGGTTGTAAAAAACAAAAGATATGATCCAAGCAAGAGGTGTGATTATCACTTAGGGTCTCCAGGACATGATACACAAAACTGTTGGTCCTTAAAGCATAAAATCCAAAATCTGATTGAAAGTGGAGATATCGTGGTCAACCAACTTGACCAACAAAATGTTAATTTCAACAAGATGACAATCTGAAGGAATGAACATGATCGGGTTAGAAAGCACATAAATGGATCCAAATCGCCAGTACATACAAAGAATGGAAAAATATCCCCAAACAGCAAAATAAATGTCCTAGGGTGGGAAAATCTTGAGGATTGTATGACAGTAAGACACATATTGGAGACGATCCAACATTAAGTAACTAGAAATCGTTCGACTCGATGTTAATTGATGCAATTGATTGTTTAAAGTTGTTTAATAGGGAGTCTATTAATGTTCTGGGTTGTAAAAACACAGACCCATAACATCAAAGTACACGAATTTGAAGATTTGAGAAATCTGGAAAATTTCATTTCTGTGATTTTTTGTCAAATGTCAGAACTTATATATCTTTTCTTGATCATGAGTTTTGTTGTTTAAAAGTTGTTATATGTAGCCTGATATGTGGTCTTTAATATGAAAAACGAATCAAGTTCATAGATATTGTAGATCAGGATTTATAAGCGGTCAAAATGGGTTGACTGGCATTGACCGGCTGTTCTTCAAACCCAGAAAATATTCTAAGTGTCCAGAAAATATTTTTTGGCAAATGTCAGGCCTTATATCTCGGTTATCTTTAATGTGTTTTGTGTTCTAAAGGTTGTTATGTGTAGCGTGTTATGTGGTATTTAACCTCCAAAAAGAATCGGGTCCATATATATTATGGATTAAGAGTTATTTAAGGTCAAAGTGGGTTGAATTAAGCATTGACCGAAATTCGGGCAATGATGAGAATTTTCTAAGTGTTGATTTTTCTGACAAGGTTTGACCATACTTTAGCTACTTGATTTCTTGTTGTTATGATGATGTTGAGTGTTAAAGTTGTAGTCCTATATGTTGTCTACACACTGGAATTGATAGATCACATAAACGTTACACGATCGTCAAGTTATAGAGGCACAAAGTAGGCATCACGAACTGTTCTTCACGAAGAACAGCTCTGACAGCTATTTTGATGGCTAATTTCTCCCAGATCTGATGTTGTTTAGAAGTAATGATTGTTGGTTATTGTATTACGATATTTCCTCTACAAGATCCAAGTCATAGATGTCCCAGATTCGTTAAGAGCACAAAGTTATTCACGGTCAAAGTAGTCCCCTCACACGCTGCTCTGACAGTGTTCTTGAGATGAAGAACACCTATAGCGACGGTTCTGTCACTATAGGCCCCTTTGGCGACATATTTGATTTATTTTAAATTTTTCAATTTCTAGAAATTCCAAAAATGATTTAAAAATTAGAAAAATTAGATTTTAAATTCTGAAAAATTATTTTAAAGTCCGAAAAATAGTTTTTAATTATTTTGAGTATATTTCATAAATAGTTAATATTTTTGGAATATAAAAGGTATTTATTTATTTAATTATAATATTAAATAAATAATTTAAAAATAGTTTTAATTCATGAAAAATTATTTTATGGTATAAGAAAATATTTGAAGTTATTTCCCATGACTTTTAATATTTTGTGATGAATTTCATTAATTAATTAATATTAATGATATTAAAGTTATTTAATGATTATATTAAATAATTTAGTTTAAAAATGATTTTATTATTATAAAAATCATTTTAAATGAAATTAAGGTATTTAAAATATTTTAAGTTATAAAATATAACTTTTAATATTTAAAGGATAATTTCATTAATAATTTAATATTAATGATATTAAGATAATATTAATGATATTTAGTTTATTTAATAATTATTATTAAATAAATAGTTTAAAAATGGTTTTATTTATTTAAAAAATCATTTAAAGAGGATATTAAGGATTTAAAATATTTTAAGTTATAATTAATGACTTTTAATATTTGGAAAATAGTGCATTAATATTTAAATATTAGTGGTAATTATTTAAAAATGATTTTAATTATTTTAAAAATCATTTAAGGGTAATATAAATGTTTTAAAAATATTTTGAGTTATTATAAATAACTTTTATATTTTGGCAATGGTTTCATTAATAGTTTAATATAAATTAATTATTAATGACAATGGAATTGTTTAATGTTTAAATCATTTAATTATGATTCTGATGTTTGAAAGTTATAGCCGGCCAAACTAGCTGACTTGAGAACCGATTATGAAGTTATGATGTTTTGAAGAACACCTATAGTAACAGTTATATCACTATAGGCCCTTTAGTGACAGATTTGAATTATTTTAAATTTTTCAATTTCTGGAAATTTCGAAAATGGTTAAAAATAAGATGTCTGATATTTGCAGATGTTGAGGTATAGAATAAGAGTCTTAGACTCAGTATTTACCCGATTAAGTTGTCGGTATGCCGACAAATGTCAGACCCTATAATAGAAAGAAAAGGCTACTGTAAAAACATGGATGAGATATTTGAAAAATGTATAAAAATATTTCAAGTATAGAATAGGAACTAAAAGTATGATCACTGTGATTATGTGCTGACTATAATAGACAGTACTATGTGTTAAGATATATTGTTCTAATCGAACGAATGATCTGATTATTGATAGGTTGTGATAAAGAGATAAAACCTGAGTTGAGATTTGTAATCAGCGAATCAGGCAAGTATCCTACCTTTGCATTTTCTTTATGCAATGGACATGAGTAAGAAGTTTCAGAATTATTCTATTCTTGTACAGATTATGTACGCTTTGATTATCAACATGTTAGCTCAGATATATATTACGTTAAGTTGATTTCTAAATGGTTATACAAGTGTCCCCACTTGGATAATCATGGCATTTATTCACATGTTGATATACCTTTGTCAATTACCCGTATACATATATGTTGAATTACATATTATTGTTGAGCAAGATTAAAAACCTTGGGCTTGGAACCGGGCATGTATGAACATCCCTATATGGGAAGATTTTTGCTTGGCGAGACAGAGTGAGAGCGATGAATTTCATTCAAGTTATGTAGTATTGATCAATCTGAGGTACAACGGGTGATCACCCTCCGTACAAGTAAGCTAAGCGGTTTCTTGGATGAATTTCGCTAAACCTTTTGAAAATGAAAAACAATGTTCATAGTATGTTTCTTAAACCCTATTCATGGGTAGAGCCTAATTTCAAGAATTTGAAAGAGAGTTGTTATGTGAATTTTTTATCAAGATCTGATTACTTCACAACTTTTGCTTCGTTGTTGAAGTGTTATGTAAAGAGAATACTTATATTCTTTCAGCTTATATATATAATTGCTATTACTTGTTGGGCACTCAAATGCTCATCCTTGCTTAAATTAAATGTTTTCAGTTATGTATGAGCAACCTGAAGGCTCAGGCACGAACAAAAGAAAAGGAAAGCTGATCGAATAAGTGTGTATTATGAGTTAATGGTTATAGTTGTATTGGTATCTATTCAAGTATTGTAAGGAATGTATTTGAAGGTCTCGTACCTGGGAAGTAAACTTTGATGTATGTAAATTAAGTTTGAATGTAATATTACTATTGTATGATTCAGCTTATAGAAATGGTATCGTGAAGCACCGAGTTCGGGTTTTAAGTACCCGGATTTGGGGGCGTCGCAGGTTGGTATCAAAGCTGTAGGTTATAAACGTTAGGAATGCGAAACCTAGGTTATAACCTTAGTAGAATGGAGGACGAAAGTTAAGATAAATATTCAGTGAACCAGGAGACGAAGTACTCTGGTGAGAAGTTATAGGATATGATGAGTTGAAGAGATTCATCGAGTTTTAGTGGTACTAAATAAAATATTACTTCATTTTAATGATGAATATATTTTATTTCAAATAATGATGTTGTCTCATTTATTGTGGTCATAGGATGGATGACGAAAGTCAAAATAGTAATTCCTTGACCCAAGAGGCGATGGACTCTAGCGAGGAGTACATGACGGTGAGATGATAAGAGATTTGATAGTTAGAACGACGACTTAAAGGTTAGATTTGAGCAAGCGGAGGCACAAAATCGTATTTATTCAGATTTTGAGCAATGAAGACAAGGACGACGCTCACCGAAACATGAGATAGAATTAGCGGAGTTACGAGGAGGTTGGAGCAGAGAGATACAGATAGGACAGTTGAAGGTTGAGATAGAAGCCAAAGAAACCAAGATATATACCTTGGAGCAGGCTATAGACATCGCCTTTATGCGATTCGATGCGAAGTGGATGGAGCTGCCTTTCGGCATAGAGAGATAGGCGTTGATGAGAATTGAATAAATTTATCGTCAAACAAAATAAGAGACAACGTATATAAAACTCTTGATTGCTGTGTATATAATATATATGCTAATCAGGGTAACTTATGTATGTAGATGTCGGGTGAGAAAGATATGTGGAATAAGAAGGATCAGGTCCATACCCCCGAGCTAATATCAAGGCCAACAGCTGAAATAGAAGCTTACCAGGAACCCAAATCGGACGAGGTGGCTATAGTGGAAAACGTAGTATCAGATCCAGAAATGGTGGATTTGACAGATAGTGATTCAGACACTAAAGTTGAAGCCGCTCAAGCATTAACGGAGGTGCGAGGATCACGGAGAACAAGGTTGCTACTGTTGGAAAGGGCATGGGAGATAGAGACGTTGCTTAATATCCAACTGCGTCAAGCGTTGCTAGAAACAATGGAAGAGCAGGATAAGCTCAAAATCCAAATTGACCAGATGAGAGCCTCAAGCAACACATCGTATGCAGCTCCGAGAGGTAAGGGAAAAAGAAAGGTAGAAGATCCTGACTTAGGAAAACCTGATAAGAAGAAAGGGAAGAAGATATGTTATATTTGCGGTCGTGAAGGACATACCTCTCCTCGTTGCCCCAACTATAAGCAAGGTAGATGTTTTAATTGTGGAATGGAGGGACATCGAGCGAATGAATGTCCGAGAAGAAAGGCTTGGTAAATAAGTGGTATGGGTTATGTTGTGTTTATGTAATGTGTGTGATAAGTAATGAACTATTTTCAACTTTTATGTTGGTCAAGATTTTAAATCCCGACTTTCGTAGTCACAAAGGGATAGCTGTTAATTAAAGTAGTATGTGCTATGTAAATATTCGATAAATGAATATGAATCTAAGTTTGAGAAATGAAATGAGTTTAATACATTAATCTTATGCAATAATGTTTAAAATGTAAAGGTATAATTTATGGTTTTATTTAACCAGATAATGCCGCCAATCCGTCGAACTCGAAACCAAAGGGTAGAAGAATCTACTAATGCTGGAGAACGACAGCCAGAACTGATGCAAAACTTTGCAAACATGATGGCTCAAAGCTATCTGTGAGGAATACCAGTGCGAGGAACCAAACGGACAATCGCTTGGCAAAATTCAAAGACTTCAAAGCCGTAGGACCACTAGAGTTCAGAGGATCAGCTGACCCTACAGAAGCCCAGACATGGGTGAACGAAATAGAAAAGGCGTTCATAATTGCTAGAGTAGATGAGGGGCAAAAGACCGCTTTTGCCACTTATATGATAAAAGGGGAGGCTAACTTTTGGTGGGAGGCAAATAAAACTCGGGCAGGAGAAGAAGAAATTACTTGGGATATGTTTAAGAATTTATTTTTGAAAACTATCTCTCTGTTAGTATCGCGATCTAGAATGGAGGTAAAATTCACGGAGTTAAAACAGGAGAACATGGTATTCACAAGTGAGTATGCCGCGAAGTTTAATGAGTTGGCTAGGTTTGCTCCACATCAAGTGAGTACAGAAGCTAGAAAGGCAAGGAGGTTTGAGCTGGGCTTAAAACCCTGGCTCTACAATAAGGTGGCATTACTGCAAATAGATACTTTTGCAGCACTCATGGAAAAGGTTATCATAGCTGAACAGGGAAGTGAGGCCATGAGCCTCTACAACAAGGAGAAAAAGAACAAGAGCAAGTCAGAAGGAGCAGTGAAGATAGAAAGTAGTAGTGGGAATCGGGGTGAGAAGAGAATAAGGAATTTTTCAGGGAATGTTCAAGTGAAGCAGGAAGGTACAAAGAAGCAGGTAGTGCAGTGCAAGAACTGCGGAAAGAATCACTCTGGCGAGTGTCTAAAGGGTAAGTTCGTGTGCTATAAGTGCAAGAGAGGTCATATCTCTCCCAACCGCCCAACTCAAGGAAGATCGATGGATGCTTCATATGCGGATCGACTGAGCATCAGGTGAGGAACTGTCCAAAGAGGGGAATGGAGGCAGGAAACGTAACCACGGGGAGAAGCAGTGGGACGTTAGCAATTTTAGGACCAAACTCAACCAGTACCCCAACAAAAGCAACTCCGAGGGTCTACAACATGACGGTCCAGGATACAGTGGCAGCTGGAAACAGAACTCCAGGTGCTATGTGAATCACTTATATATCTTATATGTTTTCCTACATATATATATATATATATATATATATATATATATATATATAGTAGATGATTTTATAAAGAAATCTTGAGTTCTTTTAGAGATCAAATTTCTGCCTAATCAAGTGTTATGAAGAATAGTTAAAGACCAATTCGATCAAGTATGATCGAGGTCTACGTGCAAAGATTATATGTGCTATGTACCCTTCTGCATATGAGTTTTTAAAGCGGTGATTCCGGGGACGGAATCCTTATAAGGGAGGGTGAATGTAATAACCCGAGATTTCCTATATATAAAATAAATAAGAAATTTTGCGTATAATTTTTTTTTTTATTTAATGACGAGAATAAGTGAACGATAGATACAAATATATTTATTACTTGAAAAATTAGAAATAATTTTGGAATAATCAATTACCACAAATTATATTGTTATGGTAATTAATTTCTGTAAGCAGAAATGTTTTATTAATTATTTTCCATGAAAACATGATTGGAAATAATATATGAAGTGACAATTAGAATTTATATAATAAATATTTTATTATATGATTTGTTCAGAATATTTAAGTTAATTATTTTAGCTTGATTATCGATGCTGTGTACGAAGAATAAGTCAGATATGAGATCCAAACCCTGGATTGGGATTGTGATCAAGAGATGAGAATAATAATATTATATTATTGATATAATGATTTTACAAAGACAATAATTATGTCTTTGTGTATATGTGAGACAGATAATATTGTGCAATGACGATCAATTAGGTCATATCATATTACCGCGTCTTTGAGAAACCCTAATTATTTAACTTTCGGTTATGAGATATGGTGAGTAGTGACTATGTATATGAAGGATTCTTTGTGTATAAGATGTCGGTAATTAGAAGAAAACCCTAATTACTGTTGTATGTCGATAATTAGGACAAACCCTAATTATTACAACCCTAATTGGTTGAAGTTAGAGATTGTAATGACTGTGTTAAAACATACACAGACAATTAGAGAACCTTAATGGTCAATTAGAAACCCTAATTGATGGCGTTACGAAACCCTAATTATAGAACCCTAAATTTTCAATCGAAGACCCTAATTTTAAATTATCGGGTTTAATTACGATGTTAATGTATAAAAGTTTTAATTTACCAAAGGATAGAAGTAATTGGTAAATGATAAAATTACCATCTAGTGATTAAATACTACATTTAATTGCTATGTACAAAAATGCCCATGAAATTATATGTGAAATTATCAAAATACCCTTTTAGTGTATTATTAGTTATATTATTAATGGAATTTTAAAATCTAAAGTGATAAACACTAATGGTTATGGGTAATGTCTATAATGCCCTTCATGGTAGACATGAGAAGTCTAAACTACCCTTGTGCATTATTAAAGGAAGGAACCAATTATTAGGGTGGAAATGACTATTTTACCCTTTTTGTCCATTTAGTGCATTATTGGTGAAATAATTTTGTATCATTGCTACCAATCCCCAAAATTTTGGCCAACCACTCTATAATTATCATTTGAGCTCAATAATGGATAGCCATATCAGATCAAGCATTATTGCATCAAATAATTGAATTATTTTCAAGAATAAGAGAGAGAGAAAGGCTACTTTAATCTGATTTTTCTCCCAACACTCATCTTAGACTCGAATGATCTAATTATTCGAACGAATGATCGAACGAATGATCTGATTATTGATAGGTTGTGATAAAGAGATAAAACTTGAGTTGAGATTTGTAATCAGCGAATCAGGCAAGTATCCTACCTTTGCATTTTCTTTATGCAATGGACATGAGTAAGAAGTTTCAGAATTATTCTATTCCTGTACAGATTATGTACGCTTTGATTATCAACATGTAGCTCAGATATATATTATTCGTTAAGTTGATTTCTAAATGGTTATACAAGTGTCCCCACTTGGATAATCATGGCATTTATTCACATGTTGATATACCTTTGTCAATTACCCGTATACATATATGTTGAATTACATATTATTGTTGAGCAAGATTAAAACCTTGGGTTTGGAACCGTGCATGTATGAACATCCCTATATGGGAAGATTTTTGCGCCCAAGGCGGACAGAGTGAGCGATGAATTTCGTTCAAGTTATGTAGTATTGATCAATACAGGGTACAACGGGGATGATCACCCTCCGTACCCGTAAGCTAGAGCGGTTTGCGGATGAGTTTCCGCTAAACCTTTTCGAAAATGAAAAACAATGTTCATAGTATGTTTCTTAAACCCTATTCATGGGTAGAGCCTAATTTCAAGAATTTGAAAGAGAGTTGTTATGTGAATTTTTATCAAGATCTGATTACTTCACAACTTTTGCTTCGTTGTTGAAGTGTTATGTAAAGAGAATACTTATATTCTTTCAAATTTTATATATATAATTGCTATTACTTCTTTGGGCACTCAAATGCTCATCCTTGCTTAAATTAAATGTTTTCGATTATGTATGAGCAACTTTCAAGGCTCGAGCACGAACAAAGGAAAAGGAAAGCTGATCGAATAAGTGTGTATTATGAGTTAATGGTTATAGTTGTATTGGTATCTATTCAAGTATTGTAAGGAATGTATTTGAAGGTCTCGTACCTGGGAAGTAAACTTTGATGTATGTAAATTAAGTTTGAATGTAATATTACTATTGTATGATTCAGCTTATAGAAATGGTATCGTGAAGCACCGAGTTCGGGTTTCAAGTACCCGGATTTGGGGGCGTCACAGCAACAACACATCGTATTCAACCAAAGCCACGTTAGATAGAGATAATTTGAAAGAATGAAAAATTGGGTGTTCACTCCACTAAGCGATTCCCTCGAGATTATATTGGCGTTATTAATGGTTCATAAGAAAATTGTTGAATTGGCTCCTCTTTTGGTTGTAAAAAACAAAAGATATGATCCAAGCAAGAGGTGTGATTATCACTTAGGGTCTCCAGGACATGATACACAAAACTGTTGGTCCTTAAAGCATAAAATCCAAAATCTGATTGAAAGTGGAGATATCGTGGTCAACCAACTTGACCAACAAAATGTTAATTCTGCTGCAGTACAATACGAAGGGAATGAACATGATCGGGTTAGAAAGCACATAAATGGATCCAAATCGCCAGTACATACAAAGAATGGAAAAATATCCCCAAACAGCAAAATAAATGTCCTAGGGTGGGAAAATCTTGAGGAGTGTATGACAGTAAGACACATATTGGAGACGATCCAACATTAAGTAACTCTGCTAGCCAAGCTGATAGTGCACCAACATCAAGATACAAGGCACTTTTCACTCAATTATCAAGAAACCAAGAGAGGGAAAAGGTTAGCTAGAGTGAAAGCCTATATCCCTCTAAGATGATCTAATTGACTGAAGAAGGTTAAAGTGGGCTGAAAGGGCATGAAAGGTGGAATGATAAAATTACTAGAAGACCTCGGTAGTGGAAAGATCGACTGAAGGAATGCGAATTCTTAAAGAGGAAAGATCAAACAACATTCCAAACACCTACAAACGCCTGAAATCCTATGGCAGCGAGAGTTGGGGAAAATAAATGAAAAAGGGTATTCACGCCTCCAGGGGACTCGTTAGAAAATGTGTTAGCACTGTTGGTTGCTCATAAAAAGATCATTGAGCTCACTCCACCTGCTAATCCCAAAGGAAGGAAATATGATCCCAGTAAGAGGTGTGCTTATCATTCCGGAGCACTGAGGCATGACACTCAGGATTGTGGGACCCTAAAACACAAAATCCTGAATCTCATTAAAAATTGAGAGTTGAAGATAGAAATCCCTATAACCAGAAAAGGCGAAAGGGAAATAAAGTGCTTAAGATTCCAACTTGAGACAGACAGTTCAAAAGAAGTGATGGCTATGAGCACCAATCCTGGTGGAACACAAGGTGGACTGGTCATAATTCTGGGAGTGGCAGAGGAGACAAGAGAGTCCCAGAAGAAAATTCATCCGCCACCATAAAACATCATGTTGCCCAAATTTAACAACTACATTCTTGATTTTATCATCTTGGATGATGAGGAGAAAATACTAATCCTTTCCAATAAAGAAAAAGCTAGAAGGGAAAGTCTCTCGCGAGAAATGCAATAACAGTTTAAGAGAACTTTCAAAGTCAAATCCTCCCAGGCCCATGGAAAAGATGAAGGAACAAATCAAGAAACAAGAGGCTAGGGTGTCGGGAAAGTTTACTCATAAAGGAATCAAGAGCTCATCCCTTTTTATAATGGGTCTAGTTTGAGCATCCACGAGGGATGTGCCGAATCAGAAGGTGATTAAGTTATGGCGGTGACTGAAAATGTTCGAGATAAGGAAGTAACCTCTACTACTAGCATCGAAGGCAACCTGACTATAATATCTCCAAATCACCATGGATCTGGTATACTAATTCTATAACTATTGTGTAAGATATAAACATAAATTATTTATACATTAAACTTTACACACAAACCCCAAGGTCGAGAACCTTCACATAATACCTGAATCAAAATCCTATCTAACATACAAAGTTATTAACATACAATATTGTTACAAATCTAGCTGAACACATAGTCCCAAGCTGAACTTGGCTTTGACTTTTCCTTTTATCTGACATATTCGTCTTAATCTGTAATTTTTATCATAATATAGCAAGGGTGAACATAAGTTTTCCCAACAAGTATAAGTTTATTTAAGGATATATCATCATGGAAAGAATTGAACAATAAGCTGGCTATAATTCTATAATATAATTGAGAACTAGCATGCACAAACTTTCATAGCTGAACAAACATTGAACATGAATATAGCAATTATATCTGGACCGGATGGTAATGATGGTGATCAGCCTTTCTTACCTGATGAATACATGTAATATGCACAGAGTACAATTCAACAATTCATAGACATGACAATCAGCAATGATTAACCACAAGTATATTTGAATGAAACAACTCGAGGTCGAGTTAAGAAAACTTGGCTGCACCGTTGATTACCGTTACATAATTTATTTAGCTTTGTCTGAAAACCTAATATTAATAATATTGATCTACGAGTTAGAATAATATCATCACAGTATAAAATAACTCAAACACATTACTAATGAACAAGGTGCTACGTTTGACCAGGAATAAAACTTCGATCTTGTTGTTATCTGGGTTCAATTATGTGTTAAGGTTATAGTATTGATGCAATACTATAACTCTAAACAAACATCATAGCCATCCTATATCAAATCAGAGAGATCTGGGCTCTCAAAAACATTATCAGGTCTATTCTTCATTTTCTAGGTTACCCAAAAATGAAGAACAACCAAGGTACCTATTTTGTAGCCTTGAATCTTTGATTTCCATGTCTTGTTTATGTGATGTAAAGCTATAAATAACATACATTATAACAGTCTAACAAAATTTTATGAGAGAAATATAAGCCAGTCAAAGCACTGTCAGAATCATGTTCTTCACGAATCTAGGTTTTACAGAAATGGAACCCAGGCAGTTGGTCAACCTATGTTTAACCGTGATTAATTGTCATTCTGGTCATGATCTGAGTAATCTAAAAGCATGGATGTGTAGTTCTCATGTCATTGTCGACATCGGGATTTTTATGTCCCTTTTCGTTTCTTATTCTTTGGTGTTCTCATGTTATGTGAGATTTGTTTGAAAAAATAAGTGAAAAAGGTCCGACATGTATCATGTTGAAGATTTTACTGTAAGAGTCGCTAGTTGGTGTTTTTAACTGGTTGCACTAACGTAACCGAGAAAAGGTATGCACATTAACCCAGTGATGTGACACTACTAAACGGGTCCGTGAAACCGAGGTTCATTTGGGTTCGGGGGTTTGATTATGCGGAGGGAAGGTGTTAGGCACCCCCCGACATCCGTGTTGCCACGGTGACTGCCACTTTTTAAGAAACTGTTATATGAATGTGTGTGTGTTTGTGGATCAATGTGCAATTTATTTGAAAGTAGTGCGAGGCCTCGTTCGTACCTATATACAAAGGGTTTTAATTTATAAGAAAAATTCAATTTTAAACATGATATAGTAGTGAAGTTTTGTAAAAGAGGTTTTTCAAACCCTATGCTCAATAGTAATTGAGACCTTTTCATACTTCCATTTTATTTTTGAAATGCGAAGCATCTTCGAGAAAATAATATATAGCAGTGCTGAACTCCTCATGGGCATGACAACCATCTAAGGAAATTCAAACACTGTAAATAATGTACAAGCTGCTTACAGCTGAAAAAGTCCATCACGAGAATCGAATCTAGATTCAGTGGACTGAATCTGTGATCACATGATTCCTAGGCTCATATGATGCCGTAATTTATATGAAAAGCAGTAAGCAGTTATATATATATAAGCTGTATATATATATATATAGACATGATCAACCACCACGAAGCACCTCCATGGGGGATCAGAAATGCAAATATATAAAAGCGATAAATATATATATATATATATATAGAGACATGATCAACCACCACGAAGCACCTCCATGGGGGATCAGAAAAGTAAATAAAGCTGTAAAAGACGATCAACCGCCATGAAGTAAACTTCAGGTGAGACTAAATGTAAAGAAAGCAGTAAAGATGATCAACCGCCATAAAGTAAACTCCAGGCGGGACGAAATGTAAATAAAGCAATAAAAGGCCACGAAGTAAACTCCAGGCCTGACAGAAATGTATATATATATAAAAGCAGTAAACGCACCAGATATAAAATCCAGGCTAATCGAACAAAGTTTGACAACAGTTCATATATATATATATATATATATATATATATATATACAAGTAAATGCTACAGATGTAACATCCAGGCTCATCAAATATAATCCGACAACAATTCATATATATATATATATATATATATATATATATGAAAGAAAATAAACGCTTTAGACATAAGTCTAGGCTCAATCGAGGCATAACTCGATAATGTTAGTCCATACATAAAATATATACACATATAAGTATATATATATACAGACAAAAATAAAAACCACGGACCGAAGTCCGGGCATACACACACAACACGACTCTCAATGTGAAGAATAGTGTGTGCAAAGATGAAGAAAAAAGCTTTATATAGTGTGAGAAGGCTTACAGTGGGCTGCCAAGGCAGGCTTCTATGACTCTAGATGGATAAACACTCAGCTCCCACCGGTAAAATATAACTATTTGCGAGTTAATAGGTGTTTAAAATGAGAAAACACTCAATATGGGGTGTGTACAGAACAAATTGGATAGGGCTTCCTCGCCTCTTTTTCTCTTACAAATGTCCACCCCAAGCTCTATATTTATAGAGCTGGGAGCCATAGATGCACCTGCGGCTACCCGGGGTACCCCGGGCTCCATAAGTCCCGCCATCTCAAAGTTCGTGCACTCATACACTGTGATGTCCGCTCGAACTTGTAGGACTTCATTCGAGCATCCGAATAAGGTGTACAAGACCTTCTTCGAACCGCTTTTGTCGAGAGTTAAGCAATGACATGTGATTAGAGGTTGTACAAAGTCAGGAAGAGGGGACCATGTCCATGGTCTTCAAGCTTCAAATTCTATCCGGTGTGCTGCCACGCGCAATAGTCACTCGGGATTGGAACTCTTTGGCTCTTGTGGGACATTGCTGTGTAGATATGTATGTATGAAATATTGAGACAATGCACTGGGGTTAAGGTGGCAAGATGATGATTTTGCCCCTCACCGGGGTTATCTCCTATTTGGGTTGAGATTAGACTGCTGTAAGTGTTTGAATGCTGCAAGGTCATCTGTAAGTGTTCCTGTCTTCCCGGTGTTATCTCCGGGTCTTGGGAATGTGTGCCTCGGCAAGAGGTTTGAGATTGAAGCTGATTGCATGCATTTGAAACAAGCATTTCCAGAGTATCACCGGAACTGCAACGACATTCCTTGGGGTTATCTCCAAGGATGAAACTCGGGGTTATCTCCGAGGTTAGAACTGATACTCCCGATGAGTGTTCCGGGGTTGAGACTGAACTTCCGGTAGTATCTAGAATGGATGTGAGTTGTCCTCTAGGGTTATCTCTGAAAGACAAATCTGCCCTCCTGTAATGTCAATAACAGGTGTGGAAAAAATTTCGAGTGTCTACAGATGCCCCTCTTTATCATATTCATTCAATGCAAGGCATGTATAGGATAAAGAATCCTAGACACTTGAAATGCAACAAGATAAACATAATGCTATGTGCAGCAACATGATGCAAATGCATGATGCATGTATGTTGTTGGATTATTTTCCAACATGATGGAATGATTGCTGATTCCCTCTTAATCCTGTAGGGGTTGACAATCAGTGATGTCTTGGACATGCGATCCAAGTCTTCAAGAATGTTGACGTTGGGGTTATCACCAAAGTCCTGGATCCTTGATACAGACTTTACTCCAAAGATGTGCCTCTCGTGTGCAAGAGATCTGTGGGGATAAAGCTTTTTCTGTTTGAGGATGTGTATAACATATACCATGATCCTGTCGGAGTTACTGCTAATATATTGTATTGTTAGGGCTGCCTGACCTTCGCTGATGTGTGTATCACTGGATAGATCCCTGCTGGGAAAACTGTCAAGGCTTCTTGACGTTCATTGATGTGTATATCAATGGTTGCATTGCGTTGTGACCCCCGCCGGGGAAGGTTGTGGATAAGTGCACTGATGGATTAGATCATCGAATGGCCTCTGATGCTTTGATGGGTTTACTTGCCATCGATTAAAATGACATCAAGGCTGCTTGACCTTCATTAATTTGTACATCAATGGTTGAATTGCGTTGTAACCCCCGTCGGGGATACGTGGATGAGTGAAAGTCTGTGTTGTAACCCCTGCCGGGGACTATGTCAAGGCTTCTTGACCTTAATTGACGCGTATATTAATGGTCGAATTGCGTCGTAACCCCCGCTGGGGAACACGTCTTTTAGGGTTACGACCCTGTGTTTGGCGGAATCGAACCTGTATGAGGCATTGCCAAGCATGATTTTCAAAAGCTGAGGTCACTGGTATAATATACCTTGCATTCAGGCGAATACCAATGAGTGACGTGCGGAGCCAGATTTTGGCCCGTGAAAACTAGGATTTCAGGCTATTCCGCTCAATCGCGTAGCATTTTTATTCCTGATTTGGTCTTTTCAACTTGTGGGACCTCCTTTGTAACTTGAACTGGACCGAGCTGGAGGGGTGGGACCCATTCTTGCTATATATTTTGATAGGCCTCTATTAGTTGTTGGGCATTTGTGCCCTATTTCCTTGTATTTTTAGCTGTACAGAGATGTATTAGATGATGATGTACTTAGGAATGTATATACTATTATCCCCTACATCCTATTGCCATCTATTTTTAATTATGCATGTATTATGTTATGCATATGTATGTATATCCAGAGATATTCAGCATTGACCCCTGGATGGTCTTATGACTCCGCCCGTATAGATGTCTTCTTCGACAGTTAGCCGTATTGATCATACCCCACCCGTGTTAGTGGCATCCCGTCTGAGATTGTGGTATGATAGTATGTCACCTTCAGACAGGGTGACTGTAGATCAGTTTTTACAGTATACTATAACTCTCTTGATGTTTTAGGTTCGCGCAGGCTTCGTGGAGGTCATGCTGGAGCACTAGGTATTAGAGAGGCAAGTTTTTCAATTTGGGTCCCAAGAGTTGACTCCTACTACGGAGAAGTATGCACGTTTGACGATGCTACTATTAGACAGACCTTACTTGTATATGGTGATTAGAGACATGAGTAGGCAGTTCATGACCTTTATCGGATTGAGGCTTAGGGTTGTGCAGGATGAGCTCACATCTGGCCACGTTATATCCCAACATTTTCTATTTGATAGATTTGGCTCAGAGGATAGTTCTGTACGACATTCCAAGGATTTCACCACACCGGAGGATCATTGGCGTTTGGCCAGAGTAGATATACTGCTATTATGCGTACTGTCATATGTCTACATGCCACGGTATATGGATGAGTTAGACATAGGAGTCATCATGGCAGTGAGAGCTCTCAGGGAGGGTCACACCATCATACCGATGATTATAGCAGAGACTCTAAGGTCAGCCACATACTGCTGCACTTATTCGATGGGAGTGTTTACAGGTAGCTAGGTTATGCTGTACGTGTGGTTTATGTCACACTTGAGACCGATTGGCACTTTTAGACAGCATGGGTATTGTTTCACCCATGATATAGTCAGCCTACGGAGTGTATAAATGCTGCATCTTGGTCAGCTTTCCTGGCAGGGATCGGAGATCTGTTTGCTATATTACCGTGTACAAGGCTTAGCTCACCCTACAGCTTCATCACTCATGCTCCAGGCATGTATTATCTTCCTCTAGCTGGTTTGAGGGGGATGATCACCTACCACCCACTGGTCGTGATGTGTCAGTTTGACCAGTTTCAGGACTTCCATCCTTTTGAGGGGGCATCGAGTCAGCGCTTCGCTTCTCGCCACTTATCAGCAGAGGATAGATCCAGGTTGTATGCCTATTGGGATCAGCGAGAGCTAGCTGAGTTTTCCATTAATCATCTTTGTTGTTCTGCAGAGTATTCTACATGGATAGAGACAGAGACTGCATCGGCTGCGGTAGTATCCACAGTGCAGGGGACTGATTTTGACGATGAGGAGCTTATGGAGGAGGCTGATATTCCCATTGAGGAGGATTTGACTGCTGGGTTTCCAGTATTTATGATGGATTCTCCCACTATGAGTGCTACTGTTATTCAACATTCAGCATAATATTTGGAGCAGAGTCTACATCTGATGACCTTTGAGAGAGATCAGGCTAGGGCCTTGATGTTGACAGTTCTTGATGGAAGAGACACAACTCTATTAGAGAGAGACTAGGCAAGATCAGCCAGAGATGCATTGATTGTAGAGCGGGATGTTGCCCTATCTGCTCGGGATGTGGCTGTCACAAATAATACTTCAGTGAGATCCCTTACAACTGGAATCCTTCCCGATATGAGTGCATACATTGATGAGCATCATGCCACCATACAGTTGGCCTCAGATCTGCTAGCTCTTGTAGATACCATTAGGCAGGAGCTTGCAGCGTTACCTCCTTCTTTAGAGACCCTATGTTAGATCTGATAGTCCGCATACACACAGATTCGTAGATAGACTTGTATTTTCCTACACAGAGTAGCTGAGCTATTTTGTCATGTACAACACATATTGTATATATCAAACAGTATTATATATATGGTAGGGAAATATATTTTGATTCACTTCCCTTTCAGTTGTGCCTTGATACTTGCTTGATATTTGCCTATTTCTTCAGGGCTTGTGATCTTGATGCATTCTGAACTCATCCTTGATGTATGGACATTGAGACATCACAGCATTTCTCAGAACAGATCATTGATCTGTGTGTATCCCTACCATCTTTGGTGTCTTGGGACTGGTTTCTATATGGAAATGTGGAGAGGAGTGTGGCGTTTCCTCTCTGAGATTGACTGCACCATAGATGGTCGCCAGTACTCCTATTTGTGAGAAGCCTAGTTAATTCCATCTCTTATGGATTGGTGTTGCTCTTTGAGGCACAACCGCAGCTTAGATGGTTGCCGAATCTCCTATTTGTGAGGAGAGGTTAGGTAGTTCCATCCCTTTGGCCTGAAGCCGATGAAATATGGTGGACTGAAGTTTGATTCCAGTATCGTGTGACAGGTATTTTTGTTCTGGTAGGAGGTTAGACCGAACCATAAATGGCTATCTACGTACTCCTATTGAAGAGGAGATCAGGTCTGCGTAGTTCGAACCTGGTGTAAGAGGTTGAACGCTGAATGTGAAAGGCAAATGGATGTAGAAGCTTTATTGATGAAGAAGGGTGTAGAAGTGTTTTTGTTGTTTTTGTTTTTGTAGAAAAAGGGAAGAAATGTTTTTGTTGTTTTTTTTGTTGCGACCAGGCCATATAGAATATGGTTTCCTACGTACTCCCGGGTATCAGGGAGATCAGGTCTACGTACTTCACCACTCAAGACAAATTGCAGCCGAAGAGAAGTATGAATCCCATGTGCATGCTATACTGCGGCGAGAAGAAAGTTTGATCCCATGATTGGGACAAACTGCAGGTGTGGAAAAAGTTTGGTCCCGTCTTCAGGACAAACTGCAAGTGTAGAAAAGTTTAATCCCGTCTTCAGGATAAACTGCAAGTGTGAAAGGTTCAATCCCTGGGGGGATAACCAAAATTATGTGAAAGGTTTGAAATGAGGTGAAACTAGGCTGCTGGTTTGAAGTATATGTATCCCTGAGGGGCAGAAGAGTATGTAAAAAGGGTTAGAAAACCGGAATGACTAGTGATTTGATGATAAAAAACCGAGATGTTTGCTTGATGATAACTTCAGATATAGTACCATTTCAGGGTGTCCGAGTTGATAAGCTATGGAAATTCATCGCCATCCATTTCCTGTAGTCTGAGAGCGTCTCTTGTCAATACCTCCTTGACAACAAATGGGCCTTCCCAGTTAGGAGCGAATTTTCCCTTGGATTGATCTTGGTTCTCAATGATTTTCTTCAAAACCAAGTCGTGTTATTTAAAATGTCATAGCCAGACTTTCTTGTTGTAGGATCTTGCGATTCTTTGCTGATATAACTGACCATGGAAGATAGCCGCAGTTCGTCTTTCGTCTATTAGAGACAACTGGTGATACCTATCTTGTACCCATTGGTCTTCATCCAACTGAGCATCCATCAACACTCTAAGGGATTCCATTTCCACCTCTATGGGGAGCATTGCTTCCATCCCATATGCTAATGAGTAGGGTGTTGCCCCAGTGGAAGTATGCATTAAAGTTATGTAGGCTAATAAAGTCAGAGGCAAGAGGTCAGGCCATCCTTTGTGATTGGCGGACATTTTCTGCATGATCTTCTTGATATTTTTATTAGCCGCTTCAACAACACCATTCATCTTTGGACGGTAGATGACAGATTTAAGGTGTTTGATGTGAAATTTACTGCATAACCCCTCCATCATTTTGTTGTTGAGGTTTTTAGCATTGTCTGACACAATGACCTCTGGTTGTCCATATCGACAGACGATATTGTTTCTGATAAAAACAATGATGACTTCTTTGGTAACCTTGGGGAAGGAGGCTGCTTCTACCCATTTGGTGAAGTAGTCGATCATGGTGAAGATAAATCGATGTCCATTACTGGCTTTGGGCTCGATGGGCCCGATCACGTCCATTCCCCACATTGAGAAGGGCCATGGCGAACTCATATTGTGGAGTTCCCTTGGAGGGGCATGGATAGTATTCCCATGAATTTGGCATTGATAGCACCTCTTGACATGATCATCACAGTCAGCTTTGAGCGTAAGATAAAAATGCCCTATTTTTAGGATTTTCTTGACAAGTAGGGGTACGCTCAAGTGTGGGCCATATACTCCACCATGGATCTCATCCATGAGCCTCTGAGCTTGGTCTTTGTCCAGACATCTGAGAAGACCTAATCCTGCATCTCTTTGTAGAGTGCATCTCCGCTCAGATAAAATTTCATAGCAAGTCGATGGATCCGCCTCTTTTTAGTCAGGCTCGCCTCAGCGGGTGTAGATCCATGTCGCAGATACTCCTTGATATGTTGATACCAAGGGTTGTGGATGGGAGGTAGCTCATCAGATACTTCTCCAATATAGTTCCCATAAGCTGGGGCGTTTTACAGGGCAAATGTGATGCTTGACATGTTTTCCTTGTCAAGTATGTGAATCAAGGAGGCTAACGTTGCTAGTGCATCCGTAAAATCATTCTTATTACGAGGAATGTGTGAAAAGGAGATTTCTTCGAACTCTAAAGCCATCTGTAAAACATGCCGATGGTAAGGCAACAAATGTAATTCTTTGGTTTGATAGATTCCTGTGGATTGTTTGATTACCAAATCTGAATTCCCAAAGACAGTTAACCGCCTGATGCCCATTGAACGGGTAAGTTTTAGCCCTATGATACATCCTTTATACTCAGCTGTGTTGTTGGCCGATAAAGCGCAATTTATTGGCGACGGATATCGCTCCCGTCTGGGATACTAGAATTGCTCCAGCTACAGAACCTTCTATGTTAACAGCTCCATTAAAATACATTTTCCATGTGTGGCATGCATTATAATGATGGTGTTGCTGAACTGCCATTACCCCTTCATCGAGGAAATATGTTTCCAAGGGTTTATATTCCCCTGCAGGTGTGGCGGCCAGTTGATCTGCAATTCCTTGACTTTTGATAGACTTTTGTGTCACGTAGACGATGTCAAATTACTGTAGGATCAACTGCCATTTGGACAGCCGACAATTCAGTATGGGCTTACTGAACACATACTTGAAAGGATCCACGCGGGATATGAGATGGGTCGTGTGACCATGGAGGTAATGCTGTAACCTCATGGAAGCCCATGCTAAAGCACAGCAAGTCTTCTCAATCAGAGTGTACTTGTGTTCATTGCTGCTGAATCTTCTACTGAGGTAATAGATAGCTCATTCTTGGCCTTTATCGTCTTTTTCTCCCAGCATTCAACCCATAGCATTGTCATTAATGGACAGGTACATGAACATGGGAACATCATCCCTGGAAGGTAACAAAATAGGAGCATTAACCAGCTGCTCTTTGATTATAAGGAAGGCTTTCTGACACTCATCGTTCCATTTCATGGAGGAGTTCTTCCTTAACAATTTGAAAATGGGCTCACAGGTTGCTGTGAGTTGAGAGATAAACCTGCTAATGAAGTTGATTCTTCCCAAAAATCCCCGTATTTCCTTCTCTGTCTGAGGAATGGGCATTTCCTTGATGGCCTGGATTTTGGTGGGATCCAGCTCAATCCCTTTGTGGCTGACTAGAAAACCTAGCAACTTGCTGGATTTAATGCCAAAGGCGCACTTGGCTGGATTCAACTTCAAGTTGTACTTACGCAACCTGTTGAAGAGCTTTTTGAGATGGTCTAAGTGGTCTTCTTCCCTTCGGGTCTGGACAATGATGTCATCCACGTAGATCTCTATCTCTTTATGCATTAAATCATGGAAAAAAGCCATCATAGCTCACTGATAGGTTGCCCCAGCATTGATGAGGCCGAATGACAACCGTCTGTAGTAGAAGGTTCCCCAAGGCATGATGAAAGCAGTTTACTCATGATCCTCCTCAACGACCATAATCTGATGATACCGTACAAAGCAATCAGCAAAGGTGTACATGTCGTATTAAGCAGTATTGTCAATAAGAATGTGAATAAAGGGCACATGAAAGCTATCTTTAAGGCAAGCTTTGTTTTGATCCCGGTAATCCACGCAATAGGATACTATGGTCTGAACGGTAAAGAAATTGGCTCTGGTGCAACCACTTTCAAAGGATTATCAGCTCCTTTGAGTTGAATTGCTTGTATGAGAAATGGTTTGACAGCCTCATCAGCCTCAACAAATATAACTACTACTAATCCCTTCCATTTTCTAGGACAGGTATTCCCACTCTTGAGTATCACAGTGTCATCGTCTGCCAGCTGTACGACACCACTGTCAATTATATTTTGAATAAGGTGGCGGAGTGCACAACATTCTTCTATGCTGTGACCGCAAGAATGATATTGACATACTCCATCAGAGTTGAACCATCTTGAACGGGGATTGATTGGAGGTAGAAGGGAGGTAATTCTTCCTTCATTGATTAGCATATGAAATATCTCCTCCATAGGTTGGCCCAGGTATGTAAATTCCCTTTTATTAGCAAAATCATGATGGACTTTAACACTTGCTCTCTTCGCAACCTTATCCTCCATAGCTTCGCTTTCTAAAGGTGATGGTGGAGCATTCATAACAAAAGGAAGAAGATATGCATGCTCATGGCTGACTAATTAGCGTCTGACTTGATGCTGATGGGTCACTAGTTCTGCCAATTGTTCAATTTGCTTACAAAGAGCTTTCATCTTTCATTCCATAGCAAATTGAAACTTTGTGTAATCCCATCTTTCAACACCATCTTTGATGGTTTAAGATGATCCATTGTGAAAATTAGAACTTTGTCCAGTGCTCCAACTAATCATGTTGACCTCTTCTTCTTTGTGTTGAGGAAGAGGGTTATCTTGCACATGAGGTTGATCTGGTTTGGTAACCATGATCTCACCGTTATCTATTAAATCTTGGATCTTGTGTTTCAAGGCCCAACAATCTTGAGTATCATGTCCAGGTGCTCCGACATGATAAGCACACTTCCGAGTAGCATTGAAACCCCTCCCATTAGGGTTGGCTGGTGGAAGAAGATGTGTGCTTTTCTTCTGAGTAGTCAGAAGAGCAAGAATATTCTCGAGCGAGTCCCCAAAGGGTGTGAACGTTCGAGGGAGCTTTGCATCTCCACCTTTAGGCAATGGAGGGTTTGAAGGCTATGCTTGGAAAGGGGAGTAGTTTCTCCTCTGTATAGGCATGTTTTAACTTCCTTTTTGACCTTGTAATATCAAGGAAACATCCTCCTCTTTCTTTTAATGGACGCTCCGGGGGTTATTTCCATAAGATCTGGATTGGATGTGCTCAACAACTGCTTTAAGAGCGAGTAGGTCTTGAATCTTTCCTGACTTCAATCCCATCTCTCCGTGCTTGATCATTTCAAAAAATGGTTTACCAATACCAGCTAAGACTCTCTCATAGAAAGGAGCTTCTTGTATATCTATGAAAGTCATGACCATTTCTGACTCTGTCATAGAAGGAATAACTTGAGCAGCAAGGCGCCTCCACCTTTGAGGGTACTCTCTGAAATACTCATTAGACTGTTTCTTGACCTTGGTAATCTGGTATTGGTCAGGAGCCATCTGAGATTGAAAACTATATTGAGTGAGGAAGGCGTGAGCTAGCTCTTCCCAGCTATGGATCTTTGAGTTGTCTAATCTGGTATACCATGAACGAGCTTCTCCAGTCAGCCTCTTCTGGAACAGCTGCATTATGTGCTTCTCATTTTTCGCATAAGATCCAAGTTCTCCAATAAACACCTTTAAATGTGTATAAGGATCCCCTAATCCGTCATACTTTTCAAAGTCAGGGGTTTTGAATTTCTCTAGATAATGAACACCAGGGAATATTCAAAGGTCAGCATATGAAACACTTCAATGTGTTCCAATCCCTTTGAGAGAACGGATAGTTTCTTCCATTTGAAGGACTTTCTTCTTGATATCACTAGTATCTAGATCTCCTTTGAGATGGGTGTCTTCAGGGTCTTTGTTGGTCGTATCTAACTGAGGTTATGGATTTGTCTTATCCAAACTTTGTGTTCCTCCTTGTGTAGATGATTCTGTATGTATAGGCATTTTTGATCCCTGAGTAGACCGATGCAATTCTTTAAGCAGAACAGCCAAATCTGTAATTTGTTTACTTAATCCGTCAAATTCTTCTCGAGAAACAGAATTAAACTGGTTAAAAGAAGACATGATTGGCTGTAGGCTCGTGGCCTTTTGGGATTTTGAGCTGGTAACAGGCCCGATTGTTTCCCTACAAAAGACTTATGTAGTTTAGTCTTATGGATAATGTAAATGTTTATATACTATGTAGTATACTCGTGTTAGGAATATTATCCTGCAAAATGGATGTTAATTGATAGCATGTCATATATGTGCCAATATCCTTCATATTTTCCATTACATGAAGATGAACATGGAATAAAATTACAAGTAAATTCTTTTACAATTAATAGAAAATGGAAAGCATGAAGAGACTTTCCTCCGCGTTTGGTTTATCAGAGGCTGACCTATCTTAGGGTTATTCTCGCGGCTTTTTGGAATGAAGGTCCCCAGATCATTGTAATCTACTTGACGGGAAATTAATCCGGTCTTTCAACTGGAGCGAATCTGGGTGCTGCCTTTCCTGAGCCTCGTTGGAATTAGTCTCCCTACGAGTCCAGTAATCAAACACCGACAGGATAGCCTCCTAGTGGAGGAACCACACAACATTCATTTACATACAATGTGTCTCATCGTTTATGCAAATGATGACATGTGTGAAGCACTAATATCACAGATAGATATATTGTAGTGCAGTAAGTAAAATGCATTCGTACACATTCATCATAAATGTAAATGCAACAGCCACATATAAGAAGATAACAATTTTGAAAAGCTTGTAGTAGTGACTTAAACCCTCTTACTGGTGTCCCCAGCAGAGTCACCACCTGTCGACGTCGGGATTTTTATTTGTCCCTTTTCGTTTCTTGTTCTTTGGTGTTCTCATGTTATGTGAGATTTGTTTGAAAAAACAAGTGAAAAAGATCCGATATGTATCATGTCGATGATTTGACTGTATGAGTTGCCAATTGGTGTTTGTAACTAGTTGCACCAACGCAACCGAGAAAAGGTTTGCACATTGACCCAATGATGTGACACTGCTAAATGGGTCTGTGAAATCGAGATTCATTTGGGTTCGGGGGTTTGATTATGCGGAGGGAAGGTGTTAGGCACCCCCCGACATCCGTGTTGCCACGATGACCACCACTTTTCAAGAAATTGTTATATGAATGTGTGTGTGTGTGTGTGGATCAATGTGCAATTTATTTGGAAGTAGTGTGAGGCCTCGTTCGCACCTATATACAAAGGGTTTGAATTTATATGAAAAAATCAATTTTAAACATGATATAGCAGTGAAGTTTTGTAAAAGAGGTTTTTCAAACCCTATGCTCAATAGTAATTGAGACCTTTTCATACTTCCATTTTATTATTAAATGTTCGGCTTGTTTGCTTTAATTTTCGAAATGCGAAACATCTTCGAGAAAATAAAATACAGCAGTGCCGAACTCCTCATGGGCATGACAACCATTTAAGGAAATTCAAACACTATAAATAATGTACAAGCTGCTTACAACTGAAAAAGTTCACCACGAGAATCAAATCTAGATTCAGTAGACTGAATCTGTGATCACATGATTCCTAGGTTCACATGATGTCGCAGTTTATATGAAAAGCAGTAAGCAGTTATATATATAAAAGCTATAAATATATATATATATATATATATATATATATATATATATATATACAAACATGATCAACCACCACGAAGCACCTCTACGGGGGATCGGCAATGTAAATATATAAAAGCGATAAATATATATAGAGAGACATGATCAACCACCACGAAGCACCTCCATGGGGGATCAGAAAAGTAAATAAAGTCAGTAAAGACTATCAACCATACGAAGTCAACTCTGGCGGGACTAAATGTAAAGAAAGCAAAGAAGAGGCGATCAACCGCCACGAAGTAAACTTCAAAGGGACAAAATGTAATCTGACGAGAAAAGGCCACGAAGTAAACTCTGTGCTGACAGAAATGTATATATATATATATATATATATAAGTCGTAAACGCACATGAAGTTTCTCAATCCAGACTCGGTTTATCATTTCAACGATTTGTCGTTATATATATATATATATATATATATATATATATATATATATATATATATATATATATATAAGCAAATAAACGCTCCAAACATAAGTCTAGGCTCAATCGAGGCATAACTCGATAATGTTAGTCCATATATAAAATATATACATATATAAGTATATATATATACAGACAGAAATGAAAACTACGGACCGAAGTCCGGGCATACACACACAATACGACTCTGAATGTGAAGAATAATGTGTGCAAAGATGAAGAGAAAGGCTTTATAGAGCGTGAGAAGGCTTACATTGGGCTGCCAAGGTAGGCTTCTATGAGTCTAGACGGATACACACTCAACTCCCGCTGGTAAAATAAAGCTATATGTGAGCTAACAGGTGTTTAAAATGAGAAAGCACTTAATATGGGGTGTGTACAGAATAAATTGGATAGGGATTCCTCGCCTCTTTTTCTCTTACAAATGGCCATTCTAAGCTCTATATTTATAGAGCTGGGAGCCGCAGGTGTACCTGCGGCAGTCGTAGATGCACTTGCGGCTGCCTGGGGTGCCCCAAGCTCTGCGGATCCCGTTGTCTCGAAGTACGTGCACTAGTGCACTATAATGTCTGCTCGAACTTCCAGAACTTCAATCCGAGCATCCGAACGAGGTGTACAAAACCTTCTTCGGACCTCTTTTGTCAAGAGTTACGCAATGACATGGGATTAGAGGTTGTACGAAGTCAAGAAGAGGGGACCATGCCCATGGTCTTCAAGCTTCAAATTCTATCCGGTGTGCTGCCACGCGTAATAGTCACTCGGGATTGGAACTCTTTGGCTCTTGTGGGACATTTCTGTGTAGAAATGTATGTATGAAATGTTGAGATGACGCGGTGGGGTTGAGGTGGCAAAATGACGATTTTGCCCCTCTCTGGGGTTATCTCCAGTTTGGGCTGATAGCAGACGTTGCTCAGGGTTACTTCTGAGATTGGACTGCTGCAAGTGTTTGAATGCCGCAAAGTCATCTGTAAGTGTGCCTTTCTTCCCGGTGTTAGTTTCAGGTCTTTGGAATGAGTGCCTCGACAGGAGGTCTGAGATTGAAGTTGATTGCATACATTTGAAACAAGCATTTTTAGAGTTATCGCCAGAACTGTAACGACATTCCTCGGGGTTATCTCCAAGGATGAAAATTGAGGTTATCTCCAAGGTTAGAACTGATACTCCCAGTGTGTGTTTCGGGGTTGAGACTAAACTTTCGGTAGTATCCATAATGGATGTGAGCTGTCCTCTAGGGTTATCTCTGAAAGAAAAATCTGCCCTCCTGCAATGTCAGTAACAGGTGTGCAGAAAATTTCAAATGTCTTTAATCATACTACAACAAAAAAAAACAACAACTTGACCAAAAGCATTACTAGAAGCAAGATCCGAAGCTATCAAAATGCATGTCAGACTTTCTGGGTTGCCCAGAAACTCAGTTGATCATGGTCGGTCAATGACCTTTGACCCTTAATAACTTATAATCTATAGATGATCTGGGCTTGATTCAAGTTCCAGATCAAAGACCTTACAACATAGAACAAATCTATAACATCAAACACCACTAACACTTAACACAAAGAGATCTATGAGCCTTGTGATTCAGTTGTCAGACCAAAATTTAGGGTTCATAGATCAGTTCTAAAAACTTGATTTCGTACATCTAGATGTTATGGATCTAGGATCTAACAACCCAGATCACTACTTAACACCATCTAGCACCAATCTAAACAACAACTAACAACATCAACATAAATCTTGAAGATCTAGCAAGTTTAGAGTTTTATACCTTATTAATGCAAAAATTTTGATTCTGATCTTGATGATCTAATATAGGAGAGATAAGGGATGATATTGGCTTTACTTATCACTTAGTTCTTCACAAAATTTTCGAATGGGAGAGAGAGAAAAGGCTCGGCAAGGCTAGCAAGTAAAGTAAGTGCTTTTTTTTCTCTCTCTCTAAATCTATATATAACATGAATGTAAATGAATTGGCTGAGATAGCTGCTGATTTGTGTTAATTTAAGTCACGTGACTGATATATAGTTGTTCACCAACTCCATATTTGGCAAGATTTGCAAGTAACCTTCAATAATGCACAAAAGGTCTTTTTAGATATTTAGCTTACCAATTTAATGGCCATTTAGTAACTTGTGCAAACCCTTATGGTTTGACCCTTAGGGTTAAAACCTAAGGTTTTTAAAAAGTAATTTTTCTAGGATTTCCAATTTAGGTTTTAAAATAGAAATTTAATATTTCTAAATTATAATTAGGATTCTAAAATTATACTAATATTTTCTAATCATAAATTCAAGCTTGCTAATTAGGATTAATTTATCCTAATTAAAATGGCTAATTTAGCAGTTAGGTCCATTAGGGTTTCAAATTTTGCAATTCGGGTTTTCTAATTAAGTAAGCTTTACCCTAATTAATATTATAATCCATACACTTAAGTCTCTGAGATCCCAAGTTAGGGTTTCAAATTCCCGATTAGGGTTTTGGATTCCCGAAACTGTAATTAGGGTTTCTAAACCTAACATTAGGGTTTCTAAACAGTCGTTAGGTTTTCTAACTGAACGTCGAGGTTCTTAATATAATAGTAGGGTTTGACATTGATATAATTTATTTGGTCAACCCTTGACCCTTAACCACAAACTGTACACATGTTTGACCATATACATAGAACATATACACTTATATACTTAATCCTGAATAATTCACCAAAAGATTTTAAACCCACCAAAATCCTTCACAGAATTTTGAAATCCTTAAAATTTCTTCACATAAATATCAAATCCATTCACTTATTTTATGTCTAGGTTTATTATTCAACCTTTAATCCATCATTTAAAGATTTAAATAATTTTCTAAATCCTCGGGTCATCACACTGACCACTTGAAACTAGATTATCAAGCCTCAGTTATCTTGGAAAGTATATATCCAAAGGATACGATTGCGAGTCTTAAGAAGTGTGGGGACGTTATCATTTGCTTAGCTTTATGTCCTGTTTTATTTTTCATGCAGTACTATGTTATGCTTTGTTTAATTTATTTTTTTTTAAAAAATAATCAAATCTCTTGATATCCTTAGCATGAACTGCGTAAGACCTGATCTCCTTTCAAAGGAGTACGTAGGCAGTCAGTAATTGTGATAACCCGAGTTTTCAGAAATTATTAAAATAAGAGTTTAGTAAATAAGATTCTTATTATAAGATGTGTTGGGTTTGAATAAGTATATATTTTTAATTATATGATTTGATGGAAAGAAATTACATAAATGAGATTTTATAGTTGGTTAAACTATTAAGAAAAATAGAGTTTTAAAAACTTGAAGTTTAATCTTTAAATCATTGAAGAAGGTAGTAATTGATGTTGGTTAACTGGTATAACAAGTTAGCAATTAAAAAGCATGTTCAAGTATTTAGTGTGACACCCCCAAAATAGGTATACATCACCCATCTTGAGTCGCCAGATACATGGTACATAAATTCAAATACAACTTAATTATACAACAGTCGTGTAAAATACGACAAAGCATAGTTAAGAGTTTAAACAAAAATATTGTCATCTAGACAATATCCACACTCAATGGTGTCCTCATTATAATTATTATCACATTATTCTGTAGACTAGTGAGGACTACTAAAGCCATTTATCTTGGACCATCTCTCCATTCCCCGACTCGTCCCAGCTATATTCTCATTTCTTGAAGAGAACAATGAAAGAAAGGGTGAGCTCAACTAGCCCAGTAAGAAATATTATGACAAAGATAATGCAGAATAAATTATCCTTAGCCTTCAACAGTATAACAACTGATAGAATACAATAGACAACAAGTTTTATATCAACAACTGCAGCGGAAATAAGCAATCCATTAGAAGAGTCAAGTAGAGCACAAAATCTACTATCTTCTATGATTTAAAAAGTTTTTCATCAACTTTATTGCTGAGACTCAGCTTAATAAATAAAATCGAATCATCCCTGCACCACGGCCAAGGATATTCATGTAATCATCAATGGTCATGATTATACCGAATAATCCCTGGTCATAATCATACCAACAACTGTCCATCAATGAACTACATGCCAATGAAGACTTTTACCACATCATTCGTCACATTACGGTCATGATTATACTGAATAATTCCTGGTCATAATCATACCAAGTCCATTTATGTACATAAGCCAAAGATGACTTTAATCACAATATAAGCATGAAGATGATGGCAATGACATAATAATTCAATAAAACAAGTTCAAGGATAAATTTTAAAGATTTATAATTTAATTTATCCAGAAATCAATAACCTCCAAATTGTCAACATGATACTGCTTTGCAGAGTAAAATTCAAGAATAATATTCATGTACCAAAAATAATTTGGACAGAAAAGAAATATATTTTTTGGGTGAATAGTACCCCGTGAATAGTACTTCAGGAATAATACCCCGTGAATAGTACCCCGACACAAAAAGTGTCCCGAATACCCGAGTGAATGATACTAGAGTGAATAGTAATTGGGTGAATAGTAACCCGTGAATAATAACTCGTGAATAGTACTCCGGCACGAAAAGTACCCCGAATACTCGAGTGAATAATACCAGAGTGAATAGTAACTGGGTGAATAGTAACCCGTGAATAGTAACTCATAAAAAAATACCAAAGAAAATGATATTCCATGACGAGTACAGAAGAAATGATATCTCAGATGAGTATAATAGAATATATGAAACTGCGAATGGATTTTCACCCGCCATGCGATAATCCACGTAGACAGATCATTTCCATAATTTAATAAGGAATGAATACGCATGATCTTTCAACATGCATGCGGTAGTCCACATAGACAGGTTATTCCAACAAAATAATAAAGAATGGAATAACAAAAGAATTCACCAGACATGCGATAGACTGCACAGATAGGTTATTCCAACAGAATAATAAAGAATAGAACCAGGTCATGCGTAATCCGCACAGACAGGATATTCCGACAGAATAATAAAGAATGGAACCAGGTCATGCATAATCCGCACAGACATGATATTCCAACAGAATAATAAAGAACGGAACCAGGTCATGTGTAATCTGCACAAACAGGATATTCCAACAGAATAATAAAGAATAGAATAACAAAAGAATTCACCAGGCATGCGACAAAAGCAAGACAAACAAAAGTTATTCCAATGTAATAATAAAGAATGGAATAATGAAGAATTTCACCATGTATGCGGTATTGCAGATAGACATGTTATTCCAACATAATAATAAAGAATGGAATAACAACCCTTACGAGTATTGAAAGAAAATAACTCTCTTCATGAATACGAAATAATAATACCCCTTACCTTAGAAGAAACTAGATACTGGAATAGTGAGGTAGCAGACATCTCTTCTTCTTTCTCTCTATAATTTCTCTCTATAATAATTGCTCTATAGCTTTAGTGAACTGGTGAAAAATAATGAAGGAATGAGCTTCTATTTATAGGAAAATATAGTTTCGATAATTGCACATTTTGGGGCTCGAAATATTACAGTATAATACCTTCCTCTTTTCCTTCATTTTTAATTTAGTTCTGCAAGTATTATCAAACTTACACCATCTCCCCTAATAGTAAATCATGTGAATCAATAGTAAATCATATGAATCAATAGTTCTAGACATGTGAAAATACGAATTACAGTATAGTACCTCCATCTATACCTCTATTTTTAACTTAGTCATGCAAGTATTATCAATCTTGCACCAACTCCCCTAATAGTAAATAAATGTGAATCAATAGTACACACATGTGAATAAATAGTTATAATCATGTGAATCAATAGCAATTAATTGCTCATTTATCCGGTTAATTACCCGATTGGTCAATATAACCTCCAGACATCAATTATTATCGAAATAAATGTCGATTTTCACTAACACTAATAATTCCAACACAATGGAACTATCAATTTCATCTTAAATCAACATGAACTTATTCATCATTAATATTATAATTCACAATATTTAACAACCGTGTCGTTCCGTGAAAGAGAGGGCTTCAGATAAGGATTTCTCCTTATTGGCGTAGCATGATTAGGTGACCAAACTTCTCCTTGTGAACTTCTAGACATTGTCAATATTGAAAATAATAATATGAATAACTTTGTCATCTCAATTATTGATTTAATAATATAACATATTATACGGATGATCTTTGTGATAATAATTGAATCAATAATATGAGAGAGATATGATGCAACAATTCTTTGAGCAATAATTGAGTATAAGCTGAGTGACTTCTTACGTAAGCATCAATAATCAATACCGTGTAGTACTATGCAACCATGCGTACATCTTTGTACTTTTTTACTACCGAAAGTAGTTCAACAGTTTTAACGGTAACACTTTCGTAGTTATTTTTATAAAAGATAATTACATAGTTTTCTAACTACGATAATACTTCTGTTGTGGGGTCCACCATGATTATTTCATTGGAACGGATATTCTCCGACAAAAAGAATATTCCCCGACCAAACAAATATTTTATAACAACTTGCATACTTTGCAAAATTTATAAATACTACCCACAACTATAACATTATATCAAATCCACACCATAATATTCAAAAAAATATTTTGAGAAATTTAAATCTTTATTCATAAAATTTGGGGTCTCACATTTAGGAATTTAGATTTTGGTTCTGCTGAAGTAGAACTTGTCTGCATTTGAACTTGAGGTGGCATAGTTGCGCCACTTCCAAGCCTAAGACCAGAGCAGTTGCGCCGATCTGCAAATGACTTTAGACGAGTTTGTGTAATCTGAACTTTAGGGTATGTATATTAGTGGCTAATATGGTGTAATATGGGTCATAATTGGTGTGTAAACTGTCCATGAATGGATTGAGATAGCAAAACATGAATTGAATAAGGGTAAATCTTGGGGATTAACTAAACAAGAATAAATATTGAGTAATTAAGTTAATTATGGAATATTATAATTCGAATTATAAAGCCTTGCGTGGCAGTGGCGTGATAGTATATTGAATAAAAAGGGCTAATTCACTAAAGTAAAATGGTGAATTAATGTTTATGTGTTGCATAAAGAAAATAAAATGAATATGTTAATTAAAATTGGAATTTTAAATATATTACATAACATGATAATATATGAAAGGGTTTAATATTTTGAAAGATGTTAATGAAATTAAGTGGTTGATAAAAGAAGAAAAAACCAATATATTTATAAATAAATATTGGTTAGAGATTGATACATTAAGTTAATATTTAAGTTATGGCTAACTAAATTATTTTGGGAAAATTTCTAGAAGGAAGTGAATTAAATAATTATAATAATTAGTGTTGTAAATAATAATTATTATAAGAAAAATGGTTATTTTAAATAAAGGTGTTATGAGTATAAGTTCATAAGTGTATAATTAATTAAAGTAGTTAAATAATTTAGTATTAATGTAAAATGTGTCACCCAAACTTTATATTAAAGGAATATTAAATGAAGTGAAATTAGGGAAAAGTCAAACATGGATTAGACCCTTGATATTTTCTAATTGGCGAGATTATATAATAAGCTTGAGTGATATAACTCTAGTGAGTTTGGATAAATGAGCCTTGTGTGACATGAATATTCAAGTTAAACCAACTGAAGGTTTAACTAGAATTATTAAAAGAAAATTAATGGTAAGGGAATAAATGATGGATATTAATTAATCATTGTGGTACTTATGTGTGATTAAAATAATAAGTGTGGTGAAAAATAATGGGTTGAGAGTACTCCACTGAATTTTATTTGGCCCAATTAAAATATTATCTGAACTAACCAGTATATTTGAGGTACATGATTTTATGTATTAAAGTATAAGTATAATTGTATATATGTGGGTGTACATATATGTAGGTGTATGTATATATACCCCTAATTTATCACAAGTTGATAATAGTAGCTCATTAAAAGTTCACTGTGAGCCTTAAAGGAAATAACCTCAGTATATTGGTAGTCTTTTACTGATAAGTAAGGAAGTAACAGAGCTTGTCCCAAATTCATTATCCCAAATAATTATGAGCCGTGTATAGGCCATTGGCCTACCCCTCTATTGCTTAAAGCTTAAACTCAGAGATTGTTGGTGATGGCTGAAGGAGTGGCTTGAATAGGAGTGCAATACAAGCTTTTCACCAAACCCTTAGTAACCATCATCTTCTTCCTTCTCCTGTTAGTTTAATTCATTATGCAAATACCATAATTGGGTAATAACTTCCCTATAAATTAGAAGCTCCGCCTTCTCTAATTGATTTGCTGGTTTTCTAATAAGTTACAATTAGAGAGGGAGTTTCTAAGTGGTAAAGCTATATGAAATTGGAAGCTAGTTTGGGTAATTCAACTTCAAAGAGGAGTACACGAAGTGTAGATAAATATAAGCAGTTATGTTATAGTTGATAATCTACGAGCCAGACAAGTCTTTCAGTTCCTATTTGCTCTATGTGTTTGATAATTGTTGGTTGAATTATGTTATGCTATGAAACGTTGATTTATATACAAAATGCATATAAGATATGTATGAAATTGAAAGTTAATCTATGACTATATATTTAAGAAGTTAATTTCTATACTTGTTATGTGAGAAGCGACATGTGTGACGCCCCTAAAATAGGTCAACACAACCCATTCTGAGTCACCAAATACATGGTACAAAAACAACTACAACAGGGAAAAATCTGATAGAACAAAAAGGGAAACGAGTGAGCTCAACTTGCCTATTAAAGAATATTATGACTAAGATAATGTATAAAAAATTATCCTTAGTCCTCAACATGGAAAAATCTGATAAAATATAATAGACAACAAGTTTTAGATCAATATTCGTAGGGGAAATAACAATTCATTAGAAGAGTTAAGTAAAGAATGAAGTGTACTATCTTTTATGATTTAAAGGTCCATCATCAATATTTTATCCCTGTGATAACAATCAATATACATCTTGAACCAACTATTCATCTTTGTATTACGGGCCAAAGATATTCATTTGTATCACCAGTTGGTCATGTTCATCTCAACACCTATGTATCTTTGCATTACGGCCAAAGATATTCATCAGGTAATCATTCATCTTTGCACTACAGGCCAAAGATATTCAGTTATATGACCATTTAGGACTGAGGATGATGAAAAATATCTTAAAGAAAATGAATCCAATGAGATAAAAGGACAAAGATTAGGGATAAGTGAACTAGGTCCCACTCTGTGTTTCCAAGGCGTGAGTCGAGTTCCTGAATCTCCACATCCTTCTGCTCTATCGTAGCGTGGTGCATCTCAACCAACTCCTTCATCTCGTCAACCTTGTCCTGTAATTATATGTTACGGTCGTACAGTGCGTCATACATCTCAGCTGATATGGAGTTTAGCGGAAACTCCATAGGATCCTCTTCCTCATCATCCTCCTCTGTAACGCCCCAGAAAAATTGAACCTTTGTAAATACTTTTAATAATGAATAAAATAATATTATTTATTATTATTACGTGTTGATAAGATGATTTTCGTTCTATAACCTAGAAACGTCGGAATGTCGTAGTATTTTAATTACGTGAGAGAATTAAAGTGTTTGAATTTCTAAGATGAAAATAAAAGCTTTCCGAGAATTTTTTTTGAAAAACACTATTCATCAATTTCTGCTCGGGAATTGTTTTTGAACTTCTGAGAAATACGTAACTTTATAATATCAATGTGAGATGAATTATGTAATAATAATCTAAGTATGGAAAACATAATATTTCGCATGTGGACCTAATTTGGCAACATTAGGTTTATTAAGCGTTAAGGAAAGAAAGTTGTAATCGTAGGATGCGTATGCATTGTACGAGGTAATGAATGTAAGTATAATGCGACATATTATACTATTAAGAATGGAGAATGAAATAACGTATCTTACGAATTAATATACGAGCTAGCATATGAGAATTATATGTGGTGTATATATGTTAAGTTGTTAATTAAATGTAATGGACTTGTAGGATTATTAGCTTAATGATAGAAGTCCAATAGAATGTGATACTCAAGCCCAAGTGTTTGATAAATCATAAGTTCAATCTATTATAGTATAAGCCCAACAAGAAATTTGCTAGATTAATTAGCAAGCCCAATGTGTATTGGACATGATCCATGGAGCAATCCAAGTGTAAGTGGGTAGACTTGATGGGCAAACAATTTGTGAGATGAACAAGTGTTGTGGCTAGCAAGTAGACTTGGATGTTAAGTAATGAATAGTAAGGAGGTGGAAGTTGAGGAGGTTAATAAAGAGGTGGGGTGGCCTAAAAGACTAATAAGCCCTCACTTTGAGTTGCCTATAAATAGAAGGCTTGATTTTTCATTTGTTGGTTATTCAATTTCTCCCAACTCCTCTCAAGATAAGTAACTTAATTGTTAGAGAGAATAAGCCACATAAGCACTATTAAGTCATTTCAACCTTTGCTAGATTTTCCAAAGTGAAGTGAAGTAATAGTCTTCAAGGGTAAGACTCATGTCTATTATCTTTATCTCTTCTATGATAGGATTGATAGAGAAGGGGGATTGTTTAATAATAACATGTAATAAGTCATTGATAAATGAACTAAAGCCGAATAAGTGGAATAAGCAACTTGAACCTAAATAAGTTGATAAACCTGTGAAGAAACTTATCATATGTTGGTCATATGATGTTAGTATGTTTAATATAGTATGAGAACATTGATTGATGGACTTAAGTCCATAGTAAGTTATAGGTATGAGAGTTTATAGTTCATAAGTTAAATAAGTCATTGACTTATGAGAATAAGTCAAAACCTACTTTGTCAATAAGTTGGTGTAATAAGTAACTTGAAATATTCATGTGTTGGTTAAAATCCATTTAGAACGTTTAGTAATGAAGTTTTGCCGGAATTCACACGATTGGACGTTAATCGTCGAATTCGTGAAATTCTCGGAATGGAAGTCGTATTTTGTGTTTGAAGTTGGAAATATGGGTTTTCAATGGAGACAAGTCATATTTGGCATTATAGAGTTGCGGACTCAAAAATGACTGAATTCTGACTTAAAACGAAGAAACGAGCGTTGAACGTTCACGGACGTTTATCGTTTTCATTAAAAATGAACTAATAAGTGAAATTTTAGAAAACGAAGTCAAATAGATAAAATTCTTGCATGAACGCATAGAGTATGTAATTTGTGAATCGTAGGCTTTTGAACGAGCCAATTCGGACTCATAACGAAGAAGTTATGCGTCCAGGAGTTTCGCCGAATTTATAAAAGCTACAAATTTTCTAAGGCACAGAGTTGGCGTCGCGACACCAACCCAAGGCCAATGAGTGGTGCCATAGCACTGAGTCCAGGGCTTGCCTATTGAAAACTCACGCCGCGGCACGAGAAGGACAGTTATGTGTGGCGCCGCGACACCAGTCCTAAGGTAAAAATGTTTATAAGTATAGAATGAAAGATAGCTCATTAGTAATGAACTAAGGTATAATTATAACATTGTTAAGGCATTGTTATACACTTAATGTATGATGATTAAAGGTTAATAATCAATTGAAGATGAACGGAATGAGGATGACGTAATGAAAAGCCAAAACCCATAATAACAGATCTAAATCAGGATTTAGATTGAGATGAAGGGTAAGATATATTAGGGTCTATGTATGTTCATTCATGACCTAATGTGTTATGTGATATTGTCATTACTGTAGAGACTTAGAGACTTAAAGAGTACATGTTATAAACAGTAGCAGACGCTAAAGGAAAGTATTCTAACCCTTGTTCCAGTTCAATCTAGATAAGCTTTGTAATTCATGTATCCTTTCGCATGAAGTTTTGTATGAGGAAGTCAAAGCCAATTATTTCGGCTAGACTTATGTTATGATTCTATCAAGCATGTTTAATGTTTACCAAGTTATTTTGGTGTGGTTTTCAATCGAAGACTGAGTATGCTAAAATGTTTTCGTCGTTTAACGACAGGCACGTGAGGTTGTCACAACTTAAACGTATACACGTTTAATGAATGTAGTGTTGATCAACATAGAGTACTATAGGTTGATCACCTAGACGTGCTCGTAAGTAATGTCTGACTAACGGACTTAGTGTTGGGACGTCCTTTTCAAAAGAACTTATGAAATGCTCAAGGTCTTGGACCAGAATTGATGTTTTATTGAATATTGTTGTTGTAAAATGTTTTGAATGAAAAGAAGTGCTATTTTGAATTATCGATAGTACTTCGTAACTATTGTTCAGTTATTGAAGATATATGAATTCTATGTTTTAAGCATGTTGTTTATTAGAATTGTAGTACTTGTTGAGCTAGTCATGCTCACTCTTGCTTGAACCATATGAACATAGCTAAGATCGAGCGGATCGAAGGCTCCGGCAAGGATAAAGGCAAGGTGAAGACGAAACCGTAGTATACTTATGTAATAGTATAGGGTGAATGATTGTAATATATTTGACATTATGACAAGAACAAATGTATGGGTTATAAAGAACCTGGGGGAGTGTAATATTATATCTAATATATAGAAGACATATTCGTTCTTTTGAGACTTTGCAATTGAATGTATGTGTGCATTGTAGTACCGTGTAGCACCATCTGTCGGGTTGGAAGATACCCAAATTTGGGGGTGTCACAGGTTGGTATCAAAGCATTAGGTTATAAAACTTAAGGGGGGGGGGGATTCAAAACCTTAAGTCATAACCTTAAGAGAAGTCAAAGAAGTACAAGAAGAAAATAACCTTATAAAAATGCATTATGATTATGTTATGTGTTTTTATTATTCTACTGACGTGTACTAATCAACTTAATTGTTTTTTGTAGATGTTAGGAGTAAACGGAATGTTTGTAAATGGTCAAACAATTAGCTAAGAGTCGGTGAACCAAGTAGAGGTTATATTGAACCCGATAGCAGCAGATCCAGATGTAGTGATTATTGAGTCTGGAGACTCGGAGGAAGCTGACTACATGTCAGTATTTGATGGGATGATAGAGGAGGAAGTAGAGACAGTGTCCTTTAATCCAGTAGCTATAGTATCGGAGATATCTCCTGGGGGGTCAATGATGTCTCTGTTTATGTCAGTATTGGATAGAAATATCCATTACTGTTAGGAGGTCAAGGAGCTGAAGGCAGAGCTCCAAACTGTTATAGAAGACAAGACTGATGTTGAGTCCATGTGGGAGCAGGAGCATGATGAGAGGATTTTGGCTAAGGACAGAGTCCACGAGCTGAAACATGAGGTCTTTGAGCTCAAGGAGGAGCTAAAGACCAAACGTCAGAAGATAGGGAGAATGTCCTACATCCATAGGAGTTCTCACACAGATTTCCAGCAACAGGTAGCTGGTTATCCTATAGATGTGGGGCAGACGCGGCATACTATCAGCCGTGATATTATTGTCGGTCTTGCCAAGGTAGATTTCAATAATGCCTTAAGGTAGATGTAGACTAGTAGTATCTAGAGTAGTTTCCGTATGTAAATATTTTGTAATTAATAGTGACGTAAAGCCCTTTTTGTATAGTAAAGGGTAGTTTTTTTGTAAATCCCAATTTTTGGAAAGTGATAGCGGAAAAGTAATGTAATCAGCTTAGGCTGTGTATGTAACCGATGTAGTATTATACTACAAAGATTGAATATAAGTCATTTTTATGGAAAACAATGGTAATGGATGTTGGAGTTATTGTTTAATATTAGATGATAACTAATAAAGAAAGGAATAATAATGAAATGTGTTTATTGTATCAGCAAAATGCCGCCGAGAAGAGTACAACGTAATCAAGGAGCTAACTTGAATCAACTGGAGGGAGGTCCGGTTAATCCGATGCAGGAGTTTGTTAACCTATTAATAGCTGCCTTTAATAGAACAGGGGCTAATATCCCCTTAAATCTAGGAGTAGCACGAGCTACTACCTTTAAGGATTTCAAGAGCATGGGTCCGCCGGAGTTCAAAGGAACTACGGACCCTATTGAAGCCCAAACATGGGTTAAGGAAATAGAGAAGGCATTTGTGATACCAAATGTCGACAAGGCCCAAAAGGTTGCCTTTGCAACCTATATAATGAAGGGAGAGGCCAAATTTTAGTGGGAAGCTAATCAGGCTAGGGCCGGGATATCGAATCTGACATGGGAGAGGTTCAAGGAGATATTCTTCGAGAACTACTTTCCCATGAGCATGCAAAGGAGGATGGAGATGCGATTTCTCGAGCTGAAACAAGGGGACATGTCGGTTCCCCAATACGCCGCCAAGTTTAATGAATTGGCGAGGTTCGCCCCACACCAAGTGGATACCGAGATTAGGAAGGCGCGACGGTTCGAGCATGGCTTGAAACCCTGGCTCTATAACCGTATTTCAGTGTTCCAAAGTACTTCTTTTGGAACCATTTTAGAGAAGGCAATAATCGCCGAAGGTGGTAGTGAGGCTCTGAGTCAATACCACAAAGACAAGAAGAGTAAGGGGAAAGTAGATGGGGGAGTAAAGATTGAAGGAGCCAGTGGTAGTGGCGAAGGACAAAAGAGGAAGACGTTCAGCTCTGGGAATACTGAAGTTAAGTTAAGAGATCTGAAGAGGAGAATGGAGGCCTACAAGACCTGTGGGAAGACTCATTTAGGAGTCTGTCTCAAGGGGAAGGCCGTCTGTTATAACTGTGGACAGGAAGGGCACATTGTGCCTAACTGTCCAAGTCCGAAGAAGAATCACGGATGCTTTATATATGGGTCAACTAACCACATGGCAAAGAATTTCCCGAAGAAGGGGACGGACGAGAATCGGGGAACTAATAGTGGTAAATTAGCTATTAGTGGACCAGCGCAGCCGGGTAGGCCGATGGGCCGTGCCTTTAATATGACAGTCCATGATGCAGTTGCATCGGGGGACATCATCGCAGGTATTATTCCGATCAACGACATAAATGCTTACGTGATGTTTGATTCGGGTGCTACTTATTCGTTAATTGCATGCGATTTTGCTAGACGATTAGGATACTTCCCGAAAAGTTGCCTATACCTTTAAATATTAAGGTAGCAAACGAACAAATAATTCCTGTTGAAGATGTTTATAGGAGTTGTTGCGTAGATATAAGGGGTTGTAAATTATCGATAGATTTGTTACCGATAAAGTTATGAGAATTCGACGTAATTCTCGGAATGGATTGGTTAGTTAACCATGGGGCAATTATAGATTGTCAAAAAAAATGTGTGAACATTAAATCGTTAAGACAACCTTAGGTAGTATTTTACGGGAATAGATCGTCGGGACGTTCGTGTTATCTAACCATGACACAAACTAGGAAATTATTGAGGAAGGGATGTGTAGGTTACCTGTGCCATGTTGTTGATACCCAGAGAGTGGTAGCAACCATGGAACAAATACCTATAGTGAGAGAATTCGTCAATGTATTTCTGAGTGAATTGTCGGGTCTTCCGCCGGATAGAGAGACAAAGTTTGTGATAGAAATTGTGCCAGGAGCGACACCAGTTTCCAGGGCACCATATCGTATGGTGCCAGTGAAGATGAAGGAGTTGATGGTGCAGTTACAAGAACTGTTGGACAGGAAGTACATTCAACCGAGTGTTTTGCCGTGGGGAGCACCGGTACTGTTTGTTAAGAAGAAGGACAGATTGTTAAGACTTTGTTTCGACTACCGAGAGTTGAACAAGTTAACGATAAAGAATAAATACCCATTTCCCAGGATCGATGATCTCTTTGATCAGTTGAAAGGGGCTAAGTATTTTTCTAAAATAGATTTAAGAACGGGGTATCACTAGTTGAAGGTTAGGAAGGAGGATGTACCAAAGACAACATTCAGGACTCGTTATGGTCATTACGAGTTTCTGGTGATGTCATTTGGGTTGACAAATGCACCAGCTGTATTTATGGATATGATGAACAGAGTGTTCAAACAATATTTGGACAAGTTCGTAGTGGTGTTTATAGATGATATTCTAGTCTACTCTAAGACGCCAGAAGATCATGCTGAACACCTAAGATTAGTGTTGGAGACACTAAGAAAGGAGAAGTTGTACGCGAAATTCACTAAGTGTGAATTTTGGTTGGAGAAGGTACAATTTTTAGGTCATGTCATTGACCATGAGGGGATTTCAGTAGATCCAGCAAAGGTGGGAGCCGTGATGAATTGGGAACAACCAAAAACGCCGACTGAGGTGCGGAGTTTCCTAGGGTTAGCGGGTTACTATCGGAGATTCATCCAGGATTTTTCGAAGATAGCCACTCCGTTGACTAACTTGACAAGGAAGACGGTGAAATACGCTTGGACTGACAAGTGTGAGGACAACTTTCAAGAACTGAAGAAGAGTTTAAGTGAAGCGCTTGTTTTGTCATTACCCGATGACACAGGAAATTTCGTAGTTTATAGCGATGCTTCGTATAGAGGACTTGGTTGCATGCTCATGCAGCATGACAAGGTCATTACATATGCATCTAAGTAGTTGAAGGATTATGAGAAAGCTTACCCTACTCATGATCTGGAACTGTCCGCAGTAGTTTTACTCTAAAGATATGGAGACATTATCTTTATGGAGAAAAATGTGAGATATACACGGACCACAAGAGTCTAAAATATATCTTCACACAGAAGGAGTTGAATATGACGCAGAGGAGATGGCTGGAGTTAATAAAGGATTACAACTGTGAAATCCTGTATCACCTTGGAAAAGCCAATGTAGTTGCCGACGCCTTAAGTAGGAAGGGTCGGGAAAAGTTGTTTTTGTTAACGGCTCAAACTGAGTAAATAACAGAGATGGCTAGGATGGAGTTGGAAGTGAAGCTGCCAAGTGAAGTAGGACAAATGTTGTTTACGACGGAGATGAAATCTACCATCGTAGAGAGAGTTAAGGAGGTGCAACTCAAAACTGATGAGTGCGACCGGATAAAGGAGCGGCTAGCCAATGAAAAAGATATTAAGTACAGTCTTGATAATGAGGGATTATTAAGATTTGAAGGAAGAATTTGGGTTCCCAATGAGACGGGATTAAAGGAGCGGGTGTTACAAGAGGCTCGTAGTTTGAGGTTTTTGATTCATCCTAGTAGTACTAAGATGTATCAAGACCTTCGACAGAGTTTTTTGTGGCCGAACATGAAGAGAGAGATAACAGAGTATGTAAGTAGGTGCTTGACTTGCCAGAAAGTTAAGGCTGAACATCAACGACCAAGTGGCTTGTTACAGTCATTGGAAATTCTGGAGTGGAAATGAGAGAATATCGCGATGGATTTTGTGGTGGGACTTCCGACTACTCAGAAGGGGTATGATGCGATTTGGGTAATAGTGGACCGGTTGACAAAGTCGGCTCACTTTTTGCCAATTAGGGTTAAGTATAACTTAGACCAGTTAGCTAGACTCTATATTAAAGAAATAATTTCAAGACATGGAGTACCAGTATCGATTGTGTCAGATCGTGATCCACGATTCACATCAAACTTTTGGAGGAGTCTACAAGAGCAGTTGGGAACGCAGTTGAAGCTGAGTATGGCGTATCATCCACAAATGGATGGACAGAGCGAGAGAACAATCCAGACGTTAGAAGATATGCTAAGATCTTGTATCATGGATTTCAAGGGTAGTTGGGATGATCATCTACCATTAGTGGAGTTTGCATATAACAATAGTTATCATGCAAGCATAGGTATGCCGCCTTACGAAGCTTTGTATGGGAGGAAATGCAGAACACCACTGTATTGGGATGAGGTAGGAGAACGCCGAATGCTAGGACCAGAATTGGTGCAGCAAACAGCAGACATTGTCAAGATGATACAAATGCGTCTCTTAGCAGCTCAAGATAGACATAAGAAGTTTACGGATTCGCATAGAGAGAATAGAGAATTTGAAGTAGGTTCGTACATATTTCTAAAAGTATCTCCCTGGAAAAGAAAGATACGTTTTGGAAAGAAGGGAAAGTTAAGTCCGAGGTTTATAGGACCTTTTGAGGTATTAAAACGGGTGCGTGAGGTAGCATATATGATAGCATTACCTCCAGACCTAGAACGAATACATAATGTATTTCACGTATCTGTATTGCGTCCTTATAAGCTAGATTATAAGTACGTGATAGAATATGAACCTATTCATATCGAGAAGGACTTAACGTACGAGGAAACGCCGATTCAAATTTTCGATAGAAAAGAACAAGTTCTGCGGAATAAAATCATACCTTTTCGTGAAGGTGATATGGAAGAACCATGATGCAGAAGAAGCAACGTGGGAGTTAGAAGAAATGATGAAAAAGAATTACCCTCAATTATTTGTGTAATTTTTTTATATAGCGAGATTATGGGGACATAATCCTTATAAGGGGAAGAGAGTGTAACGCCCCGAAAAAATCGAACCTTTGTAAATACTTTTAATAATGAATAAAATAATATTATTTATTATTATTACGTGTTGATAAGATGATTGTCGTTCTATAACATAGAAACGTTGGAATGTCGTAGTATTTTAACTAGGTGAGAGAATTAAAGTGTTTGAATTTCTAAGATGAAAATAAAAGCTTTCCGAGAAATTTTTTGAAAAACACTATTCATCAATTTCTGCTCGGGAATTATTTTTGAACTTGCGAGAAATACGTAACTTTATAATATCAATGTGAGATGAATTATGTAATAATAATCTAATTATGGAAAACGTAATATTTTGTATTTGGACCTAATATGGCAACGTTAGGTTTATTAAGTGTGAAGGAAAGAAAGTTGTAATCGTAGGATGCCTATGCATTGTACGAGGTAATGAATGTAAGTATAATGCGACGTATTATACTATTAAGAATGGAGAATGAAATAACGTATATTACGAATTAATAAACGAGCTAGCATACAAGAATTATACGTGGTGTACATATGTGAAGTTGTTAATTAAATGTAATGGACTTGTAGGATTATTAGCTTAATGATAGAAGTCCAATAGAATGTGATACACAAGCCCAAGTGTTTGATAAATCATAAGTTCAATCTATTGTAGTATAAGCCCAACAAGAAATTTGCTAGATTAATTAGCAAGCCCAATATGAATTGGACACGATCCATGGAGCAATCCAAGTGTAAGTGGGTAGACTTGATGGGCAAACAATTTGTGTGATGAACAAGTGTTGTGGCTAGCAAGTAGACTTGGATGTTAAGTAATGAATAGTAAGGAGGTGAAAGTTGAGGAGGTTAATAAGGAGGTGGGGTGGCCTAAAAGAATAATAAGCCCTCACTTTGAGTTGCCTATAAATAGAAGGCTTGATTTTTCATTTGTTCGTTGTTCAATTTCTCCCAACTCCTCTCAAGATAAGTAACTTAATTGTTAGAGAGAATAAGCCACATAAGCACTATTAAGTCATTTCAACCTTTGCTAGATTTTCCAAAGTGAAGTGAAGTAATAGTCTTCAAGGGTAAGACTCATGTCTATTATCTTTATATCTTATATGATAGGATTGATAGAGAAGTGGGATTGTTTAATAATAACATGTAATAAGTCATTGATAAATGAATTAAAGCCGAATAAGTGGAATAAGCAACTTGAACCTAAATAAGTTTATAAACTTGTGAAGAAACTTATCATATGTTGGTCATATGATGTTAGTATGTTCAATATAGTATGAGAACATTGATTGATGGACTTAAGTCCATAGTAAGTTATAAGCATGAGAGTTTGTAGTTCATAAGTTAAATAAGTCATTGACTTATGAGAATAAGTCAAAACCTACTTTGTCAATAAGTTGGTTTAATAAGTAACTTGAAATGTTCATGTGTTGGTTAAAATCCATTTAGAACGTTTAGTAATGATGTTTTGCTGGAATTTCACGATTGGACGTTAATCTTCAAATTCGTGAAATTCTCGGAATGGACGTCGTATTTTGTGTTTGAAGTCAGAAATGTTGGTTTTCGATGGAGACAAGTCATATTTGTCATTATAGAGTTGCAGACTTGAAAATGACCGAATTCCGACTTAGAACGAAGAAACGAACGTTGAACGTTCACGGACGTTTATCGTTTTCGTTAAAAATGATCTAATAGGTGAAATTTTAGCAAACGAAGTCAAATAGATAAAATTCTTACATGAACGCATAGAATATGTAATATGTGAACCATAGGCTTTTGAACGAGCCAATTCGAACTCGTAACGAAGAAGTTATGCGTCCAGGAGTTTCGCCGAATTTACAAAAGCTGCAAATTTTCTAAGGGTAAGATATATTAGGGTCTATGTATGTTCATTCATGACCTAATGTGTTATGTGATATTGTCATTACTGTAGAGACTTAGAGACTTAAAGAGTACATGTTATAAACAGTAGCAGACGCTGAAGGAAAGTATTCTAACCCTTGTTCCAGTTCAGTCTAGATAAGCTTTGTAATTCATGTATCCTTTCGCATGAAGTTTTGTATGAGGAAGTCAAAGCCAATTATTTTGGCTAGACTTATGTTATGATTCTATCAAGCATGTTTAATGTTTACCAAGTTATATTGGTGTGGTTTTCAATCGAAGACTGAGTATGCTAAAATGTTTTCGTCGTTTAACGTCAGGCACATGAGGTTGCAACAACTTAAACGTATACACGTTTAATGAATGTAGTGTTGATCAACATAGAGTACTATAGGCTGATCACCTAGACGTGCTCGTAAGTAATGTCTGACTAACGGACTTAGTGTTGGGACGTCCTTTTCAAAAGAACTTATGAAATGCTCAAGGTTTTGGACCGGAATTGATGTTTTACTGAATATTGTTGTTGTAAAATGTTTTGAATGAAAAGAAGTGCTATTTTGAATTATCGATAGTACTTCGTAACTATTGTTCAGTTATTGAAGATATATGAGTTCTATGTTTCAAGCATGTTGTTTATTAGAATTGTAGTACTTGCTGAGCTAGTCATACTCACTCTTGCGTGAACCATATGAACACAACTAAGATCGAGCGGACCGAAGGCTCCAGCAAGGATAAAGGCAAGGCGAAGACGAACCCGTAGTATACTTATGTAATAGTATAGGGTGAATGATTGTAATATATTTGATATTATGACAAGAACAAATGTATGGGTTATAAAGAACCTGGGGGAGTGTAATATTATTTCTAATATATAGAAGACATATTCGTTCTTTTGAGACTTTTCAATTGAATCTATATGTGAATGGTAGTATCGTGTAGCACCATCTGTCGGGTTGGAAGATACTTAGATTTGGGGCGTCACATCCTCTATCTCCTCAGAGCTATCCTCCTCGGGATGAATTACGGGCTCTTCCTCCTGAATCAACTGTTCCCGCACAACGTGAATATCCCAGGGTTCCTCATCTTTAGGTACCTGAGGTATCACTTCCCTAGCTGTACTGGATCCTCCATCGTTAGACATCCTGACAACAAAATATTTTTAAGTTTTACTTAACATTCTTTGATACTCGTGAGCACATAAATTATTAACATATAGCACATAATATCTTTTATTGTTTAGCTTCAATGGATGCCTTAATCCATACCTTAAAACTAGATAAGAGTTAGACTCCACTATGTTTTTTGTCTCCTTAAAGGTTACTTCCTAAGGTTTCCCCACCTAAGGTTCATAACCTAAGGCTTTGATACCAACTCGTGACACCCCCAAATTTGGGTACTCCATTCCCACAGGATTTGGTGCTCACTATCCAAAACCTTTACCTCTAACTACCCATAATAAAGGATAAAGACATAAAATAACTTAAACAATAATCTTCCCATTAAAGGGTTACATCATCATAAAACAATCCTAGGTAATCTAACCTTAAATTATTACACAAGTCTGCGGAATACATCATAAAATGGAACAAGTCTCATAACATAAAACATCTAAATAAATTTAATAAATATTCAACACTTGGACATCTTGCCCTTTCGTTTGCTATTAGATGGCTCATCGACTTTCTCAACTTTATATGCAGTGTTAAATGCAAGAGTGAGCAAACAATTGCTCACTGATATAAAGAGTAGTAGTGATAACTGTAAGACCCCAACTTATTATAAATAAAATTAAATTTTCTCTATTCATTATTCTAAATTAATAAAGTGTTAATTTGATATAATACTTTGGTTATGAGTGAAATGTGCAAATTTTACAAAATAAGCAAGTGGTTATAAAATATTCCTTTTGTCGAGGAATATTCGTTTGGTCGTGGAATATTCTTTTTGTCGGGAATATCCGTACGACGACGCAGTCAATTGTGGGCCCCTATAACGGAATAACTTTCGGATGAAGAAAATGACAAAGTTTGAGTTTTATTAATAACATCGTAATTGTTACCACTAATAAACTTTGTTGGAATACTCGGTGGTTAAAATATCTGATGTCTGGCGTGGTTGCACAAGAGTGGTACGGTATTGCACAAGATTGTTGAATTATTGATTCGTACGTAAGAAGGAACTACTCAATACTTATTACAGTGAGTTCTTTGTTCAATATTTTATTTTATTGATTCAATAATTGTTGCGTTGATATTTTATATTATTGTTGTTTCAATAATTGTCACTGCACAGTATTTCCCATTATAAGATCAATAATTCATATTATTTGAATAATATTATTAGATTGCATTATTGGCAATGTCTAGAAAGTTCTGTCAATTAGAGGTTTGGTCACCTAATCAAGGCGCCTTGATGAGAGAAATCCTTATCGGAAAGCCCCTCTTTCACGAAGCGGCTTGGTTATCATAATTGTGATTCTGTAATATTATTTGTGAATAATTAATTATTGATTTATATGATAAGAAAATATTTATTTGATGTGGATATAAATGATGGATTTATTTATTTTATGTGGTTATAATTGAAGGAATTAATGTTGAGGTGTTTTATTAGTATTTTTGTCGGAATGGAGGTATTAAAAATCAAATCAGTATTTTTACGATATATTGCGTGAGTTATAATTTTTAATCTGACCATTGGATCGTTGTGATTTTTGGGATATGTTATACATATATAAGTTGAGTATATGTCCACAAATTTTGAACCGTTAAAAATGAACAAATGATTTGTTATGAATTTTAAGAGGTGACTGATTTGGAAATTAGGTTTATAAATGATTTTGGTGGAAAATTCTAGAATTGAGTGGGCCCCACTTGTGGTTGGTGAAGAAATGTGCTGAATTTTATTTCAAATGTGGTGGGTGGCAATAGTAGCAGGTAAAGCCATCAGGTAGCAGGTCAAATGCGCTTGGCGTCTTAACATTTTCCTATAAATAGAGGGCTATGTTAGAATTGAAAATCACACCGTAAACATAAGCTTTTCTCTTTCTCTCTATAATATCGAGCGTATTTTGTGAGTATTTAGATGCTTTGAGAGTTGCTGCTCAAAGACAAGTTTCATTCAAAGATCACTTGAGACCTTTCATTCCAAATAATCGCTTTTCTTTGAGGTAAGGGATGTTATTTTCTTCTTAAATGATATTATTTTCTTCAATATCATTATCTTAGAAATATTGGTTTGAACTTTTTAATCAAATTTGGAACTTTTGTGTATGCAGGTTACTATTCACGATACACGGCATTATTCACGAATACGACACTATTATTCATAGAAAAATAAAAATTTTCCTTTTTGTCCAAGATGTCTATTATGGTTACTATCTTTGATTGTATCCATGTTTTGATCTTTATTTTTGAATCCTGCTTCAAAATTGGTTATTATGGAATATTATTGATCTTGGATAAACTGTTAAACGAATCCCTAATATTTGTCCTTTTGTCTCATTGGATTCGTTTTTTTTAAAATATTTTTCATTATCCTCAGTCTTAAATGATGATATTATTAAATATCTTTTATCCTGTAGTGCACAGATGAATGATTAACTGATGAATATCTTTGGCCCGTAGTACAAAGATGAACAGGTGTTGAGATGAACATGACCAACTAGTGATACAAATGAATATCTTTGGCCTGTAGTGCAAAGATGAATATTCGATTAAAGATGTATATTGATTGTTGTTACAGGGATAAAATATTGATGATGGACTTTTAAATCTTAGAAGATAGTAGAACTCATTCTCCACTTGACTCTTCTAATGGATTGTTGTTTTCGCTGCATTTGTTGATCTAAAACTTGTCGTCTATTATATTCTATCAGATTGTTTCCTGTTGAAGACTAATGATAATTTGTTGTATATTATCTTAGTCATAATATTCTTTAGTGGGCTAGTTGAGGTCACCCTTTTCCTTTTTGTTCCATATTTTTTTCTAAGGAGGTGAGAACATAGCAGGATCTAGTCGGGGCATGGAGTGATGGTTCTAGAAAGATGTTTTAGCACTCCTCACTATTTTTGTAAAATAGTGTATGAATAATTGTAATGAGGACTTATTTGAGTGTTGATATTGTCTAGAAGACAATATTTGTCTTTAAACTCATAGTATGTGTTGTCGTATTTTGCACGACAATTGTATTATTGAAGTTGTAGTTTACTTTCTGTACCATGTATTTGGCGACTCAGAATGGGTGTTGTATACCTATTTTGGGGGCGTCATAGTTGGTATCAAAGCTTAGGGATATGGTCTCTGGCGGAGATCGGGGAATAGAACTAGGAGGGGAGAGATGAGTAAATCCTTCGCTAGTGTGTCCTATCTAAGCTTATTTGTTGGTTGGTTATAATATAGGGATATTATATGATATGTTAATTTTTTTTAATTAACCCTTGTTTTATGGCAGTATTTAAGAATGGCTGCTGAGAACGTTAGCAATGGAGTGTATGAGACTGCGGAACAACCTTTAGTCACAAACCAGGAGAACATGCAACATGAAGGCAATATTCCTCCTGTAAACAATGCTATCGAGCAAACGATGAATGATGGAATGTTTAAGAGCTTTTTGTAGTTCATGCAAAATCAAACGAGGGAGACTCGTGTACAAAATACGAGTGGAAATGATGGCAACGCGCGGTTTGTCACGGCCAAGCAGTTCTAGGAGTTGGGACCACCAGATTTCTGGGGAAAGCCCGATCCGATTAAGGTGGAAACATGGGTCAAGCAAATTACCAAGATATTCGATATCTTGGGATGCATGGAGGAACAGTAGGTTCCATTCACCACCTTTATGTTCCGTGGTGAGGCAGATTACTGGTGGGAATCTGTGAAGCGTACCCAGCCAGCCGCACTTAACATGTCTTGGGAAAGATTTTAGAAACTGTTCAATGACAAGTACTTTCCCAAAAGTATTCATCATATGAAGGAGGTAGAGTTTATTAGACTGGAACAGAACAACATGACGGTGTCTCAGTACGAGGAAAAGTTCGCGGAGTTATCCAGGTTTGCACCTCATTTGGTATAAAATGAGGAACGTATGACGCGGATGTTTCTGAGAGGTCTAAAATCCGAGATTTGTCAATACCTTATCTCTCATAAATTTTCTCTGTATTCAGATGTTGTCAGCAGGCTCAATTATTACAAATGAGATAATGAGTATACTCAACCGAGGGACCACAAACCGTGGTTATACCTAAGGACAAAGTGATCATCGAGCGATGATAATCAACGAGGAGGGAAAAATACGGATAAAGGCGGTAACCACTCGGGTGGTAATCGTGGCCATGATAATAGGAGAGGTGAGTCAAGTGTAAATTTCAGAAAGAGGAGATTAAACAATGACAGGAAAACATCAGCAGCAACTCTAGCACCAACAATAAATTCTAGGGAAGGAAAACGACCTCCAGTTAGATGTTACAAATGCGGGAAAGAGGGACATATCAGCCCAAACTGCCCACAACAATCCAAGGTATATTATAACTGTGGAAAGAAAGGACATATATCTCGGGATTGTTTTGTAGCAAAACCAAGTTCAAGGGGGATGGTGACTCCAAAGGCTGTCCCGGATAAGTTGAAATCAGCGGTTCCTGGAAGAGCATTTGTCGTGACTGGCTAAAACGTGAGGAAACAAAACGAGTTGATCACGGGTAAGCTAATCTTAAATTCTTGCGAATTTTATACCTTACTAGATACCGGTTCTACCCATTATTTTATCTCTCCTGCTTGTGCTCAACGTTTAAACTTGACTCCCGAGAAATTGGATTTTAACTTATTTGTTAAAACTCCGTTGGGTGAAACCTTCGTTACATCTACAGTTTATAAATCTTGCTTGATCCAAGTTGGCCCTATCACATTACCTGTTAATCTTATCTATTTAAAGATACTTGCTTTTGATGTGATTTTAGGAATTGATTAGTTAACCACTCATCATGCCAAAATTAATTATTTTCGTAAGGTTGTTAGTTTTCATATTCCTAACCAACCTCTTATGCGAATTCAAGCAACTAAACCACTAAAATTAGTCACTGTCATATCAAGCCACAAAGCTATTCGTTTATTGAAAAATGGATGTCAAGCTTTCTTAGCCCATATTATGGATTTGAATAAAGACAAGTCAGATTTGAATAATATTTCTGTTGTTAGAGAATTTCTTGATGTATTTCCTGAAGAACTTCCCGGTCTACCCCCAGAACGTGATGTTGAATTCTTTATTGACCTTGAACCAGGTACAAAACCCATTTCTAAAACCCCATATAGAATGGCTCCTCTTGAACTTCAGGAGTTAAAAATCCAACTACAGGAGTTATTAGACATCGGTTTCATTCGTCTTAGTACATCTCCTTGGGGTGCTCCTGTTTTATTCGTAAAGAAGAAAGACGGGAGTATGCGACTTTGTATTGACTACCGAGAATTGAACCATGTCACCATCAAGAATAGGTATCCCCTACCTCGCATTGATGACCTGTTTGACCAGTTATAAGGAGCACAATTCTTTTCAAAGATCGATCTTCGTTCTGGATATCATCAGCTGAAGATTAAAACTGAGGATATTCCAAAGACTGCCTTCAGAACTCGGTACGGGCATTATGAATTCTTAGTCATATCTTTTGGATTGACTAATGCTCCTACTGCTTTCATGGATATGATGAACCGAGTATTCAAGGAATATTTGGATTAGTTCGTTGTTGTCTTTATTGATGACATCCTCATCTATTCCTAAAGCCGTGAAGATCATGAGCACCATTTGAAGCTGATACTTGAAATGCTTCGTGAAAACAAGCTTTATGCCAACCTGAAGAAATACGAGTTCTGGCTTGAGGAAGTAGCATTCCTTGGGCTCGTGGTGTCAAAACATGGAGTATCTATTGACCCGGCGAAGATTGAAGCAATACAAAGTTGGGAGCAACCGAAGTCGGTGGATCAAGCACGTGACTTTCGGGCTTAGCTGGTTATTATTGGAGATTCATGGAAGGATTTTCTCGAATCGCTACTCCGTTAACTCAGTTGACTCAGAAAGATACAAAATTTGTATGGAGCGAGGAATGCTAGAAGTGTTTCCAATTAAGCTCAAGAGGAGACTCATTTCGGCACCTGTTCTGGCAATACCATCTGGTTCTGATGGATTTGTTATCTACAACGATGCTTCAGGCAAAGGGTTAGGATGTGTTCTCATGTAACATGGGAAAGTCATAGCCTATGCCTCGCGAAAACTCAAAGAATATAAGAGGAATTATCCTACTCATGATCTAAAGTTCACAGCAGTCGTTTTCGCGTTGAAGATATGGAGACACTACTTGTATGGGGAGAAAGTGGAGATCTATACGGATCATAAAAAGCCTCAAATATTTCTTCACCCAAAAAGAACTCAACATGCGGCAGCGACGTTGGCTTGAGCTGTTGAAAGATTATGATCACACTATTCAATACCATCCTGGAAAAGTGAACGTAGTAGTGTATTTATTGAGTCGAAGATCATATCTACAATCACGAAGTCTGAAATTGTCAACGCAAAGGCCCATTTTGTATGACTTGCAAAGGATGGAGATAGAATTAAAGACTCCAAGGACCCACATGATGATGGCGAATATACGAGTAGAACCGACTTTAATCGATAAAGTTAAAGCTGCTCAAGCTACGGACCTGGGGTTGATGCGTATGAAGAAGAAAGTGCAAGAAGGTGCTATTCCAGAAGCAAGAATCGATGAAGAAGGAATACTTCGAGTCAACTCTAGACTTTGTGTTCCTAACGATTCTGACTTGAAGCATAAAATCATGATGGAGGCACACAACACACTGTTTGCAATCCATCCTGGGAGTACCAAAATATATCATGATATTCGACACACATTTTGGTGGAACAATATGAAGAGAGAGATCACGGAGTTTATCTCGAGGTGTTTAACTTGTCAACGTGTAAAGGCGGAGCATCAAGTGCCAAAAGGTCCATTGCAACCACTTGAGATTCCGGAATGGAAGTGGTAACACATTACCATGGATTTCGTTACGGGTCTTCCCAATGTTTCTCAAGGTATAGATGCGATTTGGGTTATTGTTGATAGATTAACCAAGTCTGCTCATTTATTGCCTATACCTGAGACTTATTCCCTTGAACGTCTTGCTCGTATGTACTTGAATGAGATTGTAAGATTGCATGGTATGCCAGTATCCATAGTTTTGGATCGTGACCCAAGATTCACTTCACGATTTTGGGTTAGCTTGCAGAAAGCTATGGGCACGGATTTACGATTCAGTTCGGCATACCATTCTCAAACGGACGGATAATCAGAGAGTACTATTCAAACTCTTGAATATCTATTAAGACTATGTGTCCTAGACTTCAATGGGAGTTGGGATAAGTATTTACCATTGGTGGAATTCTCCTACAACAACAGTTATCAAGCAAGTATAGGCACGGCTCCATTCGAGGCGTTGTATGGACAAAAGTGTCGTTCTCCAGTATGCTGGGACGAGGTGGGAGAAGCAACGTTGTTGGGACCAGAATTAGTACGCATGACTACAGAAAAAATCCAAATGATTCAACAACGTATTCAAACCTCACAGGATCGACAAAAGAGTTATGCTGATCTTCATCGAAAGGACGTGGAATTTAATATTGGGGATTATGCATTGTTACGTGTTGCTCCATGGGAGGGAGTTACAAGATTTGGAAAGAGAGGAAAGCTTAATCCAAGATTTGTTGGTCCATTTGAGATTCTTGACCGAATAGGAAATGTGGCCTATAGACTCGCATTACCTCTAAACATGTCTCGTGTTCATAATGTTTTTCAAATATATATGCTTCATAAATATGTGAAAGACCATAACCACATTATTGTGTTAGAACTAGACGAGATAGCCGAAGATTTAACGTACGAGGAGGTACCTGTTAAGATCTTGGATAAGAAAGAGCATGTCCTATGCACCAAGGTTATACCACAAGTTAAGGTTTTGTGGAAGAACCATGCTATTGAAGAAATGACCTGGGAGTTGGAATCAGAAATGAAAGCGAGGTACCCTCACCGCTGAAACACTGTGTACGCACGCCCAATTTCGAGGATGAAATTTTATAAGGAGGGGAGGTTGTAAGACCCCAACTTATTATAAATAAAATTAAATTTTCTCTATTCATTATTCTAAATTAATAAGGTGTTAATTTAATATAATACTTTGGTTATGGGTGAAATGTGCAAATTTTACAAAATAAGCAAGTGGTTACAAAATATTCCTTTTGTCGGGGAATATTCGTTTGGTCGTGGAATATTCTTTTTGTCAGGAATATCCGCATTTACTGCCAAGTATGATCAATGTGGGTCCCATTATAGAATAAGCGCTTCGGATGAAGAAAACGCACAAAGTTTGAGTTTTATAAATAACGACGTAATTGTTACCAATTAATCTTTGTTGGAATACCGGTGTTAAAAAATACGAGAATACGCATGGTTGCCTGATAGCACACAAGATGTTACGCAGATTGTTGAATTATTGACTCGTACGTAAGAAGGCACTAATCAATAATTCTTACAGTAGTTGCTATTCAATATTTTATTTTATTGATTCAATAATTACTGTGTTGATATTTTATATTATTGTTGTTTCAATAATTGTCACTACATAGTATTTCCCATTATCAGATCAATAATTTATATTATTTGAATAATATTATTAGATAGCATTGTCAGGAATAAGCATGTGAATGATATTCCTATTTACATATGATTTGATTATGAAATATATATATGAATGAATATGCAAGTATGCTTGCATTAAGAACATCTTTGTAAAGTCCTTAAAAAGAAGGATGTACAAGGACTATAAATGTAGAAAGATCAAGCATGTTAGGTTGATCTTATGATGTAACAGATAGGCTTGTCTGATCGTCGAGCACTGCACCAGAAATCGTTGTCTGCCAGGAGAGTCAAGAATAACTCGAGAGCTATCGAGGCAGAATCGTAGTCTGCAAGATAGTAGATCTCAGAGTTCGTAGATTGCCAGGAGAGACGAGGAAGGATCGTAGTGTGTCGAGTAACACTTCCTCGGAGTCGTAGTCTACTGAAGAAGTCATGTTTAGAATCGTAGAGACAGCCTGCCTACGAGTCGACCGAGTATCTGCCAAAGCCAAGTCAAGAATCGTAGACTACACTCAGAGTTGTAGAGTCTACTAATCATACCAAAGGCAGAGATCGTAGTCGAGCAAGATCAGATGAAGACAACAAGCACAACGAAAAAAATCGTAGTGTCAAGATCTGATCTCAGAGTCGTAGTGTCTACACAGCCAAAGCTGAATCGTAGAAGTGCAGAACTAAGACATCAACAAATGTACTCACAATGCCAAAGCAGAATCATAGAGCAAATACGATTCTGAATAAATGAGCACTCCCTGAATATCCAAAGGAATGAAGCCTCTGGTCTAAGCTGCAAAGATATATCCCACCTGAAGGAAACAAGAGAGCACTCAACGAATGGCATGCAAGATAACAGAAGATCTAAGCACCAACCCAATCAACATCAAGATTGAGTTGTGAAGCCATTCGAGATGAAGTCTTCCACAAGGAGATCAGAAGAAGACTTCAGAATCGACTAAGGAAAGTCAAGAATGCGATGAGTTATCAGCGAGGCATGAAGACATCGATCTTGGAAGTTACCAGGATCATAGTGTTTTCCAAACCAAGAAAGAACTGATGGAGTGCATAAAGAGATACTGGACAATTTCTGAAAAACAAGGCTAAAGTGATTAAGCATTGGGTCAGTCCATTGTTGATAAATGAACGGGAGATCACAAGGAGAAAGCGAGCTGGACATGCCACAAATCTGAAGTGTCTTGCTATTCAGATGGGGCCAGAACAAAGAAGTCAAGCCATCAGTATCTGAGAGCTGCTGAGGCAAACAGAAGTGTTGAAGCACTGCACAAGAGAAGGAAGAGGTGTTCTACATTGAAGATCCAATCAACACTCTTCACGATCGTAGTGTTGTCTCTACCAGTCAACAAGACACTACGATTAGGTCCATGAAGACATGCATCAGAATCGTAGAGTTCGAATAACTGAAGACTGAAGCATTGGTAATGGTTCAATCTGAAGGGTAATATTCGGACAAGAGCTTATTGAGAGCATCGATACAAAAGGACAAACTTTGATAGAGAAATCAGAAGGAGGAAATAAAGTCTTTGACCTGCCTAAGACATTAAAGTGACATCTCTAACGGGGTAGGTGAAATAGTAGACTGCAGTGTCAGAAAAGTATGACATGTCACATCTGCAATCTACCTCAGTCAACTCGAGATCTGTGAAGATATTTGAATAGCTTTCAACGGCTCTTTCCAACAGAAGGATTGGGAAGGAGTATAAATACGCAAGAACTTCAAATATCAAAGGTTGTTGGAGTTACTGAGTTTGAAGAAGTGGTGGACTGATCTAACCAACGTAAATAGTGAGTGACCAATGAAGGTCTGAAGACTCACTCTATAATCCACCAAGAACACTTAGAGACAGAAAAAGAAAGAAGTAGAAGTGAGAGTTCTATAATGTAGAAGTGAGAGTTCTACTACAAAAAGAGTGTTCTGAACTGTCGGGAGATAGAAGAACATCAATTTCATCTTGATGTCCATTATGAGAAGACTCTAAGTACCATAAATGAGAGCTCACAATCATCTTAGGAAGTCCATCATGAGAAGGCATCAAGTATCAAGAAAGAAGATCACCAACGCCATCATAGTGGCAAGCATGAGAAAGTTTCTAAGTACCTAGTAGAAGAGCTTACAGTCATCTTAGAAACCCATCATATGCAACCATCAAGTATCAAGAGGAATGATCTTCAAGGCAGTTCATCAAGGGATCATCAGAAGTGGTTGAGTACCCGAAGAAGCTGAGCATCATGCAACACTCAACTGCACTTCAAGGATGATCACGCCAAGCTGCTAAATACAGAAGATGTTCAGAGCTTAAAGACATCTTAGCAGCTCAGTACCAACTCCAACAAACAAACAAACAACTCAACAACAAGAACCCAGGGCCTGAGGGGTCCATGTCCGGAGGGACTAAATGAAGTTCCAAGCCTGCTGGGCTTGAAGAGTTCCTAGGGAACTAGAGAACTTCCAAGGCTGCTGGCCTTGAAGAGTTCTTAGTAAACTAAAATCCCAAGGTTGCTGGCCTTGAAGGAATCTTAGTGATTTAGGGTGCTACCCTTCCTTAGTGGAAATCTTGCTAGTTGAAAGCAGAAGAGTAGATTAGGAGCTTGAGTCTTTGAACCACTTAAAACTCCTTGTGTCTTTTACTTTATATCATTTACATTATGTACATTTACTGCTATAACTGCTATGTATGTTTTAACTGCTTACCACTAAACTAACTCTACGAATAATGTATGTATGATTCTGAATATATCAATGAAGGGGATCTTTTACTTATTCCGTTGTGCTTGAAAAGATTCTTATGTCTGGCACATGCTTAATTATTAGCAATACAAAATAAATCAGAAAAGTATTTGAAAGTGAAAGGATCTATTCAACCCCCCCCCCCTTCTAGATCTATTGTACACTCATTTGGAACTAACAATTGGTATCGAAAGGTGTTCTCATGCTATATTCAAAAGCTAATCGCTTTGAGTTTGATCCTAGGCACAAACATTGTTCTAAACTTAGTTTAGTAGTAAGTCACTGGTTGTATGCAGATGAGCTCACACGTTGGAAATATTGTGTATAGGTAAATGTGTATATACACCTGAAACTGCTCAGATTGGTCCATGTTCTTGATTGCCATATCAACAAGACCAATCCTTGCTCGATGTCAATCTTGTTGTCTGAAGACCTGGCTAGAAAGCTCAAGAGACATCAACAGAAAAGATTCAAACATCCACCAGCCTGAAAAGATGAAAAGGCCATACATGCTAAGTAATGCTTATCCAAAGAAGAAAGAAGAACTTCTTAACCATGTGTCTGGTCAACCTGCAGCTGGATGTAAATCTTGTGAACTCAAGGATGTCAAAGAATTAGAGATGCTGACACTCTCTTAGCTTGTGTCTTCAAGACCACAACCGAGTGACTGAAGATCAACTGGAGCAACTGGCTTTCAGAAGCAAATGAGAAAACATGCACATCAATGCCTAAACTCAGTATATCTAAGATAAATGACTGTTATGAAACCAACAGCAAAAAGGTACGGTTCCTCATTAATATAGATATGAGCATCATATTTGCACCTTACTTATGAACTATAACAGTTTTCCTTCAAGTACTCATAATCTATCTAAAAAGGTGAAGAGAGAAAGTACACTGATGATAGAAACTCAAATGTCTATAAACTTTCTCTCCATCCAAGTTTTAGGTTGAAGATGACATCTTGAAAGAAATCTGAAATGGGTCTTAAGAGCATTACAGGTTAAATTAATTTTATGTGAAGTAATCTTTACTGATGGGTTAGTATGTATGTACAAACCTATGTTCTAAGAGTTTGATAACCCACAAAGTATGATCAGTCCTACAAAAGTATCTTGATGATTTGTAGAAACTGATCACCTCCATGAATCAACCAGATATAAATAACTCGCAGAGTTGATTCTCACTCTGAGAACATTTAAACTATGTGAACATAACTAAGCAAATGATGAAACCATCAAAGAAAAAGAGTGTTTTATTAAAATAGCAAATCTTACACACACTCACCTTCATGCATCTCAAAATGTATTATCTAAATGAGTTACATGCATGAATATGACTGTTGGTGATCAATATGATGATTATCTAAATATATGAGGAACATGGGTTTAGAAAACCAACCTAGTAGGACCCACTTAACCATGGGTACCAAAAATAGAAACTTATAACCTGTAGGTACTTGGTCTATCTGACCACACTAAGGAATGCTAAAGAAGAAGACTTCAGTCAAGAAAGATTCAACCAACAGAAGGCTTAAGATTGTTCAGAAATGATTCTGATAAAATTCCTATATGTCAAAGCCTGCTCTTGAAGACCTGCTGAGCTAATCTGAAAAAGCTCACATGGCTGCTGATCTTTGTATGGAAGCAAGCCATTCAACAAAAGAAGAAAAGGGTCTTATATGCTCAATCATGCAAAGCATGTCATAAGAGAAGAATCCTCAAGGAAGCTGACTACAGAGGATCATCGAGCATTAATCATGAGGAACTCATTATGGGAGCAGAACTCAGCAAGCACAAACTGACAAGGAATACTACATTCATAGTGCTGTCAAAGGATCGTAGAATGATCAACCCTGAAAATGCCCATTTCTACGATACAAGAAGATTTAATGACTTCAGCCAGAATGAGATTTGCATGGTTGCCTTCTGCTACACATGAAGAAGAAGAACTTAGGTCTCTCTGAGAAGACAATATCAATTTTGGGGAGCGAAGAATCGCTAACAAAGATGTGAAGCTCTAAACCATCAGAGATATACTATGAAGCTGTGTACCAGCTACAGAGTCCCAAAACTTTGTGGCAAATGAACCAAATGAAGATCCATAGTCAGTAGGAACGTCTCAAAATGTACTACTGATAACCTTTCAACCACCCAACTCAAAATCGTGGAGTACCTACGATCAAACATCTGATCGTAGTGCAAGAGCAGGAGGACACCACAATTGTAGCCAATGCAAATGTCTAAAGTTGGAAGAGGGACTCCCCAACAGAAAAGGTGAAATGAGATATCAGTGCAAATCACTTCTAAAGTATTTTATCTGGAAAGCGCCTCAGGGACAAACCTGACCCTTAGCTCACTCTAAGAGGTTGGCCCTTCCTGAGCTACCTTGACCCAGAAGGAATGCTTAGTAAAGTTCATCTCAAGGACCAAGTCAGTCAATGATTGTAGAATAGAGTTTTAAGAGAACTCACGATCGTGATGCAATCTCAACGATCGTAGTGTAAACTCAACAATCGCAGAAGCAGACTCGATGATCGCAGACTTACCAGAAGACACTCTAGCTCATGAGGAGCTTGGAAGAACGAGACAATTGCTCTACCATTCTGAAGTATGAGGAGATTAGTTCAAATACAATTTGGTAAGACATCTTGCAAACGCACATCAGAACTTAAGTACCCAAACTGGCTTGGGGTACATCAGTGGTTGAGCTATGCAGTTTCAACATGAGGAGATATGTCAAAACCATCAACTGCAACATCCTTCAGAGAATTGATCGTTGAGTCAACAAAGGAAAACGTAGAGTCAATAGTTGTTCTATCATGCTACTCTATGAACCCAAGAGGTCAAAGGTCAATTCACGTCAATCAAACATCCACTCTTCTAAAAGAGACAACTAACTGACAAGTTACTGGGGAGTTACAGCTTATTACTAGGTATCGTGCAACCAATGACTGGGTGACACATCACAGCGTTTCCAGGGATAGAAGAAACTGCCTTAAAGACAAATTCAAAATCTACAAACAGTTGTTAGAAACTATCAAAACTTCTTCCCTCTCATTTTCAAACCCTAAAAGCCTGTTCACTTTCTGAATTCATTAACCCTCCAAATCCTTACCTAAATCACAGTCAACTATCTCTCACAAAACTTCCTAAAACCAACACCCATATTCCTGGAACTCCTCAAATGGCAGATTGGCGAGTAATCACTGGTATTTAGCTAGGAACCAAGACGTTCAAAAAATCTGAAAAGAAGTTCAGAGATATTCTTGAACTTGTGAAGAAGGTCGGGTTCTCAGAATGTCTTGAGGAAAACACACGAATATATGGTGACCTGGTCAAGGAGTTCCATTCAAACGCAACCATAAATTATGGAATCCTCTCCACCAAGGTTAAAGGTCAGATTCTGGAACTAAACTCTTCTGACATCAATCAATGCTTAGGCCTTCCTGATCAAAATCTGAAAAGCCTAAAAGAGATCGACACAGAAAAAGCTAAGAAGATTATGTAGTACAGAAGAAACCCTAGTCTGAAGGACATGAAGAAAAATGAGTTTTTTGAAGAATTTGAGTTCCTTGCTGAAATCGTGGGGAAATGTATCTTATGCAAAGACACTGCGCATGATACTATAATTGACCAACAACTGAAGATCATGTCTGCCATAGTCTTGAAGGAACACATCAACTTTGGAGATGTCCTGCTCGATCATATGTCTAAGTGGTTGGATAAGGAAGAAAAGAAAAGATTAACTGAAAAACCATTCACAAAAGTTTTTCATGGGAGATTCTTAAGTATCATCCTGAAGAAAAAGTTGAAGAATAAAATTAAGGATGATGATGGTGAAATCCTTAATGTTCACAAGGTAATGTCTCTACAACTGTTCGTAAATTGGAAGAAAAACCCAAAGGAGAATAGAAGGTTGACAACGGGGAGCAATAGCAAAGCCTCTGCAAAGAAGAGGAAGGCAAAAGAGGTAGAAAATTTTGAATCGATGATTACGTACCAACGCCAACAAAGACCAAACCAGAAGAAATCCAAGAGCATGAGTAAAGCTGAGGCCTCTCTAAAAAGTCTATCCACAGAAGACAAGGTTGAAGATGAAAAGGTCTCAACTGCAGAGACCACTAAGAGAAGAAGTAACAGATTACTTCAAAGGCCATCCAGCAAGAAAGCTTAAATGATAGAAATTCCAATTTCAACTCACCATGAAGGTACGTCTAATAAAGAAAAGGATGTAGAATCATAAGAAAAAAAGGCTGAGCCCCCACAGGCCAAATCTAGCAATGAAGGTGAAGCTGGATTAAAGGAAGAAAATGCAGTATCTGCTGATGAAGAAGAATGCACAAGCCCTCAGAGCATTCACTCTGCTGATAAAGATAAGATACAAGTTGACCAAACTGTATCTCCAAATGCAAATGCTCCAACCAACCCAGATGATGGATCAAATGATGCTGATTCTGAAGAAGAAGGAAAGTCCCCCACCAATGATGAAAATCAAGAAAGTTCGTTTGCTGACTCAAAGACCTCAGAGTCTGAAGAAGAAAAAGTATCTAATTCACCTATAACTGAAACTCCAAGAAGAAGGAGTCACAAATTGATAGCTCAATTTGCCTCTAGAAGGAGAGATGATCAATCTACTGAAATCATTGAACTAAGTAATGATGAATCCGCATCAGGGGAAGAGAATGCTGAAGATAAGACCATCATTGAAGGAGATGATTCCAAGGAAGCCATTGCTGAAGAGCATTCTGAAAATGAAGTTCAGTAAGAAGAATCTGTTGATGAATCTGAGGAATTAGAATATTATCATGTTCTCTCTCCAGCCAGAATTAGCAGAAGAATTATAGTGGAAGTCTTTGATGAGTCACCAGCAGAACCACCAGCAAGATGGATAAATCATGAAAATGAACAACTTCGAGTTGTAAGAATGACCACAGATCAAGTACTTCAGAACTGGAAAAACATGAAATTAGACTGCACAACAATACTATATGACTCTGAAGACCCTCTGATGAGATGGTTCTTCCCCTGGATGCTATGGTTGAAGGCACATACTAATGCTGATGAGGGCTACTTCAGTTGGTGCTATTCTCAGTTTCCAAATCTAGAGCTGGTGTCACAAAACTTACCTAGGGTAAAGAAGTTTGCCACCATGATGATCAATGACAAGCCCCACTACAAAATCTACCGATATGCCGAAAATCGTTATATTCCTTATGATCGTAGATTGGACTCTAATGGAAAAGGAATATGGTCGAGATACTGATCATAGAGTCTGTTCACTCTACCACTGATGATGATCAAGTCCAGAAGTAGATATTTCCATCTGCCCAGGCACATCTATCTAACATTCTTTCATCCTCAACTATTGATTGGAACTCAACAATTATTCAGATTCTCAACACCTTCAAAAATCTATCCAAGGAAGCAGATCGTAAAGTACAATCTGATACTCAACAAGGGGCTGCCCAACCAAATGATCAAAAATCTTTGGAGAAGGAGCTGATGAGAAATTCAGATGAACTGATTGAGAAAATATATCTATTCGATGAAGAGTCAAAGAAGTTGACGACAACAGAAGACAATTTAGTTCAAGAGAGACTCCAAGCGACGATGGCTGATGTATTCCTCAAAATCAGAGAAAGAGATCACATCTATCTCAAGGCTATACATGATCAAAAGGCTGAAGCTCTACTAGCACAAAAGGCAAATAAAGATCAACTTAAAGTCCTCTCCGACAAGATTGACAACATGAATTAGTCCTTCTCCATGTAACTTGAGTTAAGCCAACAAGAACTCAAGATTGAAGTTGGTAACTCCTCCTACATGATGGAACAGCTTATGTCCAACATGGAACAGCTCTCTCAAATGATTAATGACAAAAATGGGGAGAAAAAGAGGCATAAAAAGGGGAAGAAAAAGAGGCACTCTATAAAGATCAAGGAGAGCAGGAGCGAACAAGTCAAGAAGACAAAGAAGGAGAAAGCAGAAGAAAGAGATGGTTCATTAGGTGAGGGGGAGCCTAAGGATGAGGGGGACCAAGGAGCCTGAACCAGGAAAAGAAGAAAGTAATAGCTCCACATCCTAGGGGGAGCAAGGGAGCGGGAGCAAAGGAATCAAACAGATGAATAGCTGATCAACAGACATCCTGGAAGCATACATGGAACAAAAGAGGTACATCTCTAACTAGTTAGGTATGTTCTGGATCCAGGATGTCAAATGTCAGTGTGTTAAATTCCACATCATTTTAAATGACATTTATGATTATCTGTTTTAGAAATACAGCTGCTCACTGTACATAAGATTCATTCATAACATGCATATGCACTTATTGTTTTTGTTATAATCAAATAGGGGGAGATTGTCAGGAATAAGCATGTGAATGATATTCCTATTTACATATGATTTGATTATGATATATATATATATATATATATATATATGAATGAATGAATATGCAAGTATGCTTGCATTAAGAACAGATTTGTAAAGTCCTTAAAAAGAAATGATGTACAAGAACGATAAATGTAGAAAGATCAAGCATGTTAGGTTGATCTTATGATGTAACAGATAGGCTTGTTTGATCGTCGAGCACTACACCAGAAATCGTAGTCTGCCAGGAGAGTCAAGAATAACTCGAGATCTATTGAGGCAGAATCGTAGTCTGCAAGATAGTAGATCTCAGAGACGAGGAAGGATCATAGTGTGTCAAGTAGCACTTCCTCGGAGCTGTAGTCTACTGAGGAAGTCATGTTCAGAGTCGTAGAGACAATCTGCCTACGAGCCAACCGAGTATCTGCCAAAGCCAAGTCAAGAATCGTAGACTACACTCAGAGTTGTAGAGTCTACTAATCATACCAAAGGCAGATATCGTAGTCGAGCAAGATCAGATGAAGACAACAAGCACAACGACAAAAATCGTAGTGTCAAGATCTGATCTTAGAGTCGTAGTGTCTACACAGCAAGTGCTGTAGCTGTCAAGCAGACAGAAGACAACGATCTGGGAAGTTACCAGGATCGTAGTGTTTGCTAAACAAAGAAAGAACTGATGGAGTGCATACAGAGATACTGGGCAACATCTGAAGAACAAGGCTAAAGTGATTAAGCATTGGGTCAGTCCATTGTTAATAAGTGAACGGGAGATCACAAGGAGAAAGTGAGCTGGACACGCCACAAATCTGAAGTGTCTTGCTATTCAAAAGGGGCCAAAACAAAGAAGTCAAGCCACCAGTATCTGAGAGCTGTTGAGGCAAACAGAAGTGTTGAAGCATTGCACAAGAGAAGGAAGAGGTGTTCTACATTGAAGATCTAATCAACACTCTTCATGATCATAGTGTTGTCTCTACCAGTCAACAAGACACTACGATTAGGTCCATGAAGACATGCATCAGAATCGTAGAGTTCGGATAGCTGAAGACTGAAGCATTGGCAACAGTTTAATCTGAAGGGTAATATTCGGACAAGAGCTTATTGAGAGCATCGATGCAAAAGGATAACCTCTGATCGAGAAATCAGAAGGAGGAAATAAAGTCTTCGACTTTCCTAAGACATTAAAGTGACATCTCTAACGGGGTAGGTGAAATAGTAGACCGAAGTGTCAGAAATGTATGACATGTCACATCTGCAGTCTACCTCAGTCAACTCGAGATCTGTGAAGATATTTGAATAGCTTTCAATGGCTACTTTCCAACGGAAGGATTGGGAAGGAGTATAAATACGTAAGAGCTTCAAATATCGAAGGTTGATGGAGTTGCTGAGTTTAGAGAAGTGGTGGACTAATCTAACCAACATAAATAATGAGAGACCAATGAAGTTCTGAAGACTCACTCTACAATCCACCAAGAACACTTAGAGACGAAAAAAGAAAAAAGTAGAAGTGAGAGTTCTACTACAAAAAGAGTGTTCTGAACTATCGAGAGATAGAAGAGCATTAATGTCATCTTAATGTACATCATGAGAAGACTCTAAGTACCATAAATGAGAGCTCATAGTCATCTTAGCAAGTCCATCATGAGAAGGCATCAAGTATCAAGAAAGAAGATCACCAACGTCATCATGGTGGCAAGCATGAGAAATTTTCCAAGTACCTAGCAGAAGAGCTTACAGTCATCTTAGAAACCCATCATGTGCAGCCATCAAGTATCAAGAGGAATGATCTTCAAGGCAGTTCATCAAGGGATCATCAGAAGTGGTTGAGTAACTGAAGAAGTTGAGCATCATGCAACACTCAACTGCACTTCAAGGATGATCACGCCAAGCTGCTAAGTACAGAAGATGTTCAGAGCTTAAAGACATCTTAGTAGCTCAACACCAACTCCAACAAACAAACAAATAACTCAACAACAAGAAGCAGGACCTGAGGGGTCCTTGTCCGGAGGGAATAAATGAAGTTCTAAGCCTGCTGGTCTTGAAGAGTTCCTAGGGAACTAGAGAAGTTCCAAGGCTACTGGCCTTGAAGAGTTCTTAGTGAACTAAAGTCCCAAGGCTGCTGGCCTTGAAGGAATCTTAGTGATTCAGGGTGCTGCCCTTCCTTAGTGGAAATCCTGCTAGTTAAAAGCAGAAGAGTGGATTAGGAGCTTGAGTCTTTGAACCACTTAAAACCCCTTGTGTCTTTTTCTTTATGTCATTTACATTATGTGCATTTACTGTTATAACTGCTATGTATGTTTTAACTGCTTACCACTGAACTAACTCTACGCAACAAAGTATGTATAATTATGAATATATCAATGAAAGGGATCTTTTACTTATTCCACTGTGCTTGAAAAGATTCTTATGTTTGTCACATGCTAAATTATTTGCAATACAAAATAAATCAGAAAAGTATTTGAAAGTGAAAGGATCTAATCAACCCCCCTTCTAGATCTATTGTGCCTACGGGGAACTAACAAGCATTATTGGCAATGTCTAGAAAGTTCTGTCAAGGAGAGGTTTGGTCACCTAATTGCGCGCCAGTAAGGAGAAATCCATATCGGAAAGCCACCTCTTTCTTGGGAACGGCTTGGTTATCGTAATTGTGATTCTGTAATATTATTTGTGAATAATTAATTATTGATTTATATGATAAGGAAATATTTATTTGATACGGATATAAATGATGGGTTTATTTATTTTATGTGGTTATAATTGAAGGAATTAATGTTGAGGTGTTTTATCAGTATTTTTGTCAGAATGGAGGTATTAAAAATCAAATTAGTATTTTAACGATATATTGCGTGAGTTATAATTTTTAATCCGACCGTTGGATCGTTGTGATTTTTGGGATATGTTATACATATATAAGTTGAGTATGTGTCCACAAATTTTGAACCGTTAAAAATGAACGAATGATTTGTTATGAATTTTAAGAGGTGACTGATTCAGAAATTAGGTTTATAAATGATTTTGGTGGGAAATTCTAGAATTGAGTGGGCCCCACTTGTGGTTGGTGAAGAAATGTACTGAATTTTATTTCAAATGTGGTGGGTGGAAATAGTAGCAGGTAAAGCCATCAGGTAGCAGGTCAAGTCTACTTCGGTGTGCTAATATTTTCCTATAAATAGAGCGCTAAGTTAGAATTAAAAATCACACCAGAAACATAAGCTTTCTCTCTTTCTCTCTCTATATTATCGAGCGTATTTTGTGAGTATTTAGATACCTTGAGAGTTCTTTATCAAGATACAAGTTTCATTCAAAGATCACTTCCAACCTTTCATTCAAATCTTTGTTTCTTTGGGGTAAGGGATGTTATTTTCTTCTTAAATGATATTATTTTCTTCAATATCTGAAACTTTTTGTGTTGGGGTTACTATTCACGTATACGACACTATTTATGTATACGGCACTATTCACGAATACGGCACTATTCACCAAAGAATGAAGATTTTCCTTTTTGTCCAAGATATCTATTATGGTTACTATCTTTGATTGTATCCATGTTTTGATCTTTATTTTTGAATCCTGCTTCAAAATTGGTTATTATGGAGTATTATTGATCCTGGATAAACTGTTAAACGAATCCCTACTATTTGTCCTTCGGTCTCACTAGATTCATTTTCTTTAAAATATTTTTCATCATCCTCAGTCTTAAATGATGATATTATTAAATATCTTTAGCCTGTAGTGCAAAGATGAATGATTAACTGATGAATATCTTTGGTCCGTAGTACAAAGATGAACAGGTGTTGAGATGAACATGACCAACTGGTGATACAAATGAATATTTTTGGCCTGTAGTACAAAGATGAATATTCGATTAAAGATGTATATTGATTGTTGTTACAGGGATAAAATATTGATGATGGACTTTTAAATCTTAGAAGATAGTAGAACTCATTCTTTACTTGACTCTTCTATGGATTGTTGTTTCCGCTGCATTTGTTGATCTAAAACTTGTTTTCTATTATATTCTATCAGATTTTCCCCTGTTGAAGACTAATGATAATTTGTTGTATATTATCTTAGTCATAATATTCTTTACTGGGCTAGTTGAGCTCACCCTTTTCCTTTTTGTTCCATTTTTCTTCTCACGAGGTGAGAAACATAGCGAGATCTAGTCTGGGGTATGGAGTGATGGTTCTAGAAAGATGTTTTAGCAAATCCTCACTATTTACGTAAAATAGTGTATGAATAATTGTAATGAGGACTTATTTGAGTGTTGATATTGTCTATAAGACAATATTTGTATTTAAACTCACAGTATGTGTTGTCATATTTTGCACGATAATTATATTATTGAAGTTGTAGTTTGTTTTCTGTACCATGTATTTGGCGACTGAGAATGGGTGTTGTATACCTATTTTGGAGGCGTCACAATAACAACATGTGAATGAACAACGAATGCTGAACAACAATGAACTTGTTCTACGAATCAAAAATAGAAAACAAGTTTGAATTTAATATTTGAGGGTCTTAAGACCAGTATTTAGTTATTATTACCCCAACCTTAACAGTCATTTAGACTATACAGACCCTTTGTTACATACTTAGGGGGATCAACACTTTTTACCATGTATTGTGCACAAACATCTAAACTTTACACGTACAAAATCCCCTATGCTAGGGTTGTTCATCTTAGTTTGGATTTTGAATTTCCGCACTAAAGAAAGTTTAGTTTGGAACTAGCTTATCAGTGATTCTAGAATTTTAGAACATTATTCAATTATAGATCAATTCAATCAATAAAAGTTTGCCAGCTATTTGAAGGTTCAACACAATGATATATAATTGAACAACAACAATATATATTTGAACAGACATGGTATATATATATGTGTGTGTGTGTGTGTGCGCAATGGACTATGTGAGATCCTGAATTTTATGAAATGAAAGTATTCAATTTTCTTATAATTATTATGTTATTTAGTAAATGGTTAAATTGATAAAGGTTAAAGTTAAGGGTGATATTTAAAAATTTTGCAAAGTAAGCAAGTTGATATAAAATATTCTTTGTGTCGGGGAATATTTGATTGGTTGGGAAATATTCGTTTTAATAGGGAATATTCGTACAATGACACAATCATTGGTGAACCGCACAACGGAAGTATTGTCCTAGTTAGAAAATGACATGAATATCTTTTTATAAAAATAGCGGCGAAAGTTTTACCATTTAACTGTTGAACTACCCGGTAGTAAAAGTACAGTAATACGCGTGGTTGCATAGTAGCACACAATATTGATTATTGATGTTCACGTGAGAAATCACTCAGTTATACTCAATTATTGCTACAGTAATTGTTGCATCATATCTCTCATATTATTGATTCAATTGTTGTCACAGTATCATATGCATAATATGTTATTTTATTAAATCAATAATTGAGACGACAAAGTTATTCATATTATTATTTGCAATATTGATAATGTCTAGAAGTTCTGTCAAGGAGAGGTTTGGTCACCTAATTGCGCGCCAATAAGGAGAAATCCTTATCGGAAAGCCCCCTCTTTCCTGGGAACGACCTGGTTATTAAATATTATGAGTTATAATATTAATGATGAATAAGTTCGTGTTGATTAAAGATGAAATTGATAGTTCCATTGTGTTGGGATTATTAGTGTTAGTGGAAATCGACATTTATTTCGATAATAATTGATGTCTGGAAGTTATATTGTCCCATCGGGTAATTAATCGGATAAATGAGCAATTAATTTCTATTAATTCACATGCTTATAACTATTTGCTCACATGTGTGTACTATTGATTCACATGTATGTACTATTAGGAGAGGTGGTGCAAGATTGATAATACTTGCATGACTAAATTAAAAATGAAGGTATACATGAAGGTACTATACTGTAATTATTTTTTTCACATGTATAGAACTATTGAGTCACATGATTGTACTATTAATTCAAATGATATACTATTAGGGGAGGTGGTGCAAGTTTGATAATACTTGCAGGACTAAATTAAAAATAAAGGAAAAGATGAAGGTATTGTACTATAATATTTCGAGCCCCAAAATGTGCAATTATCGAAACTATATTTTTCTATAAATAGAAGTTCATTCTTTCTTCATTCTCACCAATTCATTAAGACTCACAAGAGAAATTATAGAGAGAGAAACTATAGGGAGAAAGAAGAAGAGTTGTCTGCTACTTCACTATTCCAGTATCCAGTCTTTTTCTGAGGTAAGGGATATTATTTATTTCATATTCTGAAGAGATATTATTTTTCATATTCGTATGAATTTTATTTTTATTTAACAGTTGTAAGGGATGTTATTTTTATTCAATATTTGCTTGAAATAATATTTCTTCCATACTCTATAGTATGTAATTAATATTATTTCATTTCAGATTTTGAATTCTATACTCATTTTGTTGAAGTTTTGGCTTCTATACTCCATGAAATTAGTAGAATATCCTTGATATTTGCGTTTCATCCAATATCTTTTCATGAAAATATTATTCTGAGCTTTCTTGATAATTATTGATCTTTTCATGACGGAGTACTATTCACGAGTTAATATTCACGGGTTACTATTCACCCAGTTACTATTCACTCAAATATCATTCACTCGGGTATTCGAGGCACTTTTTATGCCAGAGTACTATTCACAAGTTACTATTCATGGGTTACTATTCACCCAATTACTATTCTCCCGAATATTATTCACTCGAGTATTTTGGCTACTTTTCATGTCGGGGTACTATTCATGAGGTACTATTCCCGAAGTACTATTCACAGGATACTATTCACAGGGTACTATTTACCCAAAAAATACATTTCTTTTCTGTCCAAATTATTTTGGTACATGAATATTATTCTTGAATTTTACTCCACAAAGCAGTATCATGTTGACAATTTGTATATTTTTAAACTCTGGATAAATTTAAAGTCTTTAATATTTATCCTTGATTTCATTTGATTATTTCTTATATCATTGTCATCATCCTCATGCTTATATTGTGATGAAAGTCGTCTTTGGCTTACGTGCATGGATGGACTATTGATTGGTATGATTATGACCAGGGATCATTCGGTATAATCATGACCCGTAATGTTACAAATAATGTGGTAAAAGTCATCATTGGCCCGTAGTGCATTGATGGACAGTTGATGCTATGATTATAACCAGGGATTATTCGTTATAATCATGACCATTATTGAAAACACGAATATCCTTGGCCCGTAGTGCATGGATAATTCGTGGTCGTAATACTAATGAATATCCTTGTCAGTAGTGAAGGGATGATTCAATGATGTGGATTATTAAGCTGAGCCTCAGCGATAAAATATTGATAATACACTTTTAATTCGTAGAAGATAGTAGATATCATGCTCTACTTGACTCTCTAAAATACAGTTGTATGTCTTTGGCCTGTAGTGCAAAGATGAATTGTTAATGAATATCTTTGATCTGTAGTGCAAAGATGAATTTATTAGTATGATTATGAACAAGAATTGTGATTTGGTATAACCATGATTTTTGATGTTTCAAGTAAAGATAGGTGATGAAAATTATCTTCGTCCTGGGTGCGAATAGGAATTTAGAATCACAATTATGATTATGAGTTATTCACATGATTGTGGACGGGAATTGTTGATTGATGTTACAGGGATAAAACATTGTTGGTGGACTTTTAACATGGAGAAGATAATAGACCTTATGGTCTATTTGACTCTTCTAATAGATTGCTTGTTCCGCTGCAACTATGGTTGAAAATTTTTATCATCTACCATATGTTTTAAATCTCTGATTTATTACTGACGAAGGCTATTAATAATTTAGTTATCTTTAGTCATGATATTCTTTACTGGGCTAGTTGTGCTCACCCTTTTTGCTTCACAATTCCTTTCAGGTAATAAGAGTGTAGCTGGGTCAAGCGGGGGTAACAGGGGATTAGAACGGTGGTCTATAGCTGTTGAGGTTTCCCCTAAAATAGTATGGAAATAATTTCATTGAGAAATTTTAGATAAGTGTGCCATATTTTATATGTCATTTTAACCGTTGATTTTGGTGAACCGAATAGGGTGAGGTGACCCTAACTTTGGAAGGGTGTTTTGCCACTATCATACAAGATGTCTAATGACAGACGACTTCGTATTATCATAAGACAGGGTTGTGCACATGCACTTGTTGATTATATCTATGAGCACTACCTATATAATCTTGGAGTTTGGTTGAAATATAACTCTCAATTGGAGACAATGGAGATAATTATATGTCAAGAGAAGACTAACCATTGGAAAGAACATGAAAGTAATTTTCTCATTTTTTTGGGGTCTATTGGGTCAACCAAGGATAATTCTCAAGGCATATGATATCTATCATAACTTAGATGCATGGCCTCCCATGTATGAAGGTTTCCTTGATCATTTTCCAAAGATTTTAGTTTCTAAAATAGTTATTGATTGTACTTTTATGTAAAGTACCATTGTAAGGTGTTGTGGTCGAGGCACCATGAGAATTACATATATTTATTGTAAGACCCCAACTTATTATTAATGAAATTTAATTTTCTCTATTTATTATTTTGAAATAGTAAGGGTTGATTTGATTAATGTGGATAGTTATGGGTTAAATACGCAAATATTTCAAAATAAGCAAGTGGTTATAAAATTTTCATCGTTGTCGGGGAATATTCGTTTGGTCGTGGAATATTAAATCTTTGTTGGGAATATTATTTATGCATGCAATGACCATGTGTGGGCCCCATAATGGAAAGCGATTGGATGAAGAAAACGACAAATATAAGTTGTTTAAAAATAACGGCGTAGTTGTTACCGTTAATACTGTTAAAATACTTGGTGGTTAAAACACAGTAGCACACAGTATTGCACCAATTATTGATTCTTACGTAAGAAGGCACTACTCAATAATGGTTACAGTAATTATTGTTCAGTATTTTATTTTATTGATTTAATAATTGCTGCATTGATATTTTATATTGCCGTTGTTTCAATAATTGTCATTACACAGTATTTTTCATTATCGAAGCAATAATTCATATTATCTGAATAATATTATTAGATAACATTATTGGCAATGTCTAGAAAGTTACATCTAAGGAGAGGTTTGGTCACCTAATTGCGGCCAATAAGGAGAAATTCTTATTGAAAGCCCCCTTTCCACAGGAACGGCTGGTTGTCAATATTGTGATTCTCGTAATATTATTTGTGAATAATTAATTATTGATTCATATGATGAGGAAAATATTGATTTTATGTGGATATAGATGGAGAAAATTTTTAATATGACAATTGTTGAAAATTGAAATTTTATCTTTTTCTGATAAAATAATTTATTTAAATATATTATTATATTTTAATAATATAATAATGATGATATTTTTATGATGAATGTGGGATATATGAGTATATGTGGAGGAGGAGTATTTTTGTTACCAAAAATATTTAAAACATGTTTTATGTGTCGGTGGACCCCATTTCTTGACTGAAATTTGATTATAGCATGTAAAATCACCCGTTTGTGGATTTTGGTCAATTTCTGTTTGGAATTTGGAAAACCTTTCTTGTGCAAAGTTGTAGAGAATTGAATTTCCTATAAAAACTCGTGAGATTTGAATTTTCTGATAAAAGGGCTATTTATTATGAATTATTAAAGTTCCGAAGCTCCGAAATAATTGATTTTTGGAAGTTTAAAATAATTTAAATAACAAAAACGTTTTTTGTGTTTGGTGGGCATCTTTAACATGTGCTAGAGACTGAATTCAGATGCTTGGATGCGTAGGAAGATGTGGAAAAATAAATAATATTAATTTATTAATTTTTCTACTTTGGTGTTCTAAGCATTTTCCTATAAATAGGGTGCTTAGGTTAGAATTGAAAATCACACCAGAAACTGAAGTTTTCTCTCTCTATATTATCGAGCGTATTCTTATGAGTATTTTGAGTATATTTTGAGTATTGCTATACGGTGCAAGTTCAAGTCATAACCTATATCCGGTGTTTCAGCTAGAAGTACTGATCTTTCGAGGTAAGGGATATTATTTTTATTTTTTTTTCGTAATGATATTATTTTTTCAATATCATTATTCTGAAATATTGATCTGAAGTTTTTATCAAATTTAGAACTTTTGTTGTTGGAGTTACTATTCACGATACTTACACTATTCATTTAATCACGACACTATTCATCGAAAAATGAAAATTTTCCTTTTCGCCTAAAATATCTATTGTGGATACTAGCTTTGATTGTATCCATGTTTTGATCATTCTTGAATTTTACACCACTATGATTATTTTTGAGGTATGGATAAAATAAAGTACGAATCTTTAATCCTTAATCATTATCATTTTGTTTCACTGGATTCGTTTCTTTAAAAATATTTTTCATCATCCTCAGTCTTAAATGATGATATTATTTAATATCTTTGGCCTGTAGTGCAAAGATGAATGATTTCTGATGAATATCTTTGGGCCGTAGTGCAAAGATGAACAGGTGTTTAGATGAACATGACCAACTGATGAATATCTTTGGCCTGTAGTGCAAAGATGAATATTTGATTCAGATATATATTGATTAATGTTTGAGGGATAAAAGATAGCGATGAACTTTTAAATTCATATATAGAAGATAGTAGTTTGCATTCTCTACTTAACTCTTCTAATGAATTATTATTTTCGGCCATAATATTGATTTAAAACTTGTTGTCTATTGTATTCTATTAGATTTTTTTCCTGTTGAAGACTAATGATAATTTGTCAGATATTATCTTAGTCATAATATTCTTTATGGGCTAGTTGAGCTCACCTTTTTCCTTTTTGTTCAATTTTTCTTCTCGTGAGGCGAGAATATAATAGTATTTAGCCTGGGTATGGAATGAAGGTTCTAGAGAGAGTTGTTTAGTAGTCCTCACCATTTTTGTAAAATAATGTATCAATAAATGTGATGAGGATTTATTTGAGTATAGATATTGTCTAGAAGATAATATTTGTATTCAAACTCACAGCTTTTCTTGTTGTAATAATAAAGTTGTAGTTGTTTCGTACCATGTATTGACAACTCGGAATGGGTGATGTATACCTATTTTTGGGGCGCCACGGTTGGTATCGTAGCTTAGGGATATGATCTCAAGCGGAGATCGAGGAATAGAACTAGGAGGGAGAGACGAGTAAATCCTTCGCTAGTGTGTCCTACCTAAGCTTATTTGTTAGTTGGTCAGTATATAGGGATATTATGTGATATATTGATTTCCTTAATTAACCCTTGTTTTATGACAGTATTTGAGAATGTCGACTGAGAATATTAAAAGTGGAAATGAGACCGTGGAGACGCCTGTACTCACCAACGAGGAGAACGTGCAACAGGCTGGCAATGTTCCTCCTGTGAACAACACCACTGAGCAGATGATGAATGAGGGATGTTTAGAAGCTTTTTGCAGTTCATGCAAAATCAGACGAGGGAGACTCGTGTTCAAAATACAGGAGGAAATGATAGCAATTCACGGGTTGTCACAAATGCAAGCGATTCAAAGAGTTGGGACCACGAATTTAAAGGAAAGCCCGATCCGATCATGGCGGAAACATGGGACAAGCAAATTACCAAGATATTCGATGTCTTGGGATGCACAGAGAACAGAAGGTTCCATTCGCCACCTTTATGTTTCAGGGCGAGGCGGAGACTCTTGTGGTGGGAGTCTGTGAAGCGTACTCCATCGGTACGCACTCAAGATGTCTTGGGAGACGTTGTAGAAACTATTTAATGACAAATACTTTCACGAAAGTGTTCGCTATATGAAGGAAGTGGAGTTCATCGATTAGAACAAAACAACATGCGGTGTCTCAAAGACGAGGCAAAGTTTGCAGAGTTATCCAGGTTTGCACCTCATTTGGTGGAGAATGAGGAACGTATGACTCGGATGTTTCTGAGATGTTTGAAACCCGGCATACGACAATATCTCATTTCTCATAAATTTTCTCTCTATTCAGATGTTGTAAACATGGCTCAATTATTAGAGCGAGATAATGAGTACAGTCAACCGAGGGACCACAATCAGGATCATACCAACAAAACAACGATAACCAGCGGAGAAAGAAAAAGACGGATAAAAATGGTAACCACTCTGGTGGTAATCATGGCCATGAAAATAGAAGAAGCGAGTTAGAAGGAGATTTAAAAAAGAGGAGATTTAACAACGACCATTTGAAGACGATAGTGTCGACATCAACTGGTTCTAAGGGAGGAGAACGACCACCGGTCATATGCTATAAATGCGGGAAAGAGGGACATATCAGTCCAAACTGCCCACAACAGTTCAAGGTATGCTATAATTGTGGAAAGGAAAGACATATCGCTCGAGATTGTACGGTAGCGAAACCTAGTTCAGCGGGGACGGTGACTCAAAAGACTGTCCCAGAAATGTCAAAGTCAACGGTTCCTGGAAGAGCGTTTGTTGTGACTGGTCAAAATGCGAGGAACCCAAACGAGGTTATCACGGGTAAGCTATTTATAAATTCTTACGAAGTTTATACCTTACTTGAAACCGGTGCTACCCATTCATTATTCTCTCCTGCTTGTGCTCAACATTTAAACTTGACTCCGGAGAAATTAGACTTTGACCTATCTGTGGAAACTCTGTTAGGAGAAACTTTCATCACATCCACTGTTTATAAATCTTGTTTAATTCAAGTTGGCACCATCACCTTACATGTTGACCTTATCTCTTTAAAGATACTTGCTTTTGATGTGATTTTAGGGATTGATTGGTTAACTACTCATCATGCCAAAATTGATTATTTTCGTAAGGTTGTTAGTTTTCATATTCCTAACCAACCTGTTGTACGAATTCAAGCAACTAAACCATTAAAATCAATCACTATCATATCTAATCATAAAGCTATTCGTTTATTGAAAAACGGATGTCAAGCTTTCTTAGCCCATGTTATGGATTTGAATAAAGACACGTCAAATTTGAATAATAATCCTATTGTTATTGACTTTCCTGACGTATTTCCTGAAGAACTTCCCGGTCTACCCCCAAAACGTGAAGTTGAATTCTTTATTGATCTTGAACCTGGTACAAAGCCCATTTCTAAAACCCCATATCGAATGGCTCCTATTGAACTTCAAGAGTTAAAGGTCCAACTACAGGAGTTGTTGGACATCGGTTTGATTCCTCCTAGTACATCTCCTTGGGGTGCTCCTGTTTTATTCGTAAAAAGAAGAAAAGACGGAGTATGCGACTTTTGTATTGACTATCGGGAATTGAACCATGTCACCATCAAGAATAAGTATCCTCTACCTCGTATTGATGACCTGTTTGACCAGTTGCAAGGAGCACAATTCTTTTCAAAGATCGATCTTCATTCTGGATATCATCAGCTGAAGATTAGAATTGAGGATATTCCAAAGACCCGCCTTCGTAACTCCCAGACGGCATTATGAATTCTTAGTCATCTCTTTCGGATTGACTAATGCTCCTGCGGCTTTCATGGATATGATGAACCGAGTATTCAATGAATATTTGGATCAGTTCGTTGTTGTTTTTATTGATGACATCCTCATATATTCCAAAAGTCGTGAAGATCATGAGCACTATTTGAAGCTGGTACTCCAAAGGCTTCGTGAAAACAAACTATATGCCAAATTGAAGAAACGCGAGTTCTGGCTTGAGGAAGTAGCATTCCTTGGGCACGTGGTGTCGAAACATGGAGTATCTGTTGATCCGGCGAAGATTGAATCAATACAAATTTGGGAGCAACCGAAGTCGGTGACTGAAGTACGTAGCTTTTTGGGCTTAGCTGGTTATTATCAGAGATTCGTGGAAGGGTTTTCTCGAATCGCTACTCCGTTAACCTAGCTAACTCGGAAGGATACAAAATTCGTTTGGAGCGAAGAATGCGAGAAGAGTTTCCAAGAGCTCAAGAGGAGACTCATTTCGGCACCTGTTCTAACAATACCATCTGGTACGGATGGATTTGTTATCTACAACGATGCTTCAGGCAAAGGGTTAGGATGTGTTCTCATGCAACGTGGGAAAGTCATAGCCTATGCCTCGCGACAACTTAAAGAGTGTGAGAGGAATTATCCTACTCATGATCTAGAGTTGGCAGTAGTTGTTTTCGCGCTAAAGATATGGAGGCACTATCTATATGGGGAGAAAGTGGAGATATATTCAGACCATAAAAGCCTCAAATATTTCTTCACCCAAAAAGAACTCAACATGCGGCAGCGACGTTGGCTTGAGCTGTTGAAAGATTACGATCACACTATTCAATACCATCCTAGAAAAGCGAACGTGGTAGCTGACGCATTGAGTAGAAGATCATATACAGGAATGAGTGTGATGATGTCAAGTATACGCATAGAGCCAACTTTAATAGAAAAAGTTAAGGTTGCTCAAGCCACCGACCCGGAGCTGATGCGTATGAAGACGAAAGTACAAGAAGGTGCTATTCCGGAAGCGAGAATTGATGAAGAAGGAATACTTCGAGTCCACTCTAGACTTTGTGTTCCTAACGACTCTAATTTAAAGTACAAGATTATGATGGAGGCACACGATACACCATTTGCAATCCATCCTGGAAGTACTAAAATGTATCGTGATCTTCGACATACATTTTGGTGGAACAATATGAAGAGAGAGATTGCAAAGTTTATCTCGATGTGTTTAACTTGTCAACATGTAAAGGCGGAGCATCTAGTACCTAAGGGTCCGTTGAAACCACTTAAGATTCCGAAATGGAAGTGGGAACACATTACCATGGATTTCGTTATGGGTCTTCCTACGGTTTCTCAAGGCATCAATACTATTTGGGTTATTGTTGATAGATTAACCAAGTCTGCTCATTTCTTGCCGATACGGGAGACTTATTCCCTTGAATGTCTTGCTAGTATATATGTAAATGAGATTGTGAGGTTGCATGGCATGCCAAGATCCATAGTTTGGATCGTGACCCAAGATTCACTTCAAGATTTTGGGTTAGCTTGCAAAAAGCTATGGGCACGGATTTACTTATTGATTCGGCATACCATCTTCAAACCAGACGGACAATCGAGAGGACTATTCAAACTCTTGAAGATTTATTAAGACTCGTGTCCTAGACTTCAAGGCGATTGGGATAAGTATTTACCATTGGTGGAATTCTCCTACAACAACAGATTATCGTGCAAGTATAGGTGTGGCTCCATTTGAAGCATTATATGGACGAAAGTGTTGTTCTCCAATATGTTGGGATGAGGTGGGTGAAGCAACATTGTTGAGACCCGAGTTAGTACGTATGACTACCGAAAACATCCAAATGATTCGACAACGTATACAAATCGCACAAGATCGACAAAAGAGTTATGCGGATCTTCATCGAAAGGACGTGGAATTTAGTATAGGAGATCATGTATTGTTGTGAGTTTCTCCATGGAAGGGAGTTACATGATTTGGGAAGAGAGGAAAGCTCAATCCACGATTTATTGGTCCATTTCAAATTCTTGACCGAGTAGGAAATGTAGCCTATAGACTCGCGTTACCTCCGAGTATGTCTCATGTTCATAATGTGTTTCACATATATGTACTTCGTAAATATATGAAAGACCCGAACCACGTTATAGAGTTAGAACCGGACGAGATAGCCGAAGACTTAACGTACGAAGAGGTACCTGTCAAGATCTTGGATATGAAGGAGCATGTCCTACGCACAAAGGTCATACCACAAGTTAAAGTTCTGTGGAGGAATCATGCTATAGAGGAAATGACCTGGGAATTGGAAACGGAAATAAAAGCGAGGTATCCTCACCTTTTCGAAACACCAGGTACATACGTCAATTTGGAGGACAAAATTTCATAAGGATAGGAGGTTGTAAGACCCCAACTTATTTTTAATGAAATTTAATTTTCTCTATTTATTATTTTGAAATAGTAAGGGTTGATTTGATTAATGTGAATAGTTATGGATAAAATAAGCAAATATTTCAAAATAAACAAGTGGTTATTAAATTTTCATTGTTGTCGGGGAATATTCGTTTGGTCGTGGAATATTTCGTCTTTGTCGGGGAATATTCGTATGATGGCACAAGAACCATGTGTGGGCCCCATAACTAAAAAGCGATTGGATGAAGAAAACGACAAATATAAGTTGTTTAAAAATAACTTGTAGTAGTTATTCTGTTAATTAATCTTTGTTAAAATACTTGGTGGTTAAAACACAAGAAGATTACCAGTATTGCACCAATTATTGATTCTTACATAAGAAGGCACTACTCAATAATGGTTCTGAGAATTCTTTGTTCGGTATTTTATTTTATTGATTTAATAATTCACGCTTTGATATTTTATATTGTTGTTGTTTCAATAATTGTCATTTACAAAGTATTTTTCATTATCGAAGCAATAATTCATATTATCTGAATAATATTATTAGATAACATTATTGGCAATGTCTAGAAAATTCGCATCTAAGGAGAGGTTTGGTCACCTAATTGCGTGCAAGAAGGAGAAATTCTTATTCGAAAGCCCCTCTTCAGAAGGAACGCCAGTTGTCAATATTGTGATTCGTGTAATATTATTTGTGAATAATTAATTATTGATTCATATGATGAGGAAAATATTGATTTTATGTGGATATATATGGAGAAAATTTTTAATGTGACAATTGATGAAAATTGAAATTTTATCTTTTTCTGATAAAATAATTCATTTAAATATATTATTATATTTTAATAATATAATAATGATGATATTTTTACGATGAATGTGGGATATATGAGTATATGTGGAGGAGTATTTTTCTTACCAAAAATATTTAAAGCATGTTTTATGTGTCGGTGGACCCCATTTCTTGACTGAAATTTGATTATAACATGTAAAATCGCCCGTTTGTGGATTTCGGTCAGTTTCTGTTTGGAATTTGGTAAAACTTTCTTGTGAAAAGTTGTAGAGAATTGAATTTCCTATAAAAACTAGCAAGATTTGAATTTTCTGATAAAAGGGCTATTTATTATGAATTATTGAAGTTCCGAAACTCCGAATTAATTGATTTTTGGAAGTTTAAAATAATTTAAATAAGAAAAACGTTTTTTGTGTTTGGTGGGCATCTTTAACATGTGCTAGAGACTGAATTCAGATGCTTGGATGCGTTTTCTACTTTGGTGTTCTAAGCATTTTCCTATAAATAGGGTGCTTAGGTTAGAATTGAAAATCACACTAAGCTCAAGTTTTCTCTCTATTATCGAGTTTATTCTTGTGAGTATTTTGAGTATATTTTGAGTATTGCTATACGGTGCAAGTTCAAGTCATAGCCTATATCCGGTGTTTCAGCTAGAAGTACTGATCTTTCGAGGTAAGGGATATTTTATTTTCGTAATGATATTATTTTTTCAATATCATTATCTTTGAAATATTGATCTGAAGTTTTTATCAAATTTGGAACTTTTGGTGTTCTGAGTTACTATTCACGATAACGACATAATTATTCACGATATCGACAATATTCACGAATACGGCACTATTCATCGAAAAATGAAAATTTTCCCTTTTCGTCTAAAATATCTATTGTGGATACTAGCTTTGATTGTATCCATATTTTGATCATTTTTGAATTTTACACCACTATGATTATTTTTGAGGTATGGATAAAACAAAGTACGATTGCTTAATCCTTAATCCTTGTCATTTTGTTTCACTGAATTCGTTTCTTTAAAAATATTTTTTCTCATCCTCGCCTTAAATGATGATATTATTTAATATCTTTGGCACGTAGTAGTAAAAGATGAATGATTTCGATGAATATCTTTGGCCCGTAGTGCAAAGATGAGCAGTGTTTAGATGAACATGACCAATCGATGAATATCTTTGGCACATGTAGTGCAAAGATGAATATTTGATTCGGATATATATTGATTGATGTTACGAGGATAAAAGATGAGCGATGAACTTTTAAATTCATATATAGAAGATAGTAGTGCATTCTCTACTTAACTCTTCTAATGAATTATTATTTTTCATTGCGAATATTGATTTAAAACTTGTTGTCTATTGTATTCTATTAGATTTTTTCCTGTTGAAGACTAATGATAATTTGTTGTATATTATCTCACCATAATATTCTTTCTTTGGGCTAGTGGAGCTCACCCTTTTCCTTTTTGTTCCATTTTTCTTCTCGTATAGGCGAGAATATATAAGAGTATGCAAGTCGGGGTATGGAATGAAGGTTCTAGAGAGAGTTGTTTAGTAGTCCTCACCATTTTTATAAAATAATGTATCAATAAATGTGATGAGGATTTATTTGAGTATAGATATTGTTTAGAAGATAATATTTGTATTCAAACTCACAGTTTTACTGTTGTAATAATAAAGTTGTAGTTGTTTCTGTACCATGTATTGACAACTCAGAATGGGTGATGTATACCTATTTTGGGGGCGTCACATTTATATTAAAACTCACAGCGTATGTGTTATTGTACTATGCATGATAGTTCAACAGTTGTATAAATAAAGTTTGTATTTGATTTCTGTAGTGCGATATCTAGCAACTCAGAATGGGTCGTGTGGACCTATTTTGGGGGCGTCACAGACTATATTCAAAATAGTTAGGAAAATTTCCATTTAAATAATGAATTAAAGCAGTATATGCTTTGAATAGAAACAATAAGACTTAGGATGCTCGATGTAACGAATTAGATTACAAGAGCTTGTACAATCATACACAATATAGATTAGGCTTGATCAACTTTAACTTAGAATCTAGGAACTTGTACAATGATAATTTAAGAATAGAAAGCTTACATTCATATAAAGAGAATGAAGTTGAGAAACTCGCTCAATAGAAGTTTAGGATAAAGAACTTGCATTCATTAATAAAAGAATTAAGTTAGGAAACTTGCCTCGAGTGTAAGCTACACAAATATAATAAATTTTCACCAATTACCCTACATATACCATTAGAATCACAATACTAATTAGTTATATTAACATCAATTTCATTAGTTTAGTTTCCATTTTAATCAAGTCTATAATCCTTAACTTAGGACTTCATTATCCTACTCATTTACGTAACACGAAACTTAATTCTCAATTATATCATAGTGTACGACATGGTGATTGCAAACCAATTCCAATTTAAATGACATCACATTATGAACTTTCACAACTTACTAATTCATAATCTATAGTTTCAACATTGTGATTACAACATGTTGTTATGTCTTATAACATGTTTTAGGGTCATTAAAATAAGCTAGGTTAGCATTTCCAAAGTTATGTTGTTAACAACTCAACACTGGGTCCGATCGACCATCGCACTACGCGGTCGCTTATGACACTCTTTGTATCCAAAACGCCTGCGCGTCTCTAAGCACCGTAAATGTGTTTTGCAAAACACGAAATCAGACTCTATTATAGACCAAAAATCCCAATTCCACAGAAATTCACCAAACTTCAACATCTAAAACTTTGTAATAACATAGTTAAGCATGTTATTCATCATTCTAACTACATAAACATTACATATACTCAATTTTAAAGATTCAAAACAATAATTTCCCTAATTTCATCACTTTTAACACTTTTAGTGAATTCGATCGCCACGACTTCGTTTCTTAACCAATTAACACGATTTAAACTACGTTGTTTTTGTTTCCTAATATACTATCACAATCTATTATAAATTTACAGATTATAGCACATATTGAGCATCAAATTTTGTACTTGATTAAGCCATTTCATATAAGCATACACTAACATTCTAACTTTTTTCTTACAAAGCCAATTCTCACGAATTTGATTACTAACTACTGTATATAAATGACAATAACAGATTCTACAACACAATTATGCACACCCATAACCCATGTTTTATATTCAACAACTTATCAAAATCCCACTTCAAGAGAATGAAAATCACAAAACAAAAAATTATAATTAGGGTAGGTTATACCTTGATTTAGCAAGATGTTTAGCAAGCCCTTCTCTTCCTCTTGGCAAAATCACGGAGATTTCTCTCTTCCTCACAAATTCTCTCTCTTGCTCTCTCTGCTCTCAGTCCTTAGAGAAATACGTGAAATAACCCAATTGAGCTCTAGCTTTAGAAAATAGGTGCGTCATATAACTGATATGGCCACTCTTCCACGTACGTCAGGTCACAAACCCAAAAGGTTGCGTCAGTTCAAATAAGCCAAAGGCCACAAGGCCTTGTTTGGCTACCACAAATCCCCCCTACTAGATTATCTCAATAAATTTTTTATTATACAGTTTTTATTTGTCACACATGTAACCCATTTAAATAGCTTACACTTATAATTATAAAAATTATAATTTTTTTTATATTTATACTTATGATTAATAAATAATTATATATCTAATTTAATTAATAAATTAGACTTAAATATTACTTTATTTAATTTACTTATTTTCTAAATATTAAACAATTCATTTAATTTAATTATTCCATTAAATTAAATCTTTTAAATAAAAATTACCATTATTTAATTTAATTAACATTAACCAATTTAGTTACTAAATTAATACACCACAATTCATCAATTATTTTTTTTTCTTTTAATAAATAACTTATTTAAAAATATTTATTTAATTCAATAAATATTTAAATTAAATTATAAAATTTCTCGATCGTTACATCCTTCTCTTTTAAAAGGATTCTCTCCCTAGAATCACGACTCAAAAAATTTATTCGTTACATTCTTCCCTCCTTAACATGATTTTATCCCCAGAATCGCTATACAAGATCAAGCAAATAACTGAGGATAATTCTTCATCATAACGTCTTCTAGTTCCCACGTAGTTCTTCAGTATTGTGGTTTCTCCAGACTACCTTTATAGAAGGTATCACTTTATTCCTCAGTACTTGCTCTTTTCTGTCAATAATTTGAACAGGGACTTCTTCATATGACAAATCTCTCTCAAACTATAAGGGCTCATATTATATCACATGTTTAATACTGATACATGGAAAATATTATGAATATGCTCTAATTCCGGAGGTAAAGCTACCTCGTATGCCACTTCACCAACCCGTCGAAGCACTTCAAAAGGTCCTATAAACCTAGGGCTTAATTTCCCCTTCTTGCCAAACCAAATTTTACCATTCCAGGGAGATGCTTTTAAGAAAACAAAACTACTAACATCGAATTCCCAATTCTGTCGGTGTTGATCGACATATTTCTTCTGTCTATCATGTGCGGCTATCAATCTTGCTCGAATAACCTTGATGATCTCAACGGTATGTTGTACCAATTCTAGACCCAATAACTGATGTTCACCTACCTCATCCCAGCATAACGGAGTTCTGCATTTCATACCGTATAACGCTTCGTAAGGCGGCATGACAATACTCGCGTGGTAGCTATTATTATAAGCAAATTCGGCTAATGGTAGATGGTCATCCCAATTTCATTTGAAATCCATGATACATGCTCTGAGCATATCTTCTAGTGTTTGGATGGTTCTCTCACTTTGTCCGTCGGTTTGAGGATGGTACGCTGTGCTCATTCTCAGCTGTGTTCCCAAACATTCTTATAATCGTTTCCAGAAATTAGATGTGAAACGTGGATCTCTGTCTGATACAATGGACACATGTACACTATGTCTTGAAATAATTTCCTTCACATATAGTTTTGCCAACTAATATAGGTTAAATCTAATCTTAATTGGCAAAAAGTGTGCCGACTTCCTCAATCTATCGACAATCACCCAAATGGCGTCATACCCTTGTTGAGTCATTGGAAGACCTACCATAAAATCCATTGTGATATGCTCTCATTTCCATTCTGGTATCTCCAATGGTTGCAATAATCCTCTTGGCCTTGGGTGTTCAGCTTTAACTTTCTAAGATGTTAAGCATTTTTCCACGCACTCAGCCACATCCTTTTTCATATTCGGCTACCAAAAATGATGTCTAAGATCCTGGTACATCTTTGTACTCCCAGGGTGAATTGAATATCTTGAGTTGGAAGCTTCATTCAAAATTTCCTCTTTAATCTCTAGTACTGGCAAAACCCAAATTCTCCCTTCGAATCGAAGTAACCCTTCCGAATCGATTTTGAATTTGTTTTCCTCACCTTCGGATACTTTTCTTCTTATCTTTTCATAGTCTTCATCCTGAAGTTGTGCATTCTTCACCTTATCTATCAACGTTGAACCGTTTCCCATCTGGAACAACTTCTCGTCTGATTCCGTCGGATATTTAATTTCTAACTCCATCTTTGCCATTTCTGACACTAGCTTCTCCTGAGTAGTCAACATCATTAACTTCTTTCGTCCCTTCCCACTTAAAGCATCAGCAACAACATTCGCCTTACCGGGATGGTAGAAAATCTCGCAATCATATTATTTGATCAACTCCAACCATCTTCTCTGTCTCATATTCAAGTCTTTTTGTGTAAAGATACACTTCAGACTTTTATGGTCGGTATATATCTCACACCTCTCTCCATAAAGATAATGTCTCCAAATCTTCAAGGCAAACACCACCGCGGCCAACTCTAAGTCATGAGTCAGATACCCTTTCTCATAATCTTTCAACTAACGTGATGCATACCCAATAACTCTACCGTTCTGCATAAGAACACAACCTAGTCCTTTATGCGATACGTCACTATATACCACAAAATTCCTTGTATCATCAGGCAATGATACCATAGGTGCTGAACTCAACTTCTTCTTTAATTCCCGAAAACTTTCCTCGCACTTCTCTTTCCAAACAAACTTAACCATCTTCCGAGTTAAATTCGTCAATGGAGTTGAAATCTTGGAAAAGTCTCGAATAAAACGCCTATAGTAACCTGTCAATCCTAAGAAACTCCTTACTTCTGACGGCGTCTTTGGCTGATCCCAATTTATTACAGCTTCAACCTTCGATGGATCTACCGAAATTCCATCCTTATCAATTACATGTCCGAGAAACTGTACACGTTCCAACCAAAATTCACATGTTGAGAAGTTAGCGTACAACTTCTTTTTCTCAACGTCTCCAATGTCACTCTTAAGTTTTCAACATGTTCCTCCTTGGTTTTGGAATATATCATCGATAAACACCACCACAAATTTGTCTAAGAATGATTTAAACACCCTGTTCATCAAATCCATGAATGCTGCAGGTGCATTGGTTAAACCAAATGACATAACCAGAAACTCGTAATAACCATACCAAGTTTTAAATACTGTCTTCACTTACATCTTCTGGCCTCACCTTCAACTGATGATAACCACTCCTCAAGTCTATCTTTGAGAAATATCTTGCTCCCTTTAGTTGATTGAATAAGTCATCAATTCTAGGTAACGGATACTTATTTTTTATCATGACCTTATTCAATTTTCGATAGTCAATGCAGAGCCGCATCGATCCATCTTTCTTCTTGACAAACAACACCGGTGCTCCCCATGGCGAAACACTCAGTTGGATATACTTCTTGTCAAGCAATACTTGCAACTTCACCATCAACTCTTTCATCTCTACCGGGGCCATTCTGTATGGTGCTTTAGATATCGGAGCCGTTCTTGGAAGTAAGTCAATCACGAACTCGAATTGTCTATCCGGTGGAAGACCCGACAAATCGTCTGGAAATACATCTGCAAAATCTCTTATGATCTGTATATCTTCTAAATTTGCACTCTTCTTCTGTGTATCGACTATATAAGCTAAATATCCTTCACATCCTTGTCTCAACAACTTCTTGGCTTGCATCACCGTCAGACAACTTACTTGTCGAGGTGAATTGCTACCATAGAACACAACCTTTGATGGAATCATAAGGTTAACAGACTTCTTTTGGCAATCAATTACTGCTCCGTAATTGAATAACCAATCCATTCCCAGTATAACATCAAACTCACCAAGTCTAATTGGTATCAAATCTACCATCATCTCATGATCCTTTATAATCACCCTACAATTCCTATATATGAATCTAACACGAATCACTTCCTTATTCGCAATCTCAATGCTTAAGGGAAATTCTAATTCTTCTTGAGGCAAATCTAAATTCTGAGCAAATTCATCAGATATAAATGAACAAGTAGCACCCGAATCAAATAGCACAAAAGCATTAATACCATTAATTAGAATGATACCTGACACCACATCCTTAGACTGCACAGCATCCTGCACGGTCATATTGAAAGTCCTCGAAGTAGGTCAGCTTGACTGTGTTGGTCCAGTGATAGTCAATGCACCACCACCGTTGTTGTTTCCTTTTCCTACACTTGCACTTCCCGCTGGCTTCTTAGGGAAATCACGAGCCATGTGATCCTTCGAACCGCAGGTAAAACATGTTCCTTTCTTTGGGCTAAAACAGTTCAGTGCAATGTGTCCCTCATGACCACAGTTGAAACACACTCACTTTCCCTTCAAACATACCCCAATACGGTTCTTCTCGAACGTCGTACAAGCTTTAAACTGTTTCTTCTGCTGACTTCCTTGCTGTCCTCCTGCAGTCGAATTCTCACTCCACTTCCTCTTCTGATTGTTACTTCCAACGTTATTTCCACCAGCCTTATTTTCATTCTCATTCTTCCTCTTCTTCTATTCTTGATTGTACTTGGTCAAGGCATCGCTTCCACCTTCCGCGATAATTGCCTTCTTCAGTACAACCATAAATGTATTTAACTAGAACATTGAAACCTTGCTATAAAGTCAGGGTTTCAATCCTTATTTGAACCTTCTCACATTACGCTCATCGGTATTGACTTGATAAGTGGTAAACCTTGCCAACTCATTAAACTTCACAGCATATTCTGGCACCGTCATGGTTCCTTGTTTCAGCTCTAGAAATTGCACCTCGAACTGATTCCAAGAACTCGCTGGAAAATACATTTTGAAAAACATCTCCTTAAATCTATCCCACATTATCACTCCTTATCCTCCATGAACCGTATTTGCCTGCCACCAGCAGCTAGCTTCAGACTTCAGCATGAACGTTGCGAAAGCAGTCTTTTGATCTTCTTTAACTCTAGCAACATCAAACACCTTCTCCATTTCCATGATCCAGGTTTGGGCTTCCACTGGATTCATAGACCCTTGAAACTCTGGTGGTCTAACCGCTTTGAATTCCTTGAAGGTCGTGACTTGAGCTTACGGTTGATTCGCAAGTGCTCCTGTTAACAAGGTTACCAACTACTGAACCGGGTTAGCATTGGCCTCATTATTATTATTAGTAGACCGCTTAAGAGGTTGTTGTTGACATGGTTGTCTTCTTCTAGGAGGCATTTTCTGTTAAGATATACGCTTATTAGTGCATTACTCAACTTCTTGAGTATTTAAAGTTTAACTTAAACATTCTAATGTTAAAGCTATAACACACAACATTTCAAATAAACTCTGATATTTTATTCATTCATAACGTTTTTAAAACACAATAAAGATAACATAACCGCTATTAACATTCACTTTCCTGAACTAAACAAGTTTCAGGATTACATATTCATACTACCCCTTTATTCATCTCAAAATAAGGGATTCACAATTTATTTACTCACTTACTTAACCACACATTATTATTATTATTATTCTTATTCTTTCTATCTGGGCATATTAAGACGTCGTAAGGCTTCTCTACGCTCTTCCTCCATAATATGATACGCCGTTCTACGATCCATCACGAACCACGACGACTCTTCAAGCTGAGGTGGGTAATAAAAGACTCGATCATGGGCCCTATCAATCGCATAATTAAAGGCGTAATCCATCTCATTCATCTTGGCCTTCTTCACCTGAACTTTAGCCTCAACACGGTCTGCACGTTGAGTTGCCTTCATCCAAGCATCCTCTACTCTCGCACGCTTAACTGACTCCTCTTTGAAGTCATCGTTTAACTTTTCCATATCAGTCTTCATCTTCTCATTTACCGCCAATAGATCTTCATGCTGACCCTTGGTATGAACTAGGTTCCTGTGAGACCCCAAATTTTATGAATAAAGATTTAAATTTCTCAAATTTTTTTTTTGAATATTATGGTGTGGATTTGATATAATGTTATAGTTGTGGGTAGTATTTATAAATTTTGCAAAGTATGCAAGTTATTATAAAATATTCGTTTGGTCGGGGAATATTCTTGTTGTCGGGGAATATCCATACGACGGCACAATCATTGGTGGACCCCATAACAGAAGTATTGTCATAGTTAAAACTACGTAATTATCTTTTATAAAAATAACGATTTAAAAATGTTACCGTTAAAACCTGTTGAACTACTCGGTAGTAAAAGTACATTAATACGGCTGTGGTTACATAGTAGCATTACCAGTATTGATTATTGATGCTTACGTAAGAAGTCACTCATTATACTCAATTATTGCTACAAGAATTGCTACATAATATCTCTCATATTATTATGATTCAATTATTCTCACAAAGATCATCTCAGATAATATGTTATATTATTAAATCAATAATTGAGATTTATTAGTTATTCATATTATTATTTGCAATATTAACAATGTCTAGAAGTTCTGTCAAGGAGAGGTTTGGTCACCTAATTGCGCACTAATAAGGAGAAATCCTTATCGGAAAGCCCCCTCTTTTCTGGGAACGACCTGGTTGTTAAATATTGTAAATTATAATATTAATGATGAATAAGTTCGTGTTGATTAAAGATGAAATTGATAGTTCCATTGTATTGGAATTATTAGTGTTAGTGAAAATCGACATTTATTTCGATAATAATTGATGTCTGGAGGTTATATTGACCAATCGGGTAATTAACCGGATAAATGAGCAACTAATTGCTATTGATTCACATGATTATAACTATTTGTTCACATGTGTGTACTATTGATTCACATTCATTTACTATTAGGGGAGTTGGTGCAAGATTGATAATACTTGCATGACTAAGTTAAAAATGGAGGTATAGATGGAGGTACTATACTGTAATTCGTATTTTCACATGTCTAGAACTATTGATTCACATGATTTACTATTAGGGGAGATGGTGAAAGTTTCATAATACTTGCAGGACTAAATTAAAAATGAAGGAAAAGAGGAAGGTATTATACTGTAATATTTCGAGCTCCAAAACGTGCAATTATTGAAACTATATTATCCTATAAATAGAAGCTCATTCCTTCATTATTTTTAACCAATTCACTAAAGCTATAGAGCAATTATTATAGAGAGAAATTATAGAGAGAAAGAAGAAGAGAAGTCTGCTACCTCATTATTCCAGAGTCTCTAGTTTCTTCTAAGGTAAGGGATATTATTATTATAGTAAGGGTATTATTTCTTTTGTATTCATGAAGAGAGTTATTTTTTCAATACTCGTAAGGGTTGTTATTCCATTCTTTATTATTATGTTGGAATAACCTGTCTATGCGAAGTACCGCATACATGGTGAAATTCTTCTGTTATTCCATTCTTTATTATTCTGTTGGAATAACCTGTCTGTGCGGTCCATCGCATGCCTAATGAATTCTTCTGTTATTATATATTTATATTCAGACTTAATATTGTTTAAGACTTGTTATTGTTTATGATTCTGCACAGATGTTTAAGGTTAGAATGACCTGGGATTGTATTTATTATGCAGATGGTGTAACCCCATAAGGGGAAGATTTATTTATTATTTCTATCTATTGCATGGTTTGCATTTATTTATGGGTAGATAGATAGATGATATTTATACAGTGAACACCAAATCCTGCAGAAATGGAAGTACCCAGATTTGGGGGTGTCACACTGTCTGTGCGGATTACGCATGACCTGATTCCGTTCTTTATTATTCTATTGGAATATCCTGTTTATGCGGATTACGCATGACCTGGTTCCATTCTTAATTATTCTGTTGGAATAACCTGTCTACGCGGACTATCGCATGCATGGTGAATTCTTCTGTTATTCCATTCTTTATTATTCTGTTGGAATAACCTATCTATTTGGATTATCAGATGCATAGTGAATGATCCTTCAGATTCATTCTTTATTAAATTTTGGAAAGGATCTGTTCATATGAATTATCGCATGGCGGTGAAAATCCATTTGCATAGATTCAGTATATTCTATTATACTAAATTCGAGATATCATTTCTTTTGTACTCATCATGGAATTTCATTTTCTTTGGTATTTTTTTATGAGTTACTATTCACGAGTTACTATTCACCTAGTTACTATTCACTATAGTATTATTCACTCGGGTATTCGGGGCACTTTTTGTGCTGAAGTACTATTCATGAATTACTATTTACCCGATTACTATTCACTCAAGTATCATTCACTCGGGTATTCGGGACACTTTTCGTGTCGGGGTACTATTCATGGGGTACTATTCCCAAAGTACTATTCACGGGGTACTATTCACCTGAAAAATATATTTCTTTTCTGTCCAAATTATTTTTGGTACATAAATATTATTCTTGAATTTTACTCCACAAAGCAGTATCATATTAACAATTTGAACGTTATTGATGCCTGGATAAATTAAATTATAAATCTTTAAAATTTATCCTTGAACTTGTTTTATTGAATTATTATGCCATTGTTGTAAGACCCCAAATTTTATGAATAAAGATTTAATTCTCTCGATTTTTTTTTTTTAATATTATGGTGTGGATTTGATATAATGTTATAGTTGTGGGTAGTATTTATAAATTTTGCAAAATATGCAAGTTGTTATAAAATATTCATTTGGTCGGGGAATATTCTTTTTGTCGGGAATATTCCTACGACGGCACAATCATTGGCAAACCTACAACGGAAGTATTATCGTATTTAGTAAACGACAGAATTATCTTTTTATAAAAATAAAGACGAAAGTGTTACCGTTAAAACTGTTGAACTACTCGGTAGTAAAAGTACAGTAATACGCGTGGTTGCATAGTAGCACACGATATTGATTATTGATGCTTACGTGAGAAGTCACTCAGTTATACTCAAATATTGCTACAGTAATTGCTGCATCATATCTCTCATATTATTGATTCAATTATTGTCACACTATCATTTGTATAAAATGATATATTATTAAATCAATAATTGAGACGACAAAGTTATTCATATTATTAAATTGCAATATTTACAATGTCTAGAAGTTCTGTCAAGGAGAGGTTTGGTCACCTAATTACGCGTCAATAGGGAGAAATCCTTATTGGAAAGCCCCTTCTTTTTTGGGAATGACCTGGTTGTTAAATATTGTGAGTTATAATATTAATGATGAATAAGTTTGTGTTGATTAAAGATGAAATTGATAGTTCCATTGTGTTAAAATTATTTGTGTTAGTAGAAATCGACATTTATTTCGATAATAATTGATGTCTGGAGGTTATATTGTTCAATCGGGTGTTCGGGGCACTTTTCGTGTCAGAGTACTATTCATGAGTTACTATTCATGAGTTACTATTGAAGAGTTACTATTCATGGGGTACTGTTCACCCGAAAAATATATTTCTTTTCGGTCCAAATCATTTTTGGGTACAATATTATTCCATGAGGAGATGTGCTAATTTTTCAGACCGTTGGTTGAAATTATAATAGTAAATCAATATGGGTCGTTGATTTAAAGTTTTAATAGTAACTTGTCCTTTCAGTTTTCCAAGAGTTATTTGTCCCTTCAGTTTTCTAAGAGTTATTTGTCCCTTCAGTTTTCCAAGAGTTATTTGCCTCTTCGGTGTTCCAAGAGTTAATTGCCCCTTCGCAAATAGTAGTTGTCTCTTCAATATTACGAAGAGTCATTTTGACCCTTCGTTAAGACCAAGAGCCACTCTCAGTTCTTCTATAAATAGAAGCTCATTCCTTTATTATTTCTTACGAATTCACTGAAACTCTAGAGAGAGAAACTATGCTACTTCACTTTTCCAATATCCAGTTTTTCTAAAGGTAAGGGGTATTATTCTTTCGTATTCATGAAGAGAATTATTTTCTTTCAATACTCGTAAGAGTTGTTATTCCGTTCTTCATTATTATGTTGGAATAACCTGTTTATGCGAAGTACCACATACAAGGTGAAATTCTTCTATTATTACATTCTTTATTATTATGTTGGAATAACCTATTTATACGAAGTACCGCATACATGGTGAAATTCTTCTATTATTCTGTTATTTATTATTCGCCTTAATATATCACGTATGCGTACGCGTTACCGGATTCGATTCCATTATTTATTATTCTCGCCGGAATATCTTGTCGTGCGTTTACGCGGACACTGGTTCTATTATTTATTATTCTCGTCGTAATATCACGTCTGCAATGCTATTTACGCATGACCTAGTTCCATTATTTATTATTCTGTTGGGAATAACCTGTCTATGCAGTCTATCGCACGCATGGTGAATTCTTTTGTTATTCCATTTCTTATTATTCTGTTGGAATAAACTGTCTATGTGGATTACCACATGCATGGTGAATGATCCTTTGTATTCATTCCTTATTAACTTGTGGAAATGATCTGTATACGTGGATTACCGCATGGCGGGTGAAAATCCATTTGCAGTTTCATAAATTCTATTATACTCAGTTGGTTAAAGTTTTGGCTTCTATACTCCATGAAATTAGTGGAATATCCTTGATATTTTCACTTCATCCAGTATTTGTTCATGGGTATATGTAGTATTAGCAAGTGTTATGATGAGTTATGTTGGTTATTATGTGAAAACACGAAAGTTTCTTAGAAATCACAAAGTGTTGAAAATCAGATTTTGGTGAAAATGGAACATGAAATTCAATTGACCATATCTCCTATTATATTTTGAATTTTTGAGTGTGGTCAAGTTCTAGAGTTAGATCTATGAGTTTTCTAACTTATCCAAGTGGAATCACTGGAAAAGGTGTTGTAGATTTTCGTATAGACTGATTTTAGCAAAGGAGTCAAAAACTGTAAAGTACTAAATAGCTACTGCCCAGAAATTTAAAAGGGCATTTTCAGCCACTTAATTTGTGAGAAAAATTCCTACCTTTTGGGACATGGAAATATATGGTATAAAGTATCTCCTGTCCAAAAATGAGCTCATTCCGACTTAAATTGAGCAAGTTATAACTATTTCAATATTTAGGTTTTTCCGACGAAAAATGCTATAACCGGAGTTCTATAACTCCGATAGCCATGCCATTTAAACTAGAAGCTCACGTTAACATGTGTAAGATCCTGCCAAGATTTGGGAATTTTTGGAGTTAAAATTGAGGTAGCTAATTTCTTAAGGAATTAATTAGAAATTGATTTTTGAAAAATAGTAAATAAATTTTAAAAATTTCGAGAAAAATATATGTTCAATATGGGACTATATTCTGCTAAATCCCAGAAAAGAAATATTTTTGGGACTGATTTGGTATTTTTCATGAAAATAATCTAGTTATGAGTAAATGAGTTAAATATGTTATGTGAAGTAACAAAATTGAAAAATAAGATTTTATGGCTTGAGAATCCTATATAGGATATATGCAGATTTTTGATAAGGTATTTGATCATTGGTGATGAAATCTTATGAGTATGACATTTTTGAATGATTAAATGCATTATTTGGTAAAGTATAAACAATTGAAATAAATTGTTTATAAGTTTAAGAAGTGATTAAAATATTGTTATAATATTAATAATATTAGATTATAAGTTTATTAAGTGATTGATAATATTTGGATAAATTTAAAGTCTTTAATATTTATCCTTGTTTGATTAATGGTTATATCATTGTCATTGTAAGACCCCAACTTTTATGAATAAAAATGAATTTTCTATCAATATCATTTTTGAATATTATGGAATAAATTTGATATAATGTTATAGTTATAGTTATGGGTAATATTTATAAATTTTGCAAAGTACGTAAGTTGTTATATAATATTCGATTGGTAAGGGAATATTCGTACGACGACACAATCATTGGCGGGCCCCACAACAGAATTATTGTCGGATTGAGAAAACTACAAAAACATTTTTATGAAAATAACGGCGGAAGTTTTACCGTTGATACTGTTGAACTACTTCTCAGTAGTAAAAAGTATAGTAATCGCTGCGTGGTTGCATAAGTAGCATCACGGTATTGATTATTAATGCTTATGTGAGAAGTCACTCGGTTTGATTCAATTATTATCGATATTTTATATGTTATTAAATCAATAATTGAGATGACGAAGTTGTTAATATTATTATTTGCATTATTAACGATGTCTAGAAGTTCGCCAATGAGAGGTTTGGTCACCTAATTGCGGCGCTTGATAGGAGAAATCCTTATTGAAAAGCTCCCACTTTCCTGGGAACGACCTGGTCGATTAATAGTGTGAATAATAATAATGATGATGACGTTTTATTTTATTCGTATCATTAACATAATAAAACAGAAAAACTTTTTATATAAAACAAAATACTTTTATAAAGTTATTCGTTTTATTAGGCTAATAGTAAAATCTTTTTATATAAAACAAAATACTTTTATAAAGTTATCTGTTTTATTAGATAATAATTAGAATATATTTTATTTTATTATGCATAGTATTTGCATAGTGCTTGCATAGTGTTTGCATAGTAAAATCTTTTTAAAAGTTATTCGTTTTATTAGATTATAAATAGAATATATTATATTTTATTTAAAAGATTTTGCTTTAAATATGGACCGTCCGATTAAAGTAAATTAATCTGGACCGTTCATGGATTGGTTACTATTCATTCCATTCTTTTATAAATAGAAGCTCATTCCTTCATTATTTCTTACGAATTCACTGAAACTCTAGAGAGAGAAACTATAGAGAGAAAGAAGAAAAGTATTCTGCTACTTTACTACTCCGATATCAAGTTTCTTTTACGGTAAGGGGTATTATTTTTTTTGTATTCATGAAGAGAACTTCTATTATTCCATCTTTATTATTCTGTTGGAATAACTTGTATACGCGGGCTACCCTATACTTGGTGAAATTCTTCTGTATTCCATTCTTTATTATTCTGTTGGAATATCCTGTCAGGCTTTTTACGCTTGGGACTGGTTAAAATCTTTTATTATTCTCGTTGGAATATCATTTTCGTGCTTTTCTGTGGGACTTGGTTTCGCTTTATTATTCTATTGGAACATCCTGTTGGTGTGAATTTCACCTAACCTGGTTCCGTCATTTAGTATTCTATTGGAATAACCTGTCTATGCGAAGTACCGCATGCATGGTGATTTCTGTTGTATTCCATTCTTTATTTTTCTGTTTGAATATCCTGTCGGTGTGTATTACGCCTGACCTGGTTCCGTTATTTATTATTCTGATGGAATAACCTTTCTATGCGAAGTACCGCATGCGTGGTGATTTCTTTTGTTATTCCATTCTTTATTATACTCAGTTGGTTAAAGTTTTAACTTCTACACTCCATGAAATTAGTGAAATATTCTTGATATTTGCGCTTCATCTAGTATCTTTTTATGGAAATATTCTTCTGAGCATTCTTGAATTTTACTTTACAAAGAAGTATCATGTTGACAATTTGGACATTATTAGTTCCTGAATAAATTAATTCTTGAACTTATTTTATTGAATTCTTATATCATTGTCATCATCCTCATGTTTATATTATTTTTGAAAGTCATCTGTGGCCTGTAGTGCATAGATGGACTTGGTATGTGTGACGCCCCCAAAATTCAGACACCCATATCTCAAATTTTTGGTGCATCACGTGCTACTACGAATATCTTACAAAATCATTAACAACGGAAATAATAGAATAATTTACATTGATGTAATATAAATATTCACGTCCCAAGGTACCGTAACCATTACTACAACAATTCTGTGATTAGCTTAATATAGCTTAAACATTCTTGAATACATCATAATAATCATAACAATAATAATGATACTTCTAGTCTTAAGGACTAAGTTATTCTATCGCCTTGCCCTTTCCCTTGTCCTTTCCTGAAGTACCGCCTTGCTCTGCCTTAACTGTAATGTTTTAGGAAGCAAGAATGAGCAAAAAGTTTGCCCAGCAAGTAATATAGCCAGAAGAACAAGCAGTTATAGCATTTAGATCTTTCAAGGGTATAATAATAATTGGTAGTTCAAGGATATCAAGAATACCAAGAGTATTCAATAGGTGTCGCTATGGACCGAAGGATATCAACATAATTTCAGGATTTATTCATTTTGAGGTTCAACATAATTGACTCATCGAAAGCAAATACTAAGGACCAAGAACTCTTACTAGAATTAACAGTATTACACTGTAATCCAATATCAACGAGTACAATAGGTGATCAGCCTAAAGTACCCTACGTTATACATAACATTTAATCATACTTATGTGCGCACGTTGGTTCCCCGACAATATATAATTTCCCCTTCTATGAGGGTTGTTCATCTCAGTAGATTTACGATAGTCCGCACCAAATCAATCGGTTTGGATAACTCTTTAACTCATAATAATAGTCTAAATTTAATCAAGGGCTTGAGCAGCTTTTTCATCATGCATTCAGGAATGATAAGTCCAATGCTTACAACAACGTCAAGGTATACAAGTGATTTTCGACTAGAAGCAAATATTTGCTTGATAAAATATGATTGATATGACAACAATTCAGCGTATAAAGTGTGTGAATTAAGGAACTTGCAACACAATAATAATAGTGTTCGGATACTTGCTCAATGTAAATTTGAGTGAAGTTAGGGAACTTGCCCAACAATAACAATAAGTTAGGGATAAAAAACTTGGATGATATAAGTAACAAGTTTTTAGGGATAGGAAACTTGCCTTTAGCGTTGATTACTACTAATAGCGAAAATCACCTCAACGTAACTATGTCATCCATTCTATTCATGTAAGTATAGGTATTCATTAGCCAAACACACTTGATATATATGAACAACATGTACACATAACACATTTTTCTTTCTATCTGTTGTACCCATCAAAACTCATAACTGTACACTAACATGCTTATACTATTGACCACTGCTAGCTTATTCATAATCTTTCTTCCTCGAAGTTCTAAGAGGTTAATTGCTTTAAGTAGACCATAACGTCTATTAATCCCACCGACCTTCTTCTACGCATGTTTGGAAGTATTAGATTTATTTTCCTGAAGTTAGTAAAATTCTCTATTTAGAACTTATTCGTGTACTAATATTTTATAACAGTATAGGAGTATTTATTAATCCATCTTTATATCAAGTTATGATGCTGTCTCCGAGTCCCAGGACATCTCGCCATGTCTAAAGATATTATGACTTGATCGAAGACAACGTGCTTCGTCCGAAGACATCGCGCTTCGTCCGAAGACATCACGCTTTGTCCGAAGACATTACGCTCTGTCCGAAGACATCACGCTTTGTCCGAAGACATCACACTTTGTCCAAAGACATCACGCTTTGTCCAAAGACATCACGCTTTGTCCGAGCCAGCTCCTTCAGAGACTTCGGTCTACACTATTTCGACAAAGTTTAAGTTCGTCGGGTTAATTTCATTAAGACTTTACTATATACATACAACCTAAGGGAATTTCTTAATACATGGTCTAACATGACCGAACCCATCAGTTGGTTCCTAAGTACGGTGCAGCTGCACCCCATGGATTTCAGAAGCAGTGAACATGCTCTATTTTGCAGAGTAGCCACAACTTGATTCCAGACAATTTTAACGTATTCATGCACGAAGGTAAACTTTCTAAACACCCTATATCCTACTAATTCATCATACTTGACCGATTAATCTGAAAAACCGAGAATCAACAAGACTTAAGTTAAGAATGGAGTAGAAATTATACCTTCTCGAGCTTTAACCTTGATATCTCCCACACTGATTTGGTAATGCTTAGCAACTAAGAATTCTTTACTCAGATTTCTCCAACACTCTTATCACTAAAACAGACTACCCTGGTGGCTTGTATTTAAAGAGAAAACATGGACTAGACACTTGCTTTACCCAATGTTGGGATTCATAGTGCAATAGAAATGAACAATGGTTACTTAAGGAGTTGTTCAACCACTCCATACCAGCTACTTAGCTAGCCATGCATGCCTAGGATTAGCAGCTTGAAAGTTTGCGTAAATAGAGTTTAGGCTACTGTTCTTTGTACTTGGTGACCCTAATTTGGGGACAAGAGAACAGATCTCAGACATATACAAGGGGCTAGTTATTATTGTAAGCGAATTCTATTAATGGTAAATGGTCGTCCCAATTTCCCTTGAAGTCCATCACGCAAGCTCTAAGCATGTCCTCCAACGTTTGTATGGTTCGTTCACTCTGCCCGTCAGTTTGAGGGTGATAGGCAGTACTCAATCTCAATTGAGTTCCCATTCGTTCCTGCAAACTTTTCCAGAATTTTGACGTGAAACGCGGATCTCGATCGGAGACAATCGACACCGGCACTCCATGTCGCGATACAATTTCCTTTACATACAAATTTGCTAACTGGTTCAAATTGAATCGAATCTTGATGGGTAGAAAGTGAGCTGTCTTTGTTAGTCGGTCTACAATAACCTAAATGGCATCGTAACCCTTCTGTGTCACCGGAATTCCAACCACGAAGTCCATCGTAATGTGCTCCCATTTCCATTCTAGAATTTCCAGCAGTTGAAGTAGTCCACTTGGTCTCTGGTGTTCTGCTTTGACTCTTTGACAAGTAAGACATCTGTTAACACACTCTGCAACTTCTCTTTTCAAATTAGGCCACCAAAAATGGTGTCGAAGATCCCAGTACATTTTTGTGCCTCCTGGATGTACGGAATACGTCGTATTGTGTGCTTCGTGTAGGATTTCCTCTCTCAGTTCGATTACAGCTGACACCCATACTCGACCCTCGAATCTCAATATACCATCCTTATCTACTTTAAACCTTTCTTCCTTATCTTCTATTATTCTCTTCTTTATCTTCTCACATTCTTCATCTTTCTCTTGTGCTTCCTTTATTCTATCCAATAACATCGGGTGAGCTCTCATCATGAGAAATCTTCCTTCCACTTCTCTTGGTTCCTCCAACTCTATTTCCAACCTTTCCATTTCTCTTATTAAATCCTCTTGAGTTGTCAATTTGAATAACTTCTCCCTTCCTTTTCTACTCAAAGCGTCGGCTACAACGTTTGCTTTTCAGGGTGATAAAGAATTTCACAGGTCGTAATCCTTGATTAGTTCAAACCATCTTCTTTGTCGCATGTTCAACTCCTTACGTGTGAAGATATATTTGGACTCTTGTGATCCGTATATTTCTCACATTTTTCTCCATACAAATAGTGCCTCCAAATCTTTAATGCAAAGACTACCGCCGCTAACTCCAAGTCATGGGTAGGGTATCGTTTTTCGAAATCTTTCAACTGTCGTAAGGCATATGCAATGATCTTGCCATGTTGAATTAGCACACAACCAAGTCCTCTATGTGATGCATCACTATACACAACAAATCCTCCTGTATCATCTGGTAATGATAATACAGGCGCCTCACTCAACCTCCTCTTCAATTCTTGGAAACTCTCCTCGCATTTGTCCGTCCATACAAACTTCTCTGTCTTCTTCGTTAGATTGGTCAGTGGGGTTGCTATCTTAGAAAAATCTTGGATAAATCTTCGATAGTACCCGGCTAAACCTAAGAAACTCTTAACTTCTGTTGGCATCTTCGGCTATTCCCAGTTACTTACCGCTTCCACCTCTGCAGGATCCACGGAAATCCCATTTTGATCTATCACGTGTCCTAGAAATTGAACCTTTTCCATCCAAAATTCGCATTTTGAAAATTTTGCGTACATCTTCTCCCTTCTCAATGCTTCCAATACCATCTTCAAGTGTTCGGCGTGCTCTTCCTTCATCTTTGAATAAATTAAAATGTCATCGATAAATACTACTACGAATTTATCTAAGTATGGCCTGAAAACTTAGTTCATCAAGCCCATAAATGCTGCCGGAGCATTAGTTAATCCAAATGACATCACTAAAAATTCGTAATGTCCGTAGCGAGTTCGAAACATCGTCTTTGGTACGTCCTCCTCTCGCACTTTCAACTGATGATAACCCGTTCGTAAATCTATCTTGGAAAAACACTTCGCTCCCTTCAGTTGATCGAAAAGGTCCTCTATCCTTGGCAATGAATATTTGTTCTTAATTGTCACTCGGTTCAACTTCCGATAATCGATACAGAGCCTCATCGATCCATCTTTTTTCTTTACAAACAACATTGGTGCTCCCCAAGGAGACACACTTGGCCGAATGTAACCCTTATCTAGTAACTCTTGCAATTGAATCATCAATTCCTTCATTTCTACTGGCGCCATACGATATGGGGCTTTCGAAATTGGTGCGGTTCCCGGTGCTAAGTCTATTATGAATTCAATTTCTCTGTCTGGCGGAAGGCCAGGCAGTTCGTTTGGAAACACGTCTTGGAAATCTTTTACCACTAATATATCTTTCATTTCTATTCTCTTTTGATGAATGTCCACTATATAGGCTAAATAACCTACACATCCTTTCTTTAACAATTTCTTGGCCTGCATCATCGTAAGGCAACACGATTGCTTGAGCGATGAGCTACCATAAAACACTACCTTAGACCGATTTGAGGTCTGAAGGTTCACACTCTTCTTCTGACAATCGATTATCGTAGCATGGCCGGATAACCAATCCATTCCTAATATCACATCAAACTCTCCCAGTTTAATCGGAATTAAGTCCACGTTTAGTTCGTGACCTCTAATGTTGGCACAACAGTTTCAGTAAACAAACTCTATGGAAATTACTTCCTTATTCGCAATCTCTACGTTCAATGGATTTTCTAAATGTTCAGGAGGTATGTTTAGTCGATTAGCAAATTCTTCAGACACAAAGGAGTAGGTAGCACCCGAATCAAATAATACATAGGCATTTATATTATTGATTGGGAGATATACGACACCACGTCCCTTGCGATCCTTCGCATCTTGGACGATCATGTTAAAGGTTGAGGCGATCGATTCGGTTGGATTGCGTTGGTCCGCCGATCATCAGCTTGTTGCCCCCTCCTTGCTGGCTGCTTCCTCCGTTGCTCCCCTTCTTTGGGAAATCCTTGATTTGATGCTCAGTTGAGCCACACGAAAAACATCCCTTGATCTTTTTCGGCTTTGGGTAGTTGGGTGAAATGTGCCCTTCTTGGTCATAGATTGTAGCAGAATATTGCGCCTTTCAAAGATTCCCTTGATGGTTTTTCCCGCATTTCGAGCAAGCTTCGCTTCTTTTCTTAAACCTTCCTTGAAAACTTTCTGACTGGTTGATGTTTCGGTGGTTGGTGTTGTTGTCGTTGTTGCGGTTATCCCATTTCCTCTTTCCCAAATAACTTCCACCACTGCTACTCCCTCCATGAGTCTCTCCTCCAGCATTCTTGTTCTTCTTCTCCTTGTTGTATTGGCTCAATGCCTAGCTACCTCCCTCAGCAATTATCGCCTTTTCCAATAATGTGGCGAAAGAGTCGATTTGAAGGACTGACACCTTGTTGAACAACCAAGGTTTTAGTCCAAGTTCGAAGCGTCAAAATTTCCTTTCTTTAGTGTCTACTTGATGTGTTGCGAATCGTGCGAGTTCATTGAACTTGGCCGCATACTGTGCCACTGTCATCTCCCCTTGTTTTAGTTCTAGAAACTTTACATCCATCCTATTCTTCATGCTCTTCGGGAGGTAATTCTCGAAGAACAAAGTCTTAAACCTTTCCCAGGTTATAGTCCCTTCTCCCGCTCTCTGTTGATTTGCTTCCCACCAGTAGTTTGCTTCACCCCTCGTCATATATGTAGCAAACACGGTTTTCAGTCTTCACCACACGAGCAATGGCGAAGGCTTTCTCCATTTCCTTGATCCACGCTTTGCGCTTACGATAGGAATTCGGTAGTACCCATGAATTTTGGAGGTCCTACACTCTTAAAGTCCTTGAAGTTTGCTACCGGAGCTACTTGGGGAATGGGTGGTACTTGTTCATTTCTTCCCCTAAGAGCCTCCCCTAACAAATCTACAAGCCTCTGAATGGGATCTACTTGTCCTCTTTCATCATTAACCGACTCTTCTGGAGCAGTTAATCTACGTCTGGGCGGCATTTTCCTACATTATAAAACTTCCATTTTTATTATCTAATTATATTACTTAAACAATTCTCCATAAAATGAATAAGATTTCAGAATACATTTCAGAACAAGATCATTTATATTCATATGCCAAATTGTTACATTACATAATTATCTCCCGCATACTTCTATAAATGACACAACTTATCCCCTAATATCACAAAAGATGGGGACAACCATTAACATACTACCCCTCTAACATAACTCAAAAGTTTGGGGTTTACAACATCTCACATTCTATATAAAGATTACAACAACAGATAATACACTACACAACGAATTACAACTAATAACTTTTAACGCCTAGACCTAATCTATCATTCCGCGCTCCACAACGCTCTGGTACTCCCTCTGAGTAATGTGCACCACCACATCTCGGCTTATGGTGTGCCGGGTCCATCCTCGCCTCGTCGGGTAGTGATTTACCCCATCAATCGGGTCCCTCCATGGCCGCATGCATGCAATGCATAGCTCATCCTATTCATCTTCCTCCTTTTCCACCTCACTTCATCTTCTAGATCGTTAGCCCTATCATTGGTCCCTTTCCACTTTTCTTCGAAATGGATCCTATCCATTACTTCCATCCTTAACTAAGTACGGATAGCTTCCTTCCCTGTCCCCTCGCTCAACTCCCTCTGCTCCATCTCTTCCAACTTTCCTGCCAGTTCTACATTCCTAGCCACCACCTTGTGAAACAAAGCCCCCATCCGATTCACGCCTCCTTACGGTGAGCAATCTCTACTTCCATCTCTGCATGACATTACTTTCTCTGGTGGTCTTCGTCCTTGACTTTTGGAATTCGGACTCTCTGTCTTTGGCCTCGGCCTCTAACTCCTCAATTCTGCATCCTAACTCTAAAATCTGCTCCTCATACTCCCCCAACATCCTATCCTCAAACGTAGCCTCGTCGGAGTCCCCCATGGGCTCATCCACCATACGCTCCTCCTCTGGATCAGACTCTTCGGGTATTGGCTCTATGTCCTCTTCCTCGTCATCATCATCGATAGGAACTACAGTTGATATAGGCTCTGCTATCAATGGTGCCTCATATACTACGTGTATGTCACGCGGCTCCTCTTCTACTACTCGGCTAGGTCCTCCCATTTCAGTCATCCTACAATCACCGACACAAGACAAAACAACCAACAACTCCATTAGAATCATAAGTTCATTGTATAGAATGAAGTTATATTCTGTAACACGATAAGTCCATCTTTATGAAAACTCTATATGAGTTTCATCCCTTTCCATCTTCTGAGTTCTCCTAAGTTATAATCTAAGGGCTCTCGCTCCTAAGGTTTATAACTATGGATTTGATACCAACCTGTGAAGCCCACAAAATTCAGACACCCATATCTCAAATTTTTGGTGCATCACGTGCTACTACGAATATCTTACAAAATCATTAACAACGGAAATAATAGAATAATTTACATTGATGTAATATAAATATTCACGTCCCAAGGTACCGTAACCATTACTACAACAATTCTGTGATTAGCTTAATATAGCTTAAATATTCTTGAATACATCATAATAATCATAACAATAATAATGATACTTCTAGTCTTAAGGACTAAGTTATTCTGTCGCCTTGCCCTTTCCCTTGTCCTTTCCTGAAGTACCGCCTTGCTCTACCTTAACTGTGATGTTTTAGGAAGCAAGAATGAGCAACAAGTTTGCCCAGCAAGTAATATAGCCAGAAGAACAAGCAGTTATAGCATTTAGATCTTTCAAGGGTATAATAATAATTGGTAGTTCAAGGATATCAAGAATACCAAGAGTATTCAATAGGTGTCGCTATGGACCGAAGGATATCAACATAATTTCAGGATTTATTCATTTCGAGGTTCAACATAATTGAGTACTGAGCAGTCACTAAGGACCAAGAACTCTTACTAGAATTAACAGTATTACACTGTAATCCAATATCAACGAGTACAACAGGTGATCAGCCTAAAGTACCCTACGTTATGCATAACATTTAATCATACTCATGTGCGCACGTCGGTTCCCCGACAATATATAATTTCCCCTTCTATGAGGGTTGTTCATCTCAGTAGATTTACGATAGTCCGCACCAAATCAATCGGTTTGGATAGCTCTTTAACTCATAATAATAGTCTAGCCGAATCAAGGGCTTAGACAGTTTTTCATCATACATTCAGGAATGATAAGTCCAATGCTTACAACAACGTCAAGGTATACAAGTGATTTTTGACTAGAAGCAGATATTTGCTTGATAAAATATGATTGATATGACAACAATTCAGCGTATAAAGTGTGTAAATTAAGGAACTTGCAACACAATAATAATAGTGTTCAGATACTTGCTCAATGTAAATTTGAGTGAAGTTAGGGAACTTACCCAACAATAACTATAAGTTAGGGATAGAAAACTTGCATGATATAAGTAACAAGTTTTTAGGGATAGGAAACTTGCCTTTAGCGTTGATTACTACTAATAGCGAAAATCACCTCAACGAACTATGTCTGTCCTATTCATGTAAGTATAAGTATTCATTAGCCAAACACACTTGATATATATCAACAACATGTACACATAACACATTTTTCTTTCTATCTGTTGTACCCATCAAAACTCATAACTGTACACTAACATGCTCATACTATTGACCACTGCTAGCTTATTCATAATCTTTCTTCCCCGAAGTTCTAAGAGGTTCATTGCTTTAAGTAGACCATAACGTCTATTAATCCCACCGACCTTCTTCTACGCATGTTTGCAAGTATTAGATTTATTTTCCCGAAGTTAGTAAAATTCACTATTTAGAACTTATTCGTGTACTAATAGTTTATAATAGTATAGGAGTATTTAGTACTCCATCCTTATATCAAGTTATGATGCTGTTTCCGAGTCCCAGGACATCTCGCCATGTCCGAAGATATTATGACTTGATCGAAGACAACGTGCTTCGTTCGAAGACATCGCGTTTCGTCCAAAGACATCACGCTTTGTCCGAAGACATTACGCTCTGTCCGAAGACATCACGCTTTGTCCGAACACATCACGCTTTGTCCGAAGACATCATGCTTTGTCCGAAGACATCACGCTTTGTCCGAAGACATCACGCTTTGTCTGAAGACATCACGCTTTGTCCGAAGACATCACGCTTTGTCCGAGCCAGCTCCTTCAGAGACTTCGGTCTACACTATTTCGACAAAGTTTAAGTTCGTCGGGTTAATTTCATTAAGACTTTACTATATGCATACAACCTAAGGGAATTTTTTAATACATGGTCTAACATGACCGAACCCATCAGTTGGTTCCTAAGTACGGTGCAGCTGCACCCCATGGATTTCAGAAGCAGTGAACATGCTCTATTTTGCAGAGTAGCCACAACTTGATTCCAGACAATTTTTAACGTATTCATGCACGAAGGTAAACTTTCTAAACACCCTATATCCTGCTAAGTCATCATACTTGACCTATTAATCTGAAAAATCGAGAATCAACAAGACTCAAGTTAAGAATGGAGTAGAAATTATACCTTCTTGAGGTTTAACCTTGATATCTCACACACTGATTTGGTAATGCTTAGCAACTAAGAATTCTTTACTCAGATTTCTCCAACACTCTTATCACTAAAACAGATTGCCCTGGTGGCTTGTATTTAAAGAGAAAACATGGACTAGACACTTGCTTTACCCAATGTTGGGATTCATGGTGCAATAGAAATGAACAATGGTTACTTAAGGAGTTGTTCAACCACTCCATACCAATACCACTTAGCTAGCCATGCATGCACAGGATTAGCGACTTGAAAGTTTGTGTAAAGAGAGTTTAGGCTATCACATTCTTTGTACTTGGTGACCCTAATTTGGGGACAAGAGAGCAGATCTCGAGACATAGACAAGGGGCTGGTTGATTCAAAGCCCATCAAGGCCATGCCACATTTTAATTTAACCAATACCTTGTACTCTTAGTTAAACTATTTTGTTGGATTCTGAATTAGATTCTAAATATCCCAAGTTTATTGGGCTAACTCAAAAGTCCATCAATTAACTTATTGGGCTAGACTCCCAATTTATTATTTGGACTTTAAACATGCAAATACTTAATCATCCTTCACTAAGTCCATCCTTGTCTTACACAAGACATTTCATGAACCTATCATAATTCTCCACATCCTAGCAATCATTAAGAGTTCAATTTTAATACAATTGAGTTACTCCCCTCATGCCACGTAAGCATTTATAAAATAAATAATCACCGGCCCTATTTATAAATCTAAATATTAAATCATAAAAGTTACGGGTATTACAGTATGATTATGACCAGGGATTATTCGGTGTAATCGTGACCATAATGTTACAAATGAGGTGGTAAAAGTCCTTATTGGCCCAAAGTGCATTGATGGACAGTTGTTGGCATGATCATGACCATTGATGAATACACAAATATCCTTGGCCCGTAGTGCATGGATAATTTGTGGTCGTGAACCTAATTAATCTCCTTGGCCGTAGAGCAGGGATGATGTGGATTATTTATTAAGCTATGTCTCAGCGATAAAAGTGATGAAAAACCTTTATAAATCATAAAAGATAGTAGATTTTATTCTCTACTTGACTCTTTTAATGGATTGCATGTTCCGCTGTAGTTAAACTTGATGTTTATTGTATTCTATCAGTTTAACACTGTTGAGGACTAGTGATAATTTATTCTGCATTATCTTAGTCGTAATATTTCTTACTGGGCTACTTGAGCTCACCCTTTCTTTCACTGTTCTCTTCAGGAAATGAGAACGTAGTCGGGACTAGTCGGGGAACGGAGTGATGGTCCGAGATGATGTCTTAGTAGTCCTCACTATTCTGTTAAATAGTGTGATAATAAATGTAATGAGGACTAAATTGAGTGTGGATATTGTCTAGATGACAATATTTGTATTAAAACTCACAACATGTATTTTGTCGTATTTTACACGATTGTTGTATAATCAAGTTGTATTTGAATTTAGTACCATGTATTTGGCGACTCAAGATGGGTGATGTATACCTATTTTGGGGGCATCACAGTTGGTATCAAAGCTTAGGGATATGATCCCTGGCTGAGATGTGAGATAAGAACTAGGAGGGGGGAGACGGGGAATTCCTTCGCTAGTATGACCTACCTAAGTTTATTTGGTATTTAATTGGTCGGTCAGAGTATAAGGATAATATGTGATATGCTAATTAACCCTTGTTTGGTAGAAGTATTTGAAAATGGCATCCGAGAATGTTGAGAACATCAATGGAGCACAGGAGACCGTTGAGTCTCCACAGATCAATAATCAGGATAATGTGCATCAGGAAGGCGACAATCCTAATGCAAATAACAACACTGACCAAATGATGAACGATGGAATGTTCCGAGGCTTCATGCAATTCATGCAACATCAGGCGAGAGCGTCTCCTGTCCAAAATATAGGTGGAAACACTGGCAACTCTCGGACAGTCACCGCCAAACAGTTCAAGGAGTTGGGACCACCGGAGTTTTTTGGAAAGCCAAAACCACTTAAGGCGGAGACGTGGATAAAGCAGATCAACAAGATATTTGATGTCTTGGGTTGCTCCGAGGAGCAAAAGGTTCCTTTTGCCACTTTCATGTTACAGGCAGAGGAAGATTACTAGTGGGAATCTGTAAAGCGTACTCAACCTGCTGCACTAAAGATGTCTTGGGAGAAGTTCCAAGAACTGTTCAACGACAAGTACTTTCCCAAAAGTATTCGTCACATGAAAGAGGTAGAGTTCATTAAACTGGAACAAAACAACATGACCGTGTCACAGTACGAAGCCAAGTTTGCCGAGCTGTCCTGGTTTGCGTTCCATTTGGTTGATAATGAGGAGAGAATGACGCGAATGTTTCTAAGAGGTTTGAAACCAGAGATACGTCAATATCTTATCTCTCATAAATTGTGTTTGTATCCAGATGTTGTTAATAGGGCTCAGTTATTGGAACGCGATAATGAGTCAACCCAACCAAAAGAGAGCAGCCGGCAAAATGATAATACCAGTGATAGCAGTCATCGAAGCGGTGATAATAAGCGTGGAGGGAATCAACATGCCAGAAATGGTAACCACTTCGGTGGTAATCATGGCCAAAACAATAAGAATGGACATTTCAAGAAAAGAAGATTCAACAATGATGGAAAGATGTCAGCATCAGCACCTGTCATTAAGGAAGGAGAACGACCACCTATCATATGCTTCAAATGTGGAGGGGAGGGACACATCAGTCCAAACTGTGCGATGCCCTCCAAAGCATGTTACAATTGTGGAAGAGAAGGACACCTGGCCCGATTTTGTCGTGCACCGAAGACAAGTCCAGCTGGGATGGAGGCAGCAAAGGCCGTCCCAGACAAGACAAAACCGGTTGTTCAAGGGAGAGCGTTTGTCGTGACCTCCCAGAAAGCAAGGAACCCGAACAAGGTCATCACGGGTAAGCTTATCATAAATTCTAGTGAAGTATATACCTTATTTGATATCGGTTTTACTCATTCTTTTATTTCTCCTACTCGCGCTCAACGTTTAAATTTGACTCTGGAGAAATTAGACTTTGACTTATCTGTTGAAACTCCGTTGGGAGAAACCTTCATTACATCCACTGTTTATAAGTCTTGTTTGGTTCAAATCGGTACCCTCACATTACCTGTCGACCTTATTTCATTGAAAATACTTGCATTTAACGTAATTCTACGGATTGATTGGTTAACTAAACATCATGCAAAAATTGATTGTTTTCGTAAGGTTGTTAGCTTTCATATTCCTAATCCACCTATTATACGAATTCAAGCAACCAAACCATTAAAATCAATCACTGTCATCTCAAGCCATAAAGCTATTCGTTTATTGAAAAACGGATGTCAAACTTTCTTGGCTCATGTCACGGATCTAAACAAAAATACGTCAGTTTTGAATGATATTTCTATTGTTAATGAATTTCCTGACATATTCCCTGAAGAACTTCCTGGCCTACCCCTAGAGTGTGAAATTGAATTTTGTATTGACCTTGAACCTGGTAAAAAACCTATTTCCAAAGCCCCATATCGAATGGCTCCTATTGAACTTCAGGAGGTAAAGACCCAACTGCAGGAATTGTTAGACATTAGCTTTATTCGTCCTAGTACTTCTCCTTGGGGTGCTCCTGTTCTATTCGTGAAGAAGAATGATGGGAGTATGCGACTTTGTATTGATTATCGGGAGTTGAATCATGTCACCATCAAAAATAGGTACCCATTGCCACGTATTGATGACCTGTTTGACCAGTTGCAAAGCGCCAAATTCTTTTCAATGATTGATCTTCGTTCCGGATATCCCCAATTAAAGATTAGAACTGATGACATTCCAAAGACGGCTTTCAGAACTCGGTACGGGCATTATGAATTCCTAGTCATGTCTTTTGGATTGACTAATGCTCCTGCTGCCTTCATGGATATGATGAACCAAGTATTCAAGGAATATTTGGATCACTTTGTGGTCATCTTTATTGATGACATCCTTATTTATTCCAAAAGCCGTGAAGATCATGAGCAACACTTGAGGCTGATACTCCAAAAGCTTCGTGAATATAAGCTTTATGCCAAGTTGAAGAAATGCGAGTTCTGGCTTGAGGAAGTAGCATTCCTTGGGCACGTGGTATCAAGTCATGGAATATCTGTTGACCCAGCAAAGATTGAAGCTATTCAAAGCTGGGAGCAACCTAAATTAGTGACCAAAGTACGTAGCTTTCTCGGCTTAGCTGGTTATTATTGAAGATTCATAGAAGGGTTTTCTTGAATTGCTACTCCCTTAACTCAGCTGACTCAGAAAGATTCAAAATTCGGTTAGAACGAGGAATGTGAGAAGAGTTTTCAAGAACTCAAAAGAAGACTTATTTCAGCACCTGTTCTGACAATACCATCTGGCTCGGAGGGATTTGTCATCTACAGTGATGCTTCAAGCAAGGGGTTAGGATGTGTTCTCATGCAATATGGGAAAGTCATAGCCTATGCCTCTCGAAAACTCAAAGAATATGAGAGGAATTATCCTACTCATGATATAGAGTTAGCAGCTGTTGTCTTCGCACTTAAAATTTGGAGGCATTACTTGTATGGGGAGAAAGTGGAGATCTTTACGGATAATAAAAACCTCAAATATTTCTTCACTCAAAAGGAACTCAACATGCGACAGTGACGTTGGCTTGAACTATTGAAAGATTATGATCATACCATCCAATACCATCCTGGAAAATTAAACGTGGTAGCTGACGCATTGAGTAGAAGATCATATGCGGGTACAAGTACGATATTGTCAACGCAAAAGCCCATCTTGTATGACTTGCAAAGGATGGAGATAGAACTAAAGACTCCAGGGACCCATGTGATGATGGCAAATATACGAGTAGAACCGACTTTAATCAATAAAGTTAAAACTGCTCAAGCTGCAGACCTGGAGCTGATGCATATGAGGCAGAAAGTACAAGAAGGTGCTATGCCGGAAGCAAGAATCGATGAAGAAGGATTCTTCGAGTCAACTCCAGACTTTGTGTTCCTAACGACCCTAATTGAAAGTATAAAATCATAATGGAGGCGCACAATACACCGTTTACAATCCATCTTGGGAGTACCAAAATGTATCATGATCTTCGTCATACATTTTGGTGGAGCAATATAAAGAGAGAGATAGCGTTGTTTATCTCAAGGTGTCTAATGTGACGACCCCAAATCCAGGTACTTGAAACCCGAACTCGGTTCCCCACGATACCATTTCTTTAAGCTGAATAATACTAAATAATAATACATTCGAACTTAATTTACATACATCAAAGTTTACTTCCCCAGGTACGTGACCTTCAAATACATTCCTTACAATACTTGAATAGATACCAATACAACTATAACCATTAACTCATAATACACACTTATTCAATCAGCTTTCCTTTTTCCTTTGTTCGTGCCTGAGCCTTCAGGTTGCTCATACATAACTGAAAACATTTAATTTAAGCAAGGATGAGCATTTAAGTGCCCAACAAGTAATAGCAATTATATATAAGTTTGAAAGAATATAAGTATTCTCTTTACATAACACTTCTACAACGAATTGAAAGTTGTGAAGTAATCAGATCTTGATAAAAATTCACATAACAACTCTCTTTCAAATTCTTTAAATTTGGCTCGCTCTACCCTTGAATAGGGTTTAAGAAACATACTATGAACATTCTTTTCATTTTCGAAAAGGTTTAGCGGAATTCTATCCTCGAATCAGTCATAACTTACGGCACGGAGGGTGATCGACCATTGTTGTACCTATATTGATCAATACTACATAACTTGAACGAAATTCATCGCTCACTCTATCCGCCTTGTAAAAAAATCTTCCCATATAGGGATGTTCATACATGCACGGTTCCAAACCCGAAGGTTTTAATCTTGCTCAACAATAATATGTAATTCAACATATATATACGGGTAATTGACAAAGGTATATCAACATGTGAATAAATGCCATGATTATCTAAGTGGGGACACTTGTATAACCATTTAGAAATCAACTTAAATGTAATATATATCCGAGCTAACATGTTGATAATCAAAGCGTACATAATGCACGGGAATAGAATAATTCGAAACTTCTTACTCATGTCCATTGCATAAAGAAAATGCAAAGGTAGGATACTTGCTCGATTCAACGATTACAAATCTCAACTTAGGTTTTATCTCTTTATCACAACCTATCAATATTCGGATCATTCGTTCGATTAGAACAATATATCTTAACACATAGCACTCGTCTATTACAACAAGACATAGTCTAATCACATAATCAAAGTGATCATACTTTTAGTTCCTATTCTATACTTGAAATATTTTTATACATTTTTCAAATATCTCATCCATGCTCTTACACAGTAGCCTTTTCTTTCTTTTATAAGGTCCGACATTTGTGGCAATGCATCACATGACTTTATCGGGTAAATACTGAGTCTAAGACTCTTATTCTATACCTCAACATCTGTAACTATCAGACATCTTATTTTTAATCATTTTTGCAATTTCCGAAATTGAAAAATTTAAAATAATTCAAATGTGTCACTAAAGGGCCTATAGTGATATAAACTGTTACTATAGGTGTTCTTCTTCAAATTCAGAACTTCATAATCGGTTCTCAAGTCAGCTAGTTTGGCGGCAATAACTTTCAAATATCGGAATCATAATTAAATGATTTAAACATTAAACAATTCCATTATTATTAATAGTTTAATTAATACTAAACTATTAATGAAACCATTGCCAAAATATAAAAGTTATTTATAATAACTCAAACTATTTTTAAAACATTTATATTACCCAAATAATTACCATTAATATTTAAATATTAATGTACTATTTATCCAAATATTAAAAGTCATTAATTATAACTTAAAATATTTTTAAATCCTTAATATCCTCTTTAAATGGTTTTTAAATAAGTAAAACCATTTTTAAACTATTTATTTAATATTAATCATTAAATAAACTAAATATCATTAATATTATCTTAATATCATTAATATTTAATTATTAATAAAATTATCATTTAAATATTAAAAGTTATATTTTATAACTTAAAATATTTTTAAATACCTTATTTTCATTTAAAATGATTTTTATAATATTAAAATCATTTTTAAACTAAATTATTTAATATAATCATTAAATAACTTTAATATCATTAATAATTATTAATTAATGAAATTCATCACAAAATATTAAAAGTCATCACAAATAACTCATTTACATAATCAATTCCAAGCCAAAATAAACATAGTAAACTAACTAGTTTATTAACAACACTAACTAAACTTCAAAAATTCAAACTTTAACTAACAATTAAAAATAATAACATTACAAAAATTAAATAAGAAACATACAGGAAATACGAATTCCCACAATTTGAATACGCACTTCCACGCCTAAAATTTAACTAAGGAGATCTTTATAAAAAGTTCTCCCACAACAAAGTCTTTCTCAAAATTGGAGGCCTTATTATTGGTGAATGAAACAAAGGTCAAGCCCTTCTATTTATAGGTTTAGAAAATGGTGAAGTTCTCAATTTAGTCGACGTGGGACTTGGTTTATACTAATTTTCAATAGCTCACTTTGCGATTTTCTAACGCATTGCTCATAACTCGATTAATCTGATTTTTGGATATGTTATACATGGTATGTAAGACTATTTTTAAAAATATGAAATTACCCAATTCGGGTTCATTAGGTAGCCCAAACAAGTCGCCAAAATGGACGTTCATATGATTTTCAATCTCGTTTCAGCTTTACCCTCTTTCGGTAAAAGCAGTCATAGCTCTTTCATTTTAAAACGGTTTTGAGCGATTCTTGAGCCACGTGAAGCTAACTTCTGGGGCTACAACTTTTATTCTTTGACCATTTCCAAATTCAAACACATCATTGAAATTCCGTTCAAATGGACTGCACCGCACTTGTTGGGAAGTTTTGACACTACTACTTTGAAATGTCATAACTCTCTCCTCCGATATCGGATTTAGTCCGTTTCAGAGTCTATGGAAAGGTTATTCGGTTTAATATAACATACCAAAAGCCCAGAAGGTTTTGGAAACATTAACTGATCGAAACAGTGTCCCAAATAGCACATCCCGCTGCTGACTTTCAGTTTTGAGAAATTTGACACATTTCCTTCCAATCACCGTAATTCCCTCATCCAAGGTTGGAATGAGGTCATTCCAAAGCCTATGGCTTCCTAACTCAGTGAACTACAACATATCAAAAGCCCAGACCTTTTAAAGCACAAAATGGACGAGAATGCCCCCATTACGCATCGCCCAAAAAAGCAGTTTATCATGATCGGTCAACCATGTTTGACCATCTATAACTTCTAATCTATACATGATATGGACTTGATTCTTTTTGTAGATTAAAGACCACATATCAGGCTACACATATAAAAACTTTTGAAGAACAAAACTCATGATCGAGCAAAGAGTTATGGCCTCTGACATTTGGTGAAAAAATAACAGAATTCGGTTTTTTTCCAACTTGCTTAAATCTTCAAATTCATGCACTTTGATGTTATGGGTCTTTGATTTATCAACCCATATCATCAATTAACATTCTATTACACAACTTTAAACAATCAATTGCATCAAATAACATCGAATCAAAGGATTTCTAGGTTTAGTGTTCTTATACCCTTTTTGCCAAAAATTCTTGATTCTTGCTTCTGATTTGTTATGGGTGATGGTTGGGCGTTGTTTAAGAGTGTATGGGCAATCTTGTACAAGGCAATTAAATGTAATATTTAATCACTGGATTTAATTCTTATAATTTACCAATTAACTTCTATCCTTTGATAAATCAAAACACTTATACAATAACATCGAAATTAAACCCGATAATTAAAATTAGGGTTTCTCAACGTCATCAATTAGGGTTTCTAATTGACCATTAGTGGTTCTTTAATTATCCGTGTATGTTACTAACACGATCGTTACTGATTTCTAATTTCAACCGGTTAGGGTTATAATAATTAGGGTTTGTCCTAATTATCGACGTCTATGATGAAGAAGGGTTTCTTCTAATTATCGATATTCTTATTCACAAGAACTTCATATACGATCACTACTCGAAATATCCCATAAGCGAAGTTTAATAATTAGGGTTTCACAAAGACGGTAATATGCTATGACCTAATTGACCGTCATTGCTCAATATTATCTGTACATTTTTGGATCTGTTGTGGGAGAACTTTTATAAAGATCTCCTTAGTTAAATTTTAGGCGTGGAAGTGCGTATTCATCTGTGGAATTAAGTATATTTAGGGTATGTTTCTTATTTAATTTTTGTAATGTTATTATTTTTAATTGTTAGTTAAAGTTTGAATTTTTGAAGTTTAGTTAGTGTTGTTAATAAACTAGTTAGTTTACTATGTTTATTTTGGCTTGGAATTGATTATGTAAATGAGTTATTTGTGATGAATTTCATTAATTAATAATTATTAATGATATTAAAGTTATTTAATGATTATATTAAATAATTTAGTTTAAAAATGATTTTAATATTATAAAAATCATTTTAAATGTAAATAAGGTATTTAAAATATTTTAAGTTATAAAATATAACTTTTAATATTTAAATGATAATTTCATTAATAATTAAATATTAATGATATTAAGATAATATTAATGATATTTAGTTTATTTAATGATTAATATTAAATAAATAGTTTAAAAATGGTTTTACTTATTTAAAAACCATTTAAAGAGGATATTAAGGATTTAAAATATTTTAAGTTATAATTAATGACTTTTAATATTTGGATAAATAGTACATTAATATTTAAATATTAATGATAATTATTTGGGTAATATAAATGTTTTAAAAATAGTTTGAGTTATTATAAATAACTTTTTATATTTTAGTAATGGTTTCATTAATAGTTTAGTATTAATTAAACTATTAATGATAATGGAATTGTTTAATGTTTAAATCATTTAATTATGATTCCGATATTTGAAAGTTATAGCCGGTCAAACTAGCTGACTTGAGAACCGATTATGAAGTTCTGAATTTGAAGAAGAACACCTATAGTAACAGTTATATCACTATAGGCCCTTTAGTGACAGATTTGAATTATTTTAAAATTTTCAATTTCTGGAAATTGCGAAAATGATTAAAAATAAGATGTCTGATATTTACAGATATTGAAGGCATGTATTAAGTTAAGGTTGTAGACCTTGGGGAATGATGTGTAATGTAATGTATAAACAATTTATGTTTATATCTTCCGCAAACAATTATAGAATGATTAGTATACCGGATCCGTGGATTTGGGGCCTGGATTTGGGGACGCTACATAACATATCACATATTATCCCTATACTCTGACCAACCAATTAAATAACAAATAAACTTAGGTAGGTCATACTAGCGAAGGAATTCCCCGTCTCTCCCCTCCTAGTTCTTATCTCACATCTTAGCCAGGGATCATATCCCTAAGCTTTGATACCAACTATGACGCCCCCAAAATAGGTATACATCACCCATCTTGAGTCGCCAAATACATGGTACAGAATACAAATACAATCTTAAATATACAACAAGAGCTGTGAGTTTTAATACAAATATTGTCTTCTAGACAATATCCACTCTCAGAATAAGTCCTCGTTACAATTATTATCACACTATTTCATAGAGTAGTGAGGACTACTAATACTATCATCTGGACCATCATTCCGTCCCCCGACTAGTCCCTGCTACGTTCTCATTTCCTGAAGAGAACGGTGAAAGAAAGGTGAGCTCAACTAGCCTAGTAAGAAATATTATGACTAAGATAATGCAGGATAAATTATCAATAGCCTTCAATAATGTTAAACTGATAAAATACAGTGGACAACAAGTTTAACTGTAGCGGAATAAGCAATCCATTAAAAGAGTCAAGTAGAGAATAAAATATACTATCTTTTATGATTTAAAAAGTTTTTTATCACTTTTATCGCTAAGACTCAGCTTAATAAATAATCCACATCATCCCTGCACTACGGCCAAGGATATTCATTAGGGTCACGACCACAAATTATCCATGCACTACGGGCCAAGGATATTCGTGTATTCATCAATGGTCATGATCATGCCAACAACTGTCCATCAATGCACTACAGGCCACATTACGGTCATGATTATACCGAATAATCCTTGGTCATAATCATACCAAGTCCATCTATGCACTACAGGCCACAGATGACTTTCAAAAATATAAACACGAGGATGATGACAATGATATAAGAATTCAATAAAAACAAGTTCACGAATTAATTTATCCAGGAACTAATAACGTCCCAATTGTCAACATGATACTTCTTTGTAGAGTAAAATTCAAGAATGCTCAGAAGAATATTTCCATGAAAAGATACTGGATGAAGCACAAATATCAAGGATATTCTACTAATTTCATGGAGTATAGAAGTTAAAACTTTAACCAACTGAGTATAATAAATAATGGAATAAAACAAGAAATCACCAGGCATGTGATAGATACCACATGCAGGTTATTCCAACAGAATAATAAATATGGAACCAGGTCCGGCAGAAGCCTATGCATACAGGATATTTCGACGAGAATAATAAATGCGAAATAATAAATAATGGAACGGATCAAAGAAAATCGACAAGCGGGATATTAGATAGAATAATAAAGAAGCGGAATAATAGAAGAATTTCACCACGTATGCGGATGCCAGATAAAGCAAAGTTATTCAACATAATAATATAGAATGGAATAACAGAGAGGATTTCACCAAGTATAGGGTATCTGGCAGATCTGAGTTATTCCAACAGAATAATGTAGAATGGAATAACAGTAGGATTTCACCAAGTATAGGGTATGCCACGTATACAGGTTATTCCAACAGAATAATAAAGAATGGAATAACAGAAGTTCTCTTCAAGAATAAAAAAGAATAACACCCCTTACTGTAAAAGACACTGGATATCGAAGTAGTGAAGTAGCAGAATACTCTTCTTCTTTCTCTCTATAATTTCTCACTCTAGAGTTTCACTGAATTTGTAAGAAATAATGAAGGAATGAGCTTTTATTTTTAGAAGAATGGATTGAATAGTAACTAATTCCTGAATGGTCCAGATTGATTTACTTTTAAACGGACGGTCCAGATTGATTTACTATTAAAACTTAAAGCAACGGTCCATACTGATTTACTATTAAAACTTTAAACCAGCGATCCATATTGATTCACTATTATAACTTTCCACCAGCGGTCCATATTGATTCACTAATATAACTTCAACCAACGGTCTGAAAAATTAGCACATCTTCTCATAGAATAATATTGTACCCAAATACCCGAATGCACAATACTAGAGTGAATAGTAATTGGGTGAATAGTATCTCGTGAATAGTACTCCGACACGAAAAGTTCCCCGAATACCCGATTGAACAATATAACCTCTAGACATCAATTATCATCGGAATAGATGTCGATTTCTACTAACACAAATAATCCCAACACAATAAAACTATCAAATTCATCTTTAATCAACACGAACTTATTCATCATTAATACTATAACTCACAATATTTAGTAACCAGGTTGTTTCCAGGAAAGTGGGGGCTTTCCAATAAGGATTTCTCCCTATTGGCGCGCAATTAGGTGACCAAACCTCTCCTTGACAGAACTTTTAGAAATTGTAAATATTGCAATTTAATAATATGAATAACTTTGTCGTCTAAATTATTGATTTAATAATATAACATATAATATAGATGGTACTGTGACAATAATCGAATCAATAATATGAGAGATATGATGCAGCAATTACTGTAGCAATAATTGAGTATAACTGAGTGACTTCTCACGTAAGCATCAATAATCAATACCGCGTGCTACTATGCAACCACAGCGTAGACATCGTAGTTTTACTACAGGGTAGTTCAACAGTTTTACCAATAACACCGCCGCCGTTATTTATAAAATATTTTTGTCGTTTTCTCAATCGGACAATAATTCCATTGCTGGGTCCACCAATGATTGTGTCGTTGTACGAATATTCCCGATAAAAAGAATATTCCCCGACCAATCGAATATTTTATAACAACTTGCATACTTAGCAAAATTTATAAATATTACCCACAACTATAACATTATATCAAATTCATTCCATAATATTCAAAAATGATATTTATAGAAAAATCATCTTTATATAAAAAAAAGTTGGGGTCTTATAAGTCTGCTACCTCACTATTCCAGTATCCAGTTTCTTCTAAGGTAACAGATATTATTATTATAGTAAGGGGTATTATTTCTTTTGTATTCATGAAGAGAGTTATTTCTTTCAATACTCGTAAGGGTTGTTATTCCATTCTTTATTATTATATTGGAATAGCTTTGTCATCATAAGTACCGCATACATGGTGAAATTCTTACATTATTACATTCTTTATTATTACATTGGAATAACACATCGTGCGGTCTATCGCATGCACGATGAATTCTTACATTATTCCATTCTTTATTATTACATTGGAATAACTCATCTGCATGATTCATCACATGCCTAGTGAATTACATTGTTATTCCATTCTTTATTATTCTGTTAGAATATCGTATACGTGACGGTGAGAGATTTTGTAATTTAATTTTAATATTTATTGGATTAAATAAATATTTTTGATGATTTAATTATTAGATTAAATAATTAATTGATGAAATTGTGATAGATTAATTTAATTATATGTGTTATATTTATTAAATTAATGTGAAGAATTTTATTATTCAAAGTATGTATTTATGTGAGCTTATTAAATTAAAAGAAATATTTAATAAGCCTAAAGTTATTTTAATTTAATAATTAATTTGAGAATTAATGAATCGACATAATTAATAAATGAGAAATTTAATTATGTGACTATGTGAATTAATGAGAAATTATTATTTGTTATTTAAAATAAAATAAATAAGATGTTTGATTTATTGTGCAATTGGGTGTGACATGATTTAAACTATAGTATAGGAGATTAATTAAAATAACAAGAAGGGTTATTTATGTTCAAGCCAAACGAGGCCTTATGAGGAGTTGGGGGTAGTTAAACCACGTATGGATAAACTGACCTCAACTGTGCGCATAAATGATCAATTTGTTTTGTATTTACGTATTTTTCAATTAAGTGTTCAACCTGAGAGTCAGAGAATTCAGAGAGAGTTAGAGGAAATTGGGTTATTGAAGAATCAGAAGGATTGATTGAGGGTAATCTCTTCAACCCAGTTTATTTACATCATTTAAAGTTTCATGAATATGGCTTTCAATTTTCTGTTAAATTCAACAAATTGGAAAGAGTAAGGATTATGTGCATATATGTGATAAGATGTTGTTATATGTGTTTTCCTATATATTGTATGGTTCCATATCATCAGTTTCATAACATTATAACGTATATTATTGCTTCAAAAGTTACAGAGTATAGAATATGGCCATATGGCCCTTATACGTAAATTTAATATGTCAAACATATATTATTTTGTAAAATTCACACTCATATATAATTATGCATGTTAAAATGAAGAAAACAAACTTTGAATGGATGGATTTGGTGTTATAACGAATCCGTGGTGTTAATTTTTATGTTTTGTGTTCAAAACTTTCAAGAACATCAAGAACAGTGAAATTTCATGTTTTGATTTTGTAAATTATGTGTTTTGCCTTGTTAAAATCATGCTAGAGGGGTTTAGTATTAATTATTTGTGTATTATAATGTTTGGGTATGTCTAAATTCGTGTAAAAATAAGTTAATTGGAGGTTTTTGGCTATGTTACGTAATTTTATGAATTACAGGCTGAAAGCGGAGTTTATTTGCTTATTTCAACTCCCGCCTTATGTACCACGCCTTCAAATTGCTTGAGTCCTCACCGCATGGCCAAGAACAAAGCTTAACGGTGGCGCCGCATGAAACGCCACTTATGAGATTGTCGAGGAAAATGAGATTTTTCATTTTTCAAGTTTGGGAATGTAATAGTAACTTAATCTATTGAATATAAAATTAGGTTAAACGTATAATGAGATATTAAAATAAATTCTTAACATGTCAATAACACATTTATGTCTAAATTGAATGATTGAATGCATAGTTAGCTTATTGTTCATGAAGTGTACATTATGTGACAATGAGTGTAGTAGTTTGACTGTGTATAGTCATAATTCAAGTAGACAAAAAAAAAATGAACTTGTGCTAACTAGTACGTTATAATTGACCAGTATTGTGAACGTAAATGATATGTAGGATTTAAATCAAGGAACGAGTATAATTAACGTGTAATCTACGCACGAGGCAAGTTTCCTAACCTTACTCGTTATCTTTATATGAGCTTATAAGTTGTCTCTTTACATCGAGCAAATTCTCGTTATTATTAATCAAGTTCATTTTATTATATTAAAGTGTATTAATCTTTCAAAGTATGATTCTGTTATACAATAATTATTCTATTGTATACCCTTTGAGATTGCTATTCAATTTAAATTATCAGTTACTATTGAACCTTGTTAGACTAGTGAACCCTTAATGATTCGACTAGTCCATAGTTGATGAGCATTTTAAATTTTAGAACCCTTGATGAATTATCCAAACCAAACTTCCTTTGGTGCGGACTCTAATGTCAAACTGAGATGAACAACCCTGTATAGGGGATTACTTATGCGTTAGCGTTAAGATATTGTGCACAGTATGGTACTAAGGGATGATCCCCCTAAGTACGAGAAGAAGAGTCCATAGTCTTATGACTGTTAAAGGTTTCAAGTATAAACACTTGATAACCTAGGACATAGTTCAAGGTATTATGACACTCAAAAGTTCTTTTGTTTCTTGTTATTCATTCTTGATTCAAAAGCTGAGCTTTCCTATTTTAGAAGTCTTTGATTTATTCGCATGTTATTATTCATTTGTCATATTGTTGTACTTGTGGGCAAATCGTGCTCACTCTTGTGTAATAATAATATTGCAGTTAAGAACGAAAGATTAGACGAGCCTTCCACTAGTAAAGGCAAGGGCAAGGTTAACAAATGAAGAAGACTTGTTATTATGTATTTATATTCAGACTTAATATTGTTTAAGACTTGTTATTGTTTATGATTCCGCATAAATGTTTAATGTTAGAATGACCTGGGATTGTATTTATTATGCAGATGGTGTAACCCCATAAGGGGAAGATTTATTTATTATTTCTATCTATTGCATGATTTGCATTTATTTATGGGTAGATAGATAGATGATATTTGTACAGTGAACACTAAATCCTGCGGAAATGGAAGTACCCGAATTTGGGGGTGTCACAGGTTGGTATCAGAGCTGTAGGTTATGAACCTTAGGTGGGGGAACAACCTTAGGTAGTAGCCTTGTAGGAGATCGGGAACATAGTGGTGGTAAACTCTTATCGGGTTCTAAGAAATGAATTTCTTAATTCATTGAAGATAATAAAAGACTTTATGTGCTTATGTGTTAAATTATGCGCTCACTAGTATAGATTAGTAACTAAAACTTAAAATTTTGTTGTCAGGATGTCAGATGTTGGAGATGGGGAGGAGGAACCCCGAGTACCTACGGAGGAGGAGCCCCAAGACATTCACATTGTCAGGGAGCAGTTGGTACAGAGAGAGCCATCTCATTTGATCACTGTTGTTGGTCGGGAGCATGAGCCTGAGACTTATCCAGAGGAGGATTCTGATGAAGAAGAGGAGGAAGAGGAGTTGTAAGACCCCAACTTTTATGAATAAAGATTAATTTCTCTCAAAATATATTTTTGAATATTATGGTGTGGATATGATATAATGTTATAGTTGTGGGTAATATTTACAGAATTTGCAAAGTAAGTAGGTGGTTATATGATATTCGATTGGTCGGGGAATATTTGTACGACGACACAATTATTGGTGGACCCCACAATGGAAGTATTGTCATAGTAAGAAAATGATAGAATTATCATTTTATAAAAATAACGGCGGAAGTGTTACCGTTAAAACTGTTGAACTACCCAGTAGTAAAAGTACATTAATACGCGTGGTTGCATAGTAGTACACAGTATTGGTTATTGATGATTACGTGAGAAGTCACTCAGTTATACTCAATTATTACTACAGTAATTGCTGCATCATATCTCTCATATTATTGATTCGATTATTGTCACAATATCATCTGCATAATATGATATATTATTAAAACAATAATTGAGACGACAAAGTTATTCATATTATTATTTGCAATATTGACAATGTCTAGAAGTTCTGTCAAGGAGAGGTTTGGTCACCTAATTGCGCCAATAAGGAGAAATCCTTATTGGAAAGCCCCCTCTTTCCTGGGAACGACGTGGTTATTAAATATTGTGAGTTATAATATCAATGATGAATAAGTTCGTGTTGATTAAAGATGAATTTGGTAGTTCCATTGTGTTGAAATTATTTGTGTTAGTGGAAATCGACATTTATTTCGATAATAATTGATGTTTGGATGTTATATTGTTCAATCGGGTATTAGGGGCACTTTTCGTGTCGGAGTACTATTCACGAGTTATTATTCACGAGTTACTATTCACGAGTTACTATTCACGGGTTACTATTCACCTAAAAAATATATTTCTTTTCGGTTCAAATCATTTTTGGGTACAATATTATTCCATGAGGAGATGTGCTAATTTTTAAGACCGTTGGTTGAAATTATAATAGTAAATCAATATAGATCATTGATTTAAAGTTTTAATAGTAACTTGTCCCTTCAGTTTTCCAAGAGTTATTTGTCCCTTCAGTTTTTCAAGAGTTATTTATCCATTTAGTTTTCCAAGAGTTATTTGCCTCTTCGGTGTTTCAAGAGTTAATTGCCCCTTCGTAAATAGTAGTTGTCTCTTCAATATTACCAAGAGTCATTTTGACCCTTCGTTTTTAGTTCTTCTATAAATAGAAGCTCATTCCTTCATTATTTCTTACGAATTCACTGAAACTCTAGAGAGAGAAACTATAGAGAGAAAGAAGAAAAGTATTCTGCTACTTCACTTTTCCAATATCCAGATTTTCTAAAGGTAAGGGGTATTATTCTTTCATATTCATGAAGAAAATTATTTTTTTTCAATACTCGTAAGAGTTGTTATTCCATTCTTCATTATTATGTTGGAATAACCTATTTATGCAAAGTATCGCATACATGATGAAATTCTTCTGTTATTCCATTCTTCATTATTATGTTGGAATAACCTGTTTATGTGAAGTACCGCATACATGGTGAAATTCTTCTGTTATTCCATTCTTTATTATTATGTTGGAATAACCTGTTTATGTGAATTACCGCATACATGGTGAAATTCTTCTGTTATTCCATTCTTTATTATTATGTTGGAATAACTTTGTTTTGGCGCAATACCGCATACATGGTGAAATTCTTCTATTATTTTGTTCTTTATTATTCGTCGTAATATATCACATGCATGCGTTCTTGGGACATGCTTCCATTATTTATTATTACGTCGGAATATCACATTTTTTTAGACGTTCACGGGACTGATTCCATTATTTATTATTCTGTCGGAATATCATGTCTGTGCGTTTACGCATGACATGGTTCCATTATTTATTATTCTATTGGGAATAACTTTATGCATGCGATCTATCGCACGTATGGTGAATCTTACATTATTCCATTCTTCATTATTATGTTGGAATAACCTGTTTATGCGAAGTACCGCATACATGGTAAAATTCTTCTGTTATTCCATTCTTCATTATTATGTTGGAATAACCTATTTCTGCGAAGTACCGCATATATGGTGATATTCTCTGTTATTCCATTCTTTATTATTATGTTGGAATAACTCGCTTTTATCAATACCGCATACATGGTGAAATTCTTCTATTATTTTGTTCTTTATTATTACGTCGAATATCACATGCATCGCGTTCTTGGGACTTGGTTCCATTATTTATTATTACATTTGGGAATAACACATGCATGCGATCTATCCATCGCACGCATGGTGAATCTTACATTATTCCATTCTTTATTATTTTGTTAGAATAACCTATCTATGTGGATTACCACATGCATGGTGAATGATCCTTTGTATTCATTCCTTATTAAATTGTGGAAATGATCTATATACGTGGATTACCGCATGGCGGGTGAAAATCTATTTGCAGTTTCATATATTCTGTTATACTCAGTTGGTTTGGCTTTGATACTCCATGAAATTAGTAGAATATCCTGGATATTTGTGCTTCATCCAGTATCTTTTCATGGAAATATTCTTCTGAGCATTCTTGAATTTTACTCCACAAAGCAGTATCATGTTGACAATTTGGACATTATTGAGTTCTGGATAAATTAATTCTTGAACTTGTTTTATTGAATTATTATGTCATTGTCATCATCCTCATGCTTATATTGTAATGAAAGTCATCTTTGGCTTACGTGCATAGATGGACTTAGTATGATTATGACCAGGGATCATTCGGTATAATCATGACCTGTAATGTTATAAATGATATGGTAAAAGTCCTCAGTGGCCTGTAATGCATTGATGGACAGTTTTTGGTATGATTATGACCAGGGATTGTTCGGTATAGTCATGACTATTGATGATTTAATGAATATCCTTGGCCCATAGTACAAAGATGATTAGATGATGTGTTTTATTTATTAAGCTGAGTCTCAGCGATAAAAATTGATGAAAATATTTTATACCATAGAAGATAGTAGATTTTATTCTCTACTTGACTCTTCTAATGGATTGCTTGTTCCGCTGTAGTTAAACTTGATGTTTATTGTATTTTATCAGTTTAACATTGTTGAAGACTATTGATAATTTATTCTGCATTATCTTAGTCATAATATTTCTTACTAGGCTAGTTGAGCTCACCTTTCTTTCACTGTTCTCTTTAGGAAATGAGAATATAGATGGGACGAGACGGGGAAAGGAGTGACAGTCCAGATGATAGCATTAGTAGTCCTCACTATTCTGTTAAATAGTGTGACAATTAATGTAAGGAGGACTCCTTTGAGTGTGGATATTGTCTAGATGACAATATTCATATTAAAACTCTCAGTTTATGTTTTGTCGTATTTACACGACAGTTGTATTATTAAGTTGTATTTGTATTTTTGTACCATGTATTTGGCAACTCAAGATGGGTGATGTATACCTATTTTGGGGGCGTCACAGGAGTTCCCACCGAACTCCATCGATGCTGAGATGTATGACGCACTTTATGATCGTAACATAGAGTTACAAGACACCTTCGCATTCAAGAGTGAAGGAGTGGGTGTTATCCGACCAAATTACCATCGAGCAGAAGGATGGGGAAATTGTGACTCTTCACACACGTTTAGGAAACGTGGAGTGGGATTTGGTTCACGAGAAGGGTCAAACCGAGGATAAGTCCGAAGAAATAGAAAAGTTGAAGAAGGATCTAAAAGAGAGCTCAGAAAGGCTGGCCATAGCAGAGGAGGGCTGGGTAAGAGAGTCATGTCGTGCTGATCTTGCTGAAGAGGATTGTCGTGCAGAGAAGGCTAAGCTTGGGGAGACGTACTCTACACTTCACAATGCAATGGATGCGGCCCATGATCGAGTTATGAAGTATCCAATCCAGTTTGAAGGTCTACCATCATATATGCTAGATCACAGGACGATGTCCCGCATCATGGAAGAAGAACGTGGCAAGGCTATTCAGCGCCTTAATAGGCAGTGATAGGATTAGCTTATTTATGTGAAACCTACCTGGTAGCTTAAGATGTAAATTCCGATGTCTTTATAAACAAAGGAATATTTTAATGTTTTAAATCCTGTAGATTTTTTATATCGGGATAGTTGATGTAAATAGCAGTGATGCTATCGTATGATGTTAAAACTTTTGAATTGAATAAAATGTCAGAGTTTATTCAAAATAACGTGTTAAGTGAATTATGATTAAATGTTTTAGTTAAGCCTTAAATGTTTAAGGGATTGAATAAAGATTTAATAAGCGTATTTTCTTAACAGAAATATGCCACCTAGAAGAAGACAAAATCGTCAACAAGCTCAAGGAGAACCGATGAATAACAACAACGACACCAATGCTAACCTTGTTCAGCAGTTGGTGAACCTATTAGCCGGAGCAATTAACAATCAACCACAAGCTCCACCAAACACATCGTTTAAGGATTTCAAGGCGGTGGGACCGCCAGAGTTTAAGGGTTCCATAAACCCAATCGAGGCTCAAACCTGGGGTATGGATATGGAGAAGGTGTTTGATGTTGCTAGAGTAAGAGAAGACCAGAAAACCGCATACACAACATTCATGCTGAAGTCTGAAGCCAGTTATTGGTGGCAGGCAAACAAAGTACGGGGAGGAGAAGGTGTAATAACCTGGGAGAGATTCAAGGAGATATTTTTCGAGATTTATTTTCCGACCAGTTCGCAAAACCAAATGGAAGTTTAATTTCTGGAGTTAAAACATGGGAGTATGTCCGTAGCAGATTATGCGACAAGGTTCAACGAGTTGGCTAGGTTTGCTACATACCAAGTGCATACTGATGAGAGGAAGGCAAGACATTTTGAGCAGGGACTGAAGCCCTGGTTGTATAGCAAGGTGTCATTGTTCCAATTGAACACTTTTGCTGGAGTGTTAGAGAAAGCCATACTCGCTGAAGGTGGAAGCGATGCAGTAACTAAATATAATTAGGATCAGAAGAAGAAAAAGAGTGAGTATGAAGGAATTAACAAGACTGGTGGGAGTAGCACGGGGGGTAGTCATAATCAGAAGAGAAAGTGGTCTGATAACTCGTCAGCTGGAAGTTAACAAGGAGGGCAGAAGAAGAAGATCGAAGCGTGCCAAACTTGCGGAAAAGCTCATCTGGGAGTTTGCATGAAGGGAAAACGAGCGTGCTACAATTATGGTCAGGAAGGCCACATAGCACCTAACTGTCATAACCCAAAGAAAGGTGCCTGCTTCACTTGTGGCTCAAAGGATCATCTTGCAAGGGATTGTCCTAAGAAGGGATTTGGAGGGACGGGATCAGGAGAAAATAAAGGAAACAGCGGTGGAAGCACTCTGACTATCACAGGACCAACTGCAACCAACCCACCAATCGCCGAACATTAAACATGACGGTCACGAGGATGCACTGATGCGATCTCGTGATGTGGTGTCAAGTATCATTCCGATCAATAAAGTTAATGCTTATGTATTATTTGATTCGGGTGCTACTTGTTCATTTATATCCGATGACTTTGCTAAGAACTTAGAATTGCTTAAGGACGAGTTAAAATACCCCATGATCATAGAAATTGCGAATAGAGAAATAATCATAGTTAAATACGTGTGTAAGAACTGTAGAGTGGATATTAAGGGTAATATCATGAACGTATGTCTTATCCCTATTTGACTTGGAGAATTCGACGTTATTTTGGGTGTGGACTGGTTATCCAATTATGGGGCGTTAATTGACTGCCAGAAGAAGCGTATTAACCTTATGACTCCGTCAAAGGTTGTGTATCACCGTGGGGAGCACCGGTTTTATTCGTGAAGAAGAAGGATGGGACAATGCAGCTCTGCATCGACTATAGAGAACTGAATAAGGTCACGATCAAGAATAGATATCCATTACCGCAAATCGACGACCTGTTCGATCAGTTAAAGGGAGCAAGATACTTTTCAAAGATAGACTTGAGGAGTGGTTATCATCAACTGAAGGTGAGACCAAAGGATGTACCGAAGACAGCGTTCAGAACACGATACGATCACTACAAATTTTTGGTAATGTCATTTGGTCTAACGAATGCTCCTGCAGTATTTATGGGTTTAATGAATGGAGTGTTCAAGCCATTTTTGGACAAATTCGTAGTGGTATTTATAGATAACATTTTGGTATATTCGAAAACCAAGGAAGAACATGAAGAGCATTTGAGGGTGACGTTAGAGACATTGAGGAGGGAGAAGTTGTATGCCAAGTTTTCAAAATGTGAATTCTGGATTGAAAGAGTATACTTTCTTGGACATGTGATCGATAGGGACGGAATTTTGGTGGATCCTTCCAAAGTCGAAGCAGTGATTAACTGGGATCAGCCAAAGACGCCGTTAGAAGTAAGAAGTTTTCTTGGATTGGCAGGTTATTACAGAAGATTCATTCAGGACTTTTCCAAGATTGCGACTCCGTTGACTAGGAAATCGGTGAAATTTGTTTGGACGGAGAAGTGTGAGGAAAGCTTTCAAGAATTAAAGAAGACGTTGAGTTCAGCATCTGTGTTATCTCTTCCGGATGATACAGGAAATTTTGTGGTTTATAGTGATGCATCGCATAAAGGACTTGGTTGTGTGCTTATGCAGAACGACAGAGTCATTGCGTATGCATCATGACAATTGAAGGATTATGAGAAGAGGTATCCGACCCACGACTTGGAGTTAGCTGTAGTGGTTTTTGCTTTAAAAATCTGGAGGCACTATCTCTATGGGGAGAAGTGTGAAATATATACAGACCACAAGAGTCTGAAATATATTTTTGCACAGAAAGACTTGAACATGCTCCAAAGAAGGTGGTTGGAGTTAATTAAGGACTACGATTGTGAGATTCTATACCATCCGGGTAAGGCAAATGTGGTTGCCGACGCCTTAAGTAGAAAGGGTCAGGAGAAACTGATGATCTTGACCGATCAAGAGGAGTTAATTTCATCAATGGAAAAGCTGGAATTGGAAGTAAAGTATCTTATGGAGATTGATGAGAAGCTGTTTCAGATACAATCTGGTACAACTCTATTGGATAAAGTTAAGGAGGCTTAACTTCAGGATGAAGAATGTAAAACAGTTAAAAAGAAGATATCCAAAGGAACCGAATCAAGATTCAAGATGGATAAGGAAGGAATACTGAGATTCGAGAGCAGAATTTGGGTACCGCCAGTACCAGAGATTAAGGAAGAAATTTTGAGCGAGGCTCATAAATCCCGGTATTCGATTCACCCTGGCAGTACCAAGATGTACCAAGATCTTCGACAATATTTCTGGTGGCCAAACTTGAAACGAGAGGTTGTAGAATGTGTTGCTAAGTGTCTGACATGTCAGAAAGTGAAAGCAGAACATCAGTGGCCAAGTGGGTTACTACAACCTTTAGAGATTCCAGAATGGAAATCGAAACATAATACGATGGATTTCGTGGTTGTTTTACCGATAACTCAGAAAGGTTACGACACAGTATGGGTTATTGTTGACCGAATGACAAAATTCTCACACTTCCTTCCGATCAAAATCAGATTCAACTTAGATCAGTTGGCAAGGTTATATGTGAAAGAGATTATTTTGAGGCACAGAGTCCCGGTGTCAATTATCTCAGATAGAGATCCGCGCTTTACGTCGAACTTCTAGAAACATCTACAGGAATGCATGGGTACACAATTACGAATGAGCACGACATATCACCCTTAGACAGATGGACAGAGTGAAAGAATAATTCAGACATTAGAAGACATGTTAATAGCTTGTATAATGGACTTTAAAGGAAATTGGGATGACTGTTTACCACTTGTAGAGTTCGGATACAACAACAGTTATCACGCTAGTATTGGCATGCCGCCTTATGAAGCGTTATACGATAGAAAGTGCAGAACTCCGCTATACTGGGATGAAGTTGGCGAAAGATAATTACTAGGCCCAAAATTGGTACAACAAACAGCATAAATTGTCAAAGTGATCCGAACACGATTGATAGCAGCTCAAGATAGACAGAAGAAATACGCCGATCCACACCATAAAAATGTTGAGTTTGAATCGGGTAGTTATGTGTTTTTAAAGGTCTCTCCCTAGAAGGGAAAGATCAGGTTCAGAAAGAAAGGGAAGTTAAGTCCAAGATTCATTGGACCCTTTGAAGTACTGTGAAAGGTCGGAGAGGTTGCATATGAGGTAGCCTTACCTCCAGCTCTAGAGAATATCCACAACGTTTTCCATGTTTCAGTTCTACGACCCTACAAACCCGATTACACGCACGTGATTGAATATGAACCCCTACATTTTGATAAAGACTTATCTTACGAAGAAATTCCTGTTCAGATTGTCGACCGAAAGGAGCAAGTTCTAAGAAATAAAGTAATACCTTCTATTAAGGTAATTTAGAGGAACCACAACGCTGAAGAAGCAATGTGGGAACTCGAAGAGAATATGATAAAGAATTATCCTCATTTATTTACTTAGAGTATTATAAGCGATTCTGGGGACAGAATCTTTGAAGGGGGGGGGGGGATGTAACGGGACAAATTGTTTGAGTCGTGATTCTGAGGATAGAATCCTTTTAAGGTGGGGGAAGATGTGACAACCGAGATTTTGTAATTTAATTTTAATATTTATTTCATTAAATAAATATTTTTGATGATTTAATTATTAGATTAAATAATTAATTGATGAAATTGTGATAGATTAATTTAATTATATGTGTTGTATTTATTAAATTAATGTGAAGAATTTTATTATTCGAACTATGTATTTATGTGAGCTTATTGAATTAAAAGAAATATTTAATAAACCTAATGTTATTTTAATTTAATAATTAATTAAAGAATTAATGAATCTGACATAATTAATAAATGAGAAATTTAATTATATGACTATGTGAATTAATGAGAAATTATTATATGTTATTTAAAATAAATTAAATAAGATATTTAATTTATTGTGCAATTGGGTGTGACATGATTTAAACTATAGTATAGGAGATTAATTAAAATAATTAGAAGGGTTATTTATGTTCAAGCCAAACGAGGCCTTATGAGGAGTTGGGGGCAGTTAAACCACGTATGGATTAACTGACCTCAACTGTGCGCATAAATGATCAATTTGTTTTGTTTTTACGTATTTTTCAATGAAGTGTTCAACCTGAGAGTCAGAGAATTCAGAGAGAGTTAGAGAAAATTGGGTTATTGAAGAATCAGAAGGATTGATTGAGGGTAATCTCTTCAACCCAGTTTATTTACGTCATTTAAAGTTTCATGAATATGGCTTTCAATTTTCTATTAAATTTAACAAATTGGAAAGAGTAAGGATTATGTGTATATATGTGATAAGATGTTGTTATATGTGTTTTCCTATATATTGTATGGTTCCATATCATCAGTTTCATAACATTATAACGTATATTATTGCTTCAAAAGTTACAGAGTATAGAATATGGCCATATGGCCCTTATACGTAAATTTAATATGTTAAACATATATTATTTTGTAAAATTCACACTCATATATAATTATGCATGTTAAAATGAAGAAAACAAACTTTGAATGGATGGATTTGGTGTTATAACGAATCCGTGGTGTTAATTTTTATTTTTTTTGTTCAAAACTTTCAAGAACATCAAAAACAGTGAAATTTCATGTTTTGATTTTATAAATTATGTGTTTTAACTTGTTAAAATCATGCTAGAGGGGTTGAGTATTAGTTATTTGTGTATTATAATGTTTGGGTATGTCTAAATTCGTGTAAAAATAAGTTAATTGGAGGTTTTTGGCTATGTTCTGCAATTTTCGCGAATTGCAGAACTGAAACTAGAGTTTTGTGTGGCATGAGCCAACTCTGCCTTATGTATCGTTGCAACAGTAGCGCTAAAGTCCTCGCCATGAGTGCCTCGCGTCATAAATACCAAGAACAAGCTTAACGATGATGGTAGTAGTGCCACTTAGCAGATTGTCCAGAAAATGAGATTTTTCATTTTTCAAGTCTGGGAATGTAATAGTAACTTAATCTAGTGAATATAAAATTAGGTTAAACGTATAATGAGATGTTGAAATAAATTCTTAATATTTCAATAACACATTTATGTGTAAATTGAATGATTGAATGCATAGTTAGCTTATTGTTCATGAAGTGCAAATTATGTGACAATGAGTGTAGTAGTTTGACTGAGTATAGTCATAATTCAAGTAGACAAAAAAAAAGAATGAACTTGTGCTGACTAGTACCTTATAATTGACCGGTATTGTGAATGTAAATGATATGTAGGATTTAAATCAAGGAATGAGTATAATTAATGTGTAATCTACGCACGAGGCAAGTTTCCTAACCTTACTCGTTATCTTTATATGAGCTTATAAGTTGTCTCTTTACATCGATCAAATTCTCATTATTATTGATCAGGTCTATATTATTATATTAAAGTGTATTAATCTTTCAAAGTATGATTCCGTTATACAATAATTATTCTATTGTATACCCTTTGAGATTGCTATTCAATTTAAATTATCAGTTACTATTGAACCTTTTTAGACTAGTGAACCCTTAATGATTCGACTAGTCCATAGTTGATGAGCGTTCTAAATTTCAGAACCCTTGATGAATTGTCCAAACCAAACTTCCTTTAATGCGGACTCTAATGTCAAAGTGAGATGAACAACCACAGATATAGGGGACTACTTATCGTTAGTGTTAAGATATTGTGCACGCGATATGATACTAAGGGTTGATCCCCCTAAGTACGAGAAGAAGAGTCCATAGTCTTATGACTGTTAAAGGTTTCAAGTATAAACACTTGACAACCTTGGACATAGTTCAAGGTCTTATGACCCTCAGAAGTTCTTTTGTTTCATGTTATTCATTTTTGATTCAAAAGCTTAGTTTTCCTATTTAAGAAGTCTTTGATTTATTCGCATGTTATTATTCATTTGTCATATTGTTATACTTGTGGGCAAATCGTGCTCACTCTTGCGTAATAATAACATTGCAGTTAAGAACGAAAGATCTGACGAGCCTTCCACTAGTAAAGGCAAGGGCAAGGTTAACAAATGAAAAAGACTTGTTGTTATTATATATTTATATTCAGACTTAATATTGTTTAAGACTTGTTATTGTTTATGATCCCGCACAGATGTTTAAGGTTAGAATGACCTGGGATTGTATTTATTATGCAGATGGTGTAACCCCATAAGGGGAAGATTTATTTATTATTTCTATCTATTGCATGGTTTGCATTTATTTATGGGTAGATAGATAGATGATATTTGTACAATGAACATCAAATCCTGCAGAAATGGAAGTACCCAGATTTGGGGGTGTCACACTGTCTGTGCGGATTACGCATGACCTGGTTCCGTTCTTTATTATTCTGTTGGAATATCCACATGCTGTGCGGATTACGCATGACCTAGTTCCGCTTCTTTATTATTACATTGAATAACTTTGTCTACGCGGACTACCGCATGCATGGTGAATCTTACATTATTCCATTCTTTATTATTACATTGGAATAACCTGCCTATATGGATTATTTGCATGCATGGTGAATGATCCTTCGTATTCATTCTTTATTAAATTGTGGAAATGATTTGTCTCACGTGGATTACCGCATGGCGGGTGAAAATCCATTTGCAGTTTCGTATATTTTATTATACTCATCTGAGATATCATTTCTATTGTACTCGTCATGGAATATCATTTTCTTTTGTATTTTTCTACGAGTTACTATTCATGGGTTACTATTCACCCAGTTACTATTCACTCTAGTATTATTCACTCGGGTATTCGGGGCACTTTTTGTGTCGAAGTACTATTCATGAGTTACTATTCACGGGTTACTATTTACCCGATTACTATGCACTCTAGTATCATTCACTCGGGTATTCGGGACACTTTTGTGTCGGGGTACTATTCCTGAAGTACTATTCACGGGGTACTATTCACCCGAAAAATATATTTCTTTTATGTCCAAATTATTTTTGGTACATGAATATTATTCTTGAATTTTACACCACAAAGCAGTATCATGTTGACAATTTGGACGTTATTGATTCCTGGATAAATTAAATTATAAATCTTTAAAATTTATCCTTGAACTTGTTATTTAATTATTATGTCATTGTCATCATCCTCATGCTTATATTGTGATTAAATTCATCTTTGGCTTACGTGCATAGATGGACTTGGTATGATTATGACCAGGGATTATTTGGTATAATCATGACCGTAATGTGACGAATGATGTGGTAAAAGTCCTCATTGGCCTGTAGTTCATTGATGGACAGTTGTTGGTATGATTATGACCAGGGATTATTCGGTATAATCATAACCATTGATGATTACATGAATATCCTTGGTAGTAGTGCGGGGATGATTCGATTTTATTTATTGTTTGAGTCTCAAATGATAAAGGTGATGAAAAACTTTTTAAATCATAGAAGATAATAGATTTTATGCTCTACTTGACTCTTCTAATGGATTGCTTATTTCCACTACAGTTGTGGATCTAAAACTTGTTGTCTATTGTATTCTATTAGTTGTTATACTGTTGAAGGCTAAGGATAATTTATTTTGCATTATCTTAGTCATAATATTTCTTACTGGGCTAGTTGAGCTCACCCTTTCTTTCATTGTTCTCTTCAGGAAATGAGAATATAGCTGGGATGAGTCAGGGAATAGAGTGATGGTCCACGATAAATGGCTTTAGTAGTCCTTACTATTCTACGAAATAATGTGATAATAATTATAATGAGGACACCATTGAGTGTGGATATTGTCTAGATGACAATATTCTTGTTTAAACTCTCAGCTATGTTTTATCGTATTTTACACGACTGTTGTATAATTAAGTTGTATTTTCTACCATGTATTTGGTGACTCAAGATGGGTGATGTATACCTATTTTGGGGGCATCACAGTCCCACTATGTGTTTCCAAGGCGTGAGTCGAGTTCCTAAATCTCTGCATCCTTCTGCTCTATCGTAGCATGATGCATCTCAACCAACTCCTTCAGCTCCTCAGTCTTGTCCTATAATTCTATGTTATGGTCGCATAGTGCGTCATACATATCAGCTGATATGGAGTTTTGTGTAAACTCCACAGGATCCTCTTCCTCATCATCCTCCTCTATCTCCTCAGAGCTATCCTCCTCTGGATCAATTACAGGCTCATCCTCCTGAATCAACTATTCCCGCACAACGTGAATATCCCGGGGTTCCCCATCTCTAGTTACCTGAGGTATCACTTCCCTGGCTAGACCGGATCCTCCATCGTTAGACATCCTGACAACAAAATAATTTTAAGTTTTACTTAATATTCTTTAATACTCGCGAGCACATAAGTTATTAACACATAATATCTTTTATTGTTTAGCTTCAATGGATGCCTTAATCCATACCTTAAAACTCGATAAGAGTTAGACTCCACTATGTTTTCTGTCTCCTTAAAGGTTACTTCCTAAGGTTTCCCCACCTAAGGTTCATAACCTAAGGCTTTGATACCAACCTGTGACACCCCCAAATTCGGGTACTCCATTCCCACAGGATTTGGTGCTAACTATCCAAAACCTTTACCTTTAACTACCCATAATAAAGGATAAAGACAAAAAATAACTTAAACAATAATCTTCCCATTAAAGGGTTACATGTAAAACCTCAAAATTTACGAATAAAGATTTAATTTTCTCAAAATATTTTTTAATATTATGGTGTGGATTTGAGATAATGTTATAGTTGTGGGTAGTATTTATAAATTTTGCAAAGTATGAAAGTTGTTGTATTATATTCGATTGGTCAGGGAATATTATTTTGTCGGGAAATATCCGTACAACGGTACAATCATTGGTGGACCTCACAACGGAATTATGGTAAGATTGAGAAAATGACAAAAATATTTTTATGAAAATAACGGCGGAAGTTTTACCGTTAAAACTGTTGAACTACCCAGTAGTAAAAGTACAGCAATACGCGTGGTTGCATAGTAGCACACTGTATTGATTATTGATGCTTACGTGAGAAGACACTCAGTTTTGTTCAATTATTGCTACAATAATTGCTGCATAGTATCTCACGTTATTTGATTCAATTATTGTCGATATTTTATATATTATTAAATCAATAATTGAGATGACAGAGTTATTAATATTATTATTTTCAATATTGACAATGTCTAGAAGTTACATCGAGGAGAGGTTTGGTCACCTAATTTGGCGTCAATAGGAGAAATCCTTATTGGAAAGCCCCCTCTTTCCTGGGAACGACCTGGTTGTTAAATATTGCGAATTATAATAATGATGATATATGTTGTTAAAAATATTGAGGGAATTTTTATGAAGTATTTGTCGTAAATGTTGCTTAATTTGTGGACCCCCATTTACCTATTTTTCAAAATAATTGGTAGAAAGTTGTTCGGTATAATAAAGGTGGGGGCCCACATGTTGGAAGAATAATGACTTTTGGGGGGTGGGATTATTTGTTCACGGGGATGAGTATATTATATATATATATATATATATATTATATATATATATATAAATTTTGTTTTATTATTATAATAATATGTAATAAAACAAGATACTTTTTATAAAGTTTTATTTTATTTAATTATAAATAGAATATATTATATTTTATTATGCATAGTATTTGCATAGTGCCTACATAGTGTTTGCATAGTGCCTGCATAGTATTTGTATAATAAAATCTTTTTATATAAAATAGAATACTTTTATAAAGTTATTTGTTTTATTAGATTTTAAATAATATATATATATATATATATATATATATATTATAAATTTTGTTTTATTATATAATTATAAATAGAATATATTATATTTTATTGCATAGTATCCTTTCCATTCTCCTATAAATATGATGCTTAGTTAGAATTGAAAACACACCAGAAATTTAGAAAATTTTCTTCTATAATCTTGAGCGTATTTCTATAGAGTTTAAGAAAACTTTGAGCGTAGAAAATAGTGCAAGTTTTCTTCAAGTATATCCCTGCCCTACCCGTCGGAATACTCTTCTTCTTCTGAAGGTAAGGGGTATTATTTCGTTTGTATTCATGAAGAGAATTATTTTCTTTCAATACTCGTAAGGGGTATTATTCTTTCGTATTCATGAAGAGAGTTATTTTTTTTCAATACTCGTAAGGGTTGTTATTCCATTCTTTATTATTATGTTAGAATAACCTGTCAATGTGAAGTACCGCATACATGGTGAAATTCTTTTGTTATTCTATTCTTTATTATTCTGTTGGAATAACCTGTCTGTGCTGTCTATCGCATGCCTGGTGAATTCTGTTGTTATTCCATTCTTTATTATTCTGTTGGAACATCCTATCTGAGCGGATTACGCATGACCTGGTTCCATTCTTTATTATTCTATTGGAACATCCAGTCTGTGCGGATTACGCATGATCTGGTTCCATTCTTTATTATTCTGTTGGAATATCCTGTCTGTGCGGATTACGCATGACATAGTTCCATTCTTTGTTACTATGTTAGAATAACCTGTCTATATGGATTACTGCATGCATGGTGAATGATCCTTTGTATTCATTCCTTATTAACTTGTGGAAATGATCTGTCTACGTGGATTAACGCATGACGGGCGAAAATCCATTTGTAGTTTCATGTATTCTATTAAACTCAGTTGGTTATAGATTTGGCTTCTATACTCCATGAAATTAGTAGAATATCCTGGATATTTGCGCTTCATCTAGTATCTTTTCATGGAAATATTCTTCTGAGCATTCTTGAATTTTTACTACACAAAGCAGTATTATGTTGACAATTTGGACGTTATTGGTTCCTGGATAAATTAATTTATAAATATTTAAAATTTATTCTTGAACTTGTTTTATTTAATTATTATGTCATTGTCATCATCCTCATGCTTATATTATGTTGAAAGTTATCTGTGGCCTATAGTGCATAGATGGACTTCGTATGCTTATGACCAGGGATTATTTGGTATAATCATGACTGTAATGTTACAAATGATTTGGAAAAAGCCATCATTGGCCCGTAGTGCATTGATGGACAGTTTTTGGTATGATTATGACTTTGGATTCTCTTCGGCCAAGGGTGCAAAGATGAATTATTTTATGGCATGATCATGACAATTGCTGAAAACACGAATATCCTTGGCCCGTAGTGCACGGATAATTTGTGGTTGTGATACTAATGAATATCCTTGGCCGTAGTGCATGGATGATGTGGATTATTTATTGATCTGAGTCTCAGCGATAAAAGTGATGAAAAACCTTTTAAATCATAGAAGATAGTAGATTTTATTCTCTACTTGACTCTTCTAATGGATTGCTTGTTCCGCTGTAGTTAAACTTGATGTTTGTTATATTGTATCAGTTTAACACTGTTGAAGGCTAACGATAATTTATTCTGCATTATCTTATTCATAATATTTCTTACTGGGCTAGTTGTGTAACGACCCCAAAATTCATACAATTTAATTATTAACTTCGGTCGTTAATAACACATATACCTTCTGATTTTACATCATTATTCGATGTTAAACTTTATATAATGCAGAATAATTTAAACTTTTATGTCTTCTTACTTTAATTCCCTGAATAAAAACTTTATCATCTACATGTCTTTGAATCAATCTTATATTATGATTCACTTTATCACTGTTATTATATAAAATTTTACATTTCAATCCGATAACCTTTAAATATCAGATAATTCTAACTTTAGCTTTACAACTCAACATAAAACTATACATCATAAAAAATTTAGTACATCTCATAAATCTTAATCATGGTATAAAGAAATAACATCTTTAGCTAAAATGTTAATCTTCATGTATTATTTCTGATCCACGTCATTCAAGTAGCACATAGTGTTACCTTCAATCCTTAACCTGTAAAAATGGTTATTTGCAAGGTTGAGCTCGACAGCCCAGCAAAATCTAACAGTTTTCATGCATCACGTAGCACATAATAACATGCTCAACATATATCTTATAAACATTGGACTAATATAACATACATCTTACAGTTCATATAACAAGTATAAAGATTGAGTTCCTTACTCAATCAGCATGCTTTACTCAAGCAACGTAGTCATAAGTTGACTTTAACATTTCACACATTCAACATATATATAATACATCATGCTCTTTGCAACAAAGATTTAAAACAATAAAATTCACATAGCAAACAGGAACTGAAAGACTTGCCTTGATCGTTGTTTACCAATAACAGTTTAACAGCTTACAGTTATCTACACTTCACGTGCCCTACACAATTATATAATCATTCACACCAACTATTAGCCACATAGCAATGCATAGTAGTTATAATGTAAACTTTACTCTACCTCCCATAACCCTTCTTATTAATTAATACACAATGTTCAATTTGATTGTGTTAACTTTCAACTTATATCTCACTATACTTCGTATTCGAAGTTCATTCAAGTGTTTAAGTCTTGCTAGGACTACTTATTGGTTTTATATTAACAATATTCAATATCTTATTATATGCATTTCATTTGATTTAAAACACTTTTTACGTTCATTATCACTTATCACGGCGTTTCGACGTTTATTCGTCACCCGCCCAATTTGTCTCTCTTGTGTGTGCTTAGTATGCGTATTCAACTTATCTAATATATTATTTATTATTGTTAAGCATCATTATACTTCATAATATTCATGTTCTATAACTTAGAACAACATCTATTATCGTCGACATCACTATACTTGTGTATGTGCATGTCTGACGCCCTTCGATTGCCTCCGAATACGCATTAGTCACAAAGATGACCATTTTGACTACTGTTCCCAATCTCAAATTGAAAACCTTAAATACTAAAAGTTGTAGGTCTATTCTTCCTCGTTCCGGATCATCTTGAATCACCTCAATCGGATTTCGTATGAAAACGTTATGCCTATTTTACTAAAACAAGTCAAAGCAGTCACACCTAACATACTTTGGTGCAATTTGCGCCAATTAAATTAACATGGGCATAGTGCAATTCATTTACCCTAAATGACTTAGGACACAAAGTAGAATTTGTGCTGAGTAGCGTAAACAGGACACTGAAGCTACTATTCTTCGCGATTTTTTACTCTTTTTCTCCTACTAATCTTCATAACTTGAGTTATACACATCCAAATTAGTCCATTTTCGATTCTATGGATTCGTAATTCATAGAACTACAACATACTAGGATTCTAACAATTTATAAAAATATTAACCAACCTAAAATTTGACCCAAAAACACATGTTCATACTCTATTTTCATGTTTTAACACATTTAGCGAATTCGATCGCCACCACTTCGTTTCTTTACCAATTAACATGATTTAAACTATGCCATTTTTGTTTCTTAACATACTAACATAATCCAACATCAATTTATAGATTATAACAAGTATTGACCACGAAATTTTGTACTTTCTAAAGCTAAATTTCATGTAAAAACACTGTTATTTCTAATTTCTTCCTACTAACCAATTCTCACGAATTTGATCATCAAATAGTACTCACACATGATTATTAACATATTGTAAACCATGCATACATGTATATATATCAACCCAACATGATTTCCAAATCATATAGCATAAACACTATCAAAACTAAGAGTTAAAATTGAGAATAGATTATACCTTGATTTAGCAAACCCTTATCTTCCTCTTGACAATCTCAGAGAGTTTTCTCAAGCTCTCAACCTCAATTTTCCTCTGTGTTTCCTTCTTCCTTCTCTAAATTCTCTTAACTTAGCCTTTAGGAATTATGCGCAACATATAACCCAATTCCCCTCTATCTCACGTATACATCAGTTTAAAAAACAATAGGCGTCAGTTAAAATAAGCCAAAGGCCACAGGGCCTTGTTTGGTTAACCACAATTCTCCTCTACTAGTTAATTTTTATATTATTATATTATATGGTTTTTTTTATTTGTCACACATGCAACTCATTAGCTTACACTTATAATTATGATAATTATAATTTTTATTATAATTATATTTATGATTAATAAATAATTATATATCTAATTTAATTAATAAATTAGAGTTAAACATCGCTTTATTTAATTTACTTATTTTCTTTAATATTAAACAATTTAATTTAATTTAATTTAATTATTTCATTAAATTAAATCTTTCAAATAAAATTACCATTATTCAATTTCATTACTAAATTAATGCACCATAATTCATCAATTATTTATTTATCTCAATAAATAAATTAATTAAAATATTTATTTAATTTAATAAATATTTAAAATTAATTACAAAATTCATTTAATTTCTTCAATAGTTAACTTAACTATTAAACCTCACTTTCCCAATATATGAATATATATTTCTCTTCACACTAGATCAAATATTTCAAAATATAGAGCACATATATATATAAATACTCAAACTCAAAACATCTCATAATAAGAATTTTAATTATTAAATTCTATTTTAATAACCTATAAAAATTCGGGTTGTCACATCCTTCCCTCCTTATAAGGATTCCGTCCTCGAAATCACCGAAACCATACCTTACTCAGGTTTTCATCAAATCTCTTCGTTGAATAACTTCAACACATTACCTTAATATAGGTTTTATATTTCATACACCCACCATTCTTGATAATAAATTCTTGTAAGTTTTATTTCATAACCTTTACTTAGACTCAATTATATTTGAGTATTATATATTCTTTAACTCATTCATTTCCTTTTCTAAGGATCGTTATCATAAACACTCGGGATATTACATTCACTCATTCTTCTAAGAATTTCGTCGTCGAAATTTTAATTATTAATCTTCATTCATTCAATCTATCAAAATAGATTTTATGTTAATACTTTATTCATTCATTGGGTTCTGCAACCAAATTCTTTCTCTAAGGATCTTTCTAAGATCATCATATTCCTCACCTCTTCCTCTTCTAAGAGTTTCACATTTCTCCTCTTTTCGGAGTTTCAATTCTTTCTTGAAATTATTATGTTTTGCTTAATTTTCTCATCCTTTCCACTTTCACCTTTTAGAATAATAAGAATCTTCCATAATTGCTCAATAATTGGGAAGCGATATGAATAACAGGAATTTAAATAATTCCAAATCATGCTGAGGGGTCATATGACCTTTAACTACGTCCCTAGGTTTTCAATTATCTCAACTTGAACCTTTAACAGTCATAAGACTATACGGACCTTGAACTCTTCTCTAGGTTTAACAGTGCATCACCACTGTAAACCATCTTTAACAGAATGTTTAGCAATCACACAGACTGAAAACACTCTCTGCAAGTACTCTAGGTGATCAACCTATTGTACCCCTACGTCGTGCACAACGTATTACATCTTAACATCGTAACAACTATATGCGTTACTTTTGGAACCATTGTCTCTGATAACATGTCCCCTTTTACAGGGTTGTTCACCTCAGCTTTTCAACATTTAAATTCGCACCAAAACAATTTGGTTTGGCATAACTTCTCAAGAAACGCTTGAATTTCATGAATATCTTTCAATATTCGTCTACCTGAACCAAATAGCATAGACTACTACAACAATCCGGACATCAATCGAAATATACATATACATATATATATATATATATATATATATTCTCATATCTTAAAGAAATCTCAAAAATCCTTTTATGGAGTCATGATTATGACGTCATACTACATCTCACCATAGTGGGCTGATGATCATATGATCACATCCAACACCAGGTTCCATTGCATTGATGACTTCATCGTTTATCATATCACCCGATACATATAATTAAAATATATTTTGAAAATTTAAAAATCATTTTTTTTTTTTCTAGCTAGAAACACAACAAACATGATCTTGCGAATAATAGCCTTTGTTTTAAAAAATAATTCTCTGGTTCACTAGTGTGACCCAACATTTTTTTTCAAAAATCAAAAGTATAACCTTCGGCACGAAGTCAATAAATTTCGAAAATCTAGCAACGCTAGAAGATTTGGAATACCTAATTTTCTCCATCAATATCAATCTTTACACTAAATATTCTTGTATTTCAACTTATAATCCTCATATATCCCTATTATAGTTCATCAAACTTACCGCACATTGGAAGTTCAGGAACTTGCCACAATAGTATGTGTTTAAAAACTTATCCCGATCGGACCATGGCGTCCATTCATTTGAGGGGTTCAAAACATACCATATTATTGTGAGTCACGAACTTACCATATGCATTAGTTTTAAGAACCGCATCTAATCCTAATAATATCTGACTAATCTTAATAGTTTCTAACTATCAAATATACACATAAGAAAAGAATCACCTTTTCGCCACATATACATTGATAGCGCAACACTAACATTCCAATGATTATCAATGTGATAAACTGAGTGTGACGCCCCCAAAATAGGTATACATCACCCATCTTAAGTCGCCAAATACATGGTACAAAATTCAAATACAACTTAATTATACAACTGTCGTGTAAAATACGACAAAACATAATCTAAGAGTTTTAAGAAGAATATTGTCATCTAGACAATATCCACACTCAATGGAGTCCTCATTACATTTATTGTCACACTATTTTATAGAATAGTGAGGACTACTATGACACCATCTCGGACCATCACTTCGTTCCCCGACTAGTCCCGGCTACGTTCTCATTTCCTGAAGAGAACAATGAAAGCAAAGGGTGAGCTCAACTAGCCCAGTAAGAAATATTATGACTTAGATAATGCAGGATAAATTATCATTAGCCTTCAACAATGTTAAACTGATAAAATACAATAGACATCAAGTTTAACTGCAGCGGAATAAGCAATCCATTAGAAGAGTCAAGTAGAGCATGATATCTACTATCTTCTATAATTTAAAATGTTTTCATCAATTTTTATCATTTGAGACTCAATTTAAATAAATAAACCACGTGATCGAATCATCTCTGCACTACGGGCCAAGGATATTCATTAAATCATCAATGGTCATGACTATACCGAATAATCTCTGGTCATAATCATACCAAAAACTGTCCATCAATGCACTACAGGCCATTGAGGACTTTTACCACATCGTTTATAACATTAAAGGTCATGATTACACCGAATGATCCCTGGTCATAATCATACCAAGTCCATCTCTGCACGTAAGCCAAAGATATATAACTATAAAACCAATAATCAACTGTCCATCTTTGCACGTAAGCCAAAGATATACAATTCAATAATCAACAGTCCATCTTTGCACGTAAGCCAAAGATAACTTTCATCACCATATAAGCATGAGGATGATGACAATGATATAAGCATTAATCAAACGAAAACAAGGATAAATATTAAAGACTTTAAATTTATCTAAATATTATCAACCACTTAATAAACTCATAATCTAATATTATTAATATTATAACAATATTTTAATCACTTCTTAAACTTATAAATAATTTATTTCATTTGTTTACAATTTACCAAATAATGCATTTAATCATTCAAAAATGCCATACTCATAAGATTTCATCACCAATGATCAAATTCCTCATCAAAAATCTGCATATACCCTATATAGGATTCCCAAGCCATAAAATCCTATTTTCTAATTTTGTTACTTCACATAACATATTTAATTCATTTACTCATAACTAGTTCACTTTCATGAAAAATACCAAATCAGTCCCAAAAATATTTCTTTTCTGGGATTTAACAGAATATAGTTCCATATTGAACATACGTTTTTCTCAGAATTTTTAAAATTCATTTACTATTTTTCATATGGCCACAACTGTCGAATATTTAGACATTTATCATAAATTGTACTTTTGTCCAAAAATTCTAAAATTTAGAGGGTGTACTCCTGTTATATATATGTACTCCCAATAAAAATATCACCAATTTTGGAGTTAACCACAAAGAGCTATAAGGGTTTACTTTTAAAATAGTCTTTTCCCATAAAATCCATAACTCTTAATCTATACATCCAAAAATCGCCATTTTTAGACACAATCTAGAAAACTCATCAAATTATCATTTCAAATTTTTCCAGAATTTTTGAGAGTCAGAAAAATTATGAAACTACCCCTGGCAGAAACCCCTTTTGAATGAAAATACTATTCATATGAATACAAAGGATCATTTACCATGCATGCGTTAATCCACATAGACATGTTATTCCAACAGAATAATAAAGAATGGAATAACAGAAGAATTCACTATACATGCGACAAACCGCACATACAGGTTATTCTCAACAGAATAATAAAGAATGGAACCAGGTCATGCGTAAACCGCACAGATAGGATATTCCAACAGAATAATAAAGAATAGAACCAGGTCATGCGTAAACCGCACAGACAGGATATTCCAACAAAATAATAAAGAATGGAATAACAAAGAATTCACCATGCATGCGATAGACCGCACAGACAGGTTATTCTAACATAATAATAAAGACTGGAACCAGGTCTAGTGTAATCCGCACAGACATGATATTCCAACATAATAATAAAGAATGGAATAACAGAAGAATTTTACCATGTATGCGGTACTTCGCATAGACAGGTTATTCCAACATAATAATAAAGAATGGAATAACAGAAGCTCTCTTCATGAATACGAAAGAAATAATACCCCCTACCTTATAATAAAGCTTGATACTGGAATAGAGAGGTAGCAGACTTCTCTTCTTCTTTCTCTCTATAATAATTGCTCTATAGCTTTAGTTAATTGGTGAGAATTGAAGGAAGAATGAGCCACTATTTATAAAAAAATATAGTTTCGATAATTGCATGTTTTGGGGCTCAAAAAATTACAATACAATACCTCCAACTTTTCTTTCATTTTTAATTTAGTCCTGCAAGTATTATCAAACTTGCACCACCTCCCCGAATAGTAAATAATGTGAATCAATAGTTCAATCATGTGAATCAATAGTTATAATCATGTGAAAATACGAATTACAGTATAGTACCTTCATCTATATCTCCATTTTTAACTTAGTCATGCAAGTATTATCAATCTTGTACCAACTCCCCTAATAGTAAATGAATGTGACTCAATAGTACACACATGTGAACAAATAGTTATATAAGCATGTGAATTAGTAGCAATTAATTGCTCATTTATCCGATTAATTATCCAATTTATCAATATAACCCCAGACATCAATTATCATCGGAATAGATGTCGATTTCAACTAACACTAATAATTCCAACACAATGGAACTATCAATTTTACCTTTAATCAAACACGAACTTATTCATCATTAATATTATAACTCTCAATATTTAACAACCAGGTCGTTCCCAGGAAAGAGGGGGCTTTCCGATAAGGATTTCCCCTTATTAACGCGCAATTAGATGACCAAACCTCTCCTTGACAGAACTTCTAGACATTGTAAATATTGCAATTTAATAATATGAATAACTTTGTCATCTCAATTATTGATTTAATAATATATAAAATATTATGCAGATGATACTGTGACAATAATCGAATCAATAATATGAAAGATATGATGCTGCAATTACTGTAGCAATAATTGAGTATAACTGAGTGACTTCTTACGTAAGCATCAATAATCAATATCATGTGTTACTATGCAACCACACGTATTACTGTACTTTTACTACCGAGTAGTTCAACAGTTTTAACGGTAAAACTTCCGTCGTTATTTTCATAAAAATATTTCTGTCGTTTTCTCATTCCGACAATAATTCCGTTGTGGGGTCCACTAATGACTGTGCCATCGTACGGATATTCCCCGACAAAAAGAATATTCCTCAACCAATCGAATATTATATAACCACTTTCATACTTTTCAAAATTTCTAAAAATTACCCACAACTATAACATTATCTCAAATCCACACCATAATTTTAAAAAAAATATTTCGAGAAAATTAAATCTTTATTCATAAAATTTGGGGTCTTACACTGAGTGTCAGCACAAAACCCTCGCCCATACAAAGATTTATACAACTCAGCCATCACATGAGTCCTCAATTGAAATCCCACCTAACTCATTAGGTTACACTTATAATGTAGGTTACATGCAACCCATTAGGTTACACTTATAATTATAATAATTATAATTTTTATTATAATTATACTTATGATTAATAAATAATTATATATCTAATTTAATTAATAAATTAGACTTAAACATCATTTTATTTAATTTACTTATTTTCTTTAATATTAAACAATTTAATTTAATTATTTCATTAAATTAAATCTTTCAAATAAAAATTACCATTATTCAATTTCATTACTAAATTAGTGCACCACAATTCATCAATTATTTATTTATCTCAATAAATAAATTAATTAAAATATTTATTTAATTCAATAAATATTTAAAATTAATTACAAAATTCATTTAATTTCTTTAATAGTTAACTTAACTATTAAACCTCACATTCCCAATATATGAATATATATTTCTCTTCACACTAGATCACATATTTCAAAATATATAGCACGTATATATAAAAACTCAAACTCAAAACATCTCATAATAAGAATTTTAATTATTAAATTCCTATTTTAATAACCTATAAAAATTCGGGTTGTCACATCCTTCCCTCCTTATAAGGATTCCATCCTCGGAATCACCGAAACCCTACCTTACTCAGGTTTTCATCAAATCTCTTCGTTGAATAACTTCAACACATTACCTTAATATAGGTTTTATATTTTCAACACATTACCTTAATATAGATTTTATATTTCCTACACCCACCATTCTTGATAATAAATCCTTATAAGTTTTATTTCATAACATTTACTTAGACTCAATTATATTTGAGTATTATATATTCTTTAACTCATTCATTTCCTTTTCTAAGGATCGTTATCATAAACACTCGGGAAATTACAAGTTGAGCTCACCCTTTTGCTTTTATTGTTCTCTTATGGAAATGAAAATGTAGCAGGGACTAGTCGGGGAACAGAGTGACGGTCCAGATGATAGCATTAGTAGTCCTCACTATTCTATTAAATAGTGTGATAATAATTGTAATGAGGACTCCATTGAGAGTGGATATTGTCTAGAAGGCAATATTCTTGTTTAAACTCTCAGCTATGTTTTGTCGTATTTTACACAACAGTTGTATTATTAAGTTGTATTTGAATTTTGTACCATGTATTTGGCGACTCAAGATGGGTGATGTATACCTATTTTGGGGGCGTCACAGTTGGTATCAAATCTTAGAGATATGATCCCTGGCTGAGATGTGAGACAAGAACTAGGAGGGGAGAGACGGGGAATTCCTTCGTTAGTATGACCTACCTAAGTTTATTTGGTATTTAATTGGTCGGTCAGAGTATATGGATAATATGTGATATGTTAACTAACCCTTGTTTTGTGACAGTGTTTGAAAATGACATCTGAAAATGTTGAGATTAGCAATGAAGCACATGAGACCGTTGAGTCACCGCTAATCAATAGCCAGGATAATGTGCAACAAGAAGGCGATAATCCTCCTGTAAATAAAAACACTGATCAAATAATGAACGATGGTACGTTTAGGAGCTTTTTAGAATTCATGCAATACCAAACGAGAGAGACTCCGGTTCATGATGCAGGTGGAAACAATGACAACCCACGGTTAGTCACCGCTAAGCAGTTCAAGGAGCTGGGACCACCGGGGTTTTTGGGAAAGCCAGACCCATTTAAGGCAGAGACATGGATTAAGAAGATCACCAAGAAATTTGATGTCTTGGAATGCTCTGAGGAGCAAAAGGTTCTATTCGCCACCTTTATGTTGCGTGAAGAAGCACATCATTGGTGGGAATCTGTAAAACGTGCCCAGCCTGACGCACTCAAGATGTCTTGGGAGAAGTTTCAAGAATTGTTCAACAAAAAGTACTTTCCTGAAAGTATTCGTCACATAAAGGAAGTGGAATTCATCAAGCTGGAGCAAAACAATATGACCGTGTCGCAGTACGAAGCCAAGTTTACCGAGTTATCCCGGTTTGCGTCCCATTTGGTTGATAATAAGGAGAGAATGGGGCGAATGTTTCTAAGAGGTTTGAAACCCGATATACGACAATACCTCATTTCTCACAAACTTTGTTTATATTCAGATGTTGTGAATAGGGCTCAGTTATTAGAGTGCAATAATGAGTCAGCACAACCAAAAGGCAACAACCAACAACACGATGATAATTATACTGGTGGCAACGGCCATCGGAACAATGATAACCATCATGGGGGAAATTATCATGCCAAGAATGGTAACCACTTCGGTTGTAATCATGGACAAGATAATAGAAGTGGAAATTTCAAGAAGATGAGGTTCAATAATGATGGAAAGATAGCAGCATCATCACCCGTTTCAAATGAAGAAGAACGACCACCGGTCGTATGTTTCAAATGCAGACAGGAGGGACACATCCGTCCAAACTATACGCAGCAATCCAAAACATGTTTCAATTGCGGAAGAGAAGGTCACCTAGCTCGATTTTGTCGTGTAGTGAAGTCAAGTCCATCTGGGATAGTGATGCCAAAGGATGTCTCAGACAAGTCAAAGCTGGTAGTTTAAGTGAGAGCGTTTGTCAAGGAACCCGAACAAAGTTATCACGGGTAAGTTAATCATAAACGCTTACGAAGTCTATACCTTATTTGATAATGGTTCTACCCATTCTTTTATCTCTCTTGCTTGCATTCAACATTTAAATTTGACTCCGGAGAAATTAGACTTTGACTTATCTGTTGAAAGTCCGTTGGGAGAAACCTTCATTAAATCTACTGTTTATAAGTCTTGTTTAGTTCAAATCGGCGCCCGCACGTTACCGGTCGATCTTATTTCTTTGAAAATACTTGCAATTGATGTGATTCTAGGGATTGATTAATTAACTACTCATCATGTAAAAATTAATTGTGTTTTGTAAGGTTGTTAGCTTTCATATTCCTAACCAACCTATTATGCGAATTCAAGAAAATAAACCATTAAAATCAATCACTGTCATCTCAAGCCATAAAGCTATTCATTTATTAAAAACGGATGTCAGGCTTTCTTAGCTCATGTCACAGATCTAAACAAAAATACGTCAGTTTTGAATGATATTTATATTGTTAATAAATTTCCTGATGTGTTCCCTGAAGAACTTCCTGGTCTAACCCTAGAGCGTGAAATTGAATTTTGTATCGACCTTGAACCTGGTACAAAACCCATTTCTAAAACCCTCAAGTATTTCTTCACCCAAAACAAAAGTATTATGCGCTGAAGACGTTGGCTTGAGCTGTTGAAGATTATGACCATAGCATTCAATATCATTATGGGAAAAGCGAACGTGGTAGCTGACGCATTGAATAGAAGGTCGTATGCGAGTGCGAATATACGATTAGAACCGACTTTAATCGATAAAGTTAGAGTCACTCAAGCTACAGATTCAGAGTTGATGAATGTGAAAAAGAAGGTTCAAGAGGGAGTTATTCTAGATGCAAGAGTCAATGAAGAGAGGAAATCTCAACCCTCGATTTTATTGGCGCATTTGACATCCTCGATTAAGTAGGAACTGTGGCTTATAAACTCGTTTTACCGCCAAGTATGTCGCGTGTTCATAACGTTTTTTTTGTATCGATGTTACGTAAATATATGAATGACCCAAACCACATTATTGATTTAGAACCGGACGAGATAGCAGAAATTTTAACGTATGAAGATGTACCTATTAAAATCTTGGAATATATTCTACTCTCAAAGGTTATACCTCAAGAGTTAGAATCTGACGAGGTATCCTCATCTGTTCGGCATACCAGGTACATACATAAATTTCGAGGGTAAAATTTCATAAGGAGGGGAGATTGAAAAACTCCAAAATTTACGAATAAAGATTTAATTTTCTCAAAATATTTTTTAATATTATGGTGTGGATTTGAGATAATGTTATAGTTGTGGGTAGTATTTATAAATTTTGCAAAGTATGAAAGTTTTTGTATTATATTCGATTGGTCGGGGAATATTATTTTATCGGGGAATATCCGTACGACGGTACAATCATTGGTGGACCCCACAACGGAATTATGGTCGGATTGAGAAAACGACAAAAATATTTTTATAAAAATAACAGCGGAAGTTTTACCGTTAAAACTATTGAACTACCCAGTAGTAAAAGTACAGTAATACGTGTGGTTGTATAGTATCACACGGTATTGATTATTGATGCTTACGTGAGAAGTCACTCAGTTTTGTTCAATTATTGCTACAGTAATTGCTGCATAGTATCTCACGTTATTTGATTCAATTATTGTTGATAATTTATATATTATTAAATCAATAATTGAGATGACAGAGTTATTAATATTATTATTTACAATATTGACAATGTCTAGAAGTCCTGTCAAGGAGAGGTTTGGTCACCTAATTGCGCGCCAATAGGGAGAAATCCTTATTGGAAAGCCCCCTCTTTCCTGGGAATGACCTGGTTGTTAAATATTGTGAATTATAATAATGATGATATATGTTGTTAAAAATATTGAGGGGATTTTTATGAAGTATTTGTCGTAAATGTTGCTTATATTGTGGACCCCCATTTACCTATTTTTCAAAATAATCGGTAGAAAGTTGTTCGGTATAATAAAGGTGGGGACCCACATGTGGGGCCCAGATATTGGAAGAATAATGACTTTTGGGGGGTGGGATTATTTATTCACGGGGACGAGTATATTATATATATATATATATATATATCATATGTTATATATATATATATATCATATGTTATATATATATATATATAAATTATATAAATTTTGTTTTATTATTATAATAATATGTAATAAAACAGAATACTTTTTATAAAGTTTTGTTTTATTTGATTATAAATAGAATATATTATATTTTATTATGCATAGTGTTTGCATAGTGCCTGCATAGTGTTTGCATATATTATAAATTTTGTTTTATTATATAATTATAATGCATAGTATCCTTTCCATTCTCCTATAAATAGGATGCTTAGTTAGAATTGAAAACACACCAGAAATTCAGAGAATTCTTCTTCTATAATCTTGAGTGTATTTCTGTAGAGTTTAAGAAAGCTTTGAGCGTAAAAAATAGTATAAGTTTTCTCCAAGTATATCCCCGCCCTACCCGTCGGAATACTCTTCTTCTTAAGGTAAGAGGTATTATTTCGTTTGTATTCATGAAGAGAATTATTTTCTTTCAATACCCGTAAGGGGTATTATTCTTTCGTATTCATGAAGAGAGTTATTTTCTTTCAATACTCGTAAGGGTTGTTATTCCATTCTTTATTATTATGTTGGAATAACTTGTCTATGATTAGTACAACATACATGGTGAAATTGTTCTATTATTCCATTCTTTATTATTCTGTTAGAATAACCTGTCTGTGCGGTCTATCGCATACCTGGTGAATTTTGTTGTTATTCCATTCTTTATTATTCTGTTGGAACATCCTGTCTGTGCGGATTACGCATGACCTGGTTCCATTCTTTATTATTTTGTCGGAACATCCTGTCTGTGCGGATTACTCATGACCTGGTTCCATTCTTTATTATTCTGTTAGAATATCCTGTCTATGTGGATTACGCATGACCTGGTTCCATTCTTTGTTACTCTATTGGAATAACCTGTCTATATGGATTACCGCATGCATGGTGAATGATCCTTTGTATTCACTCCTTATTAACTTGTGGAAATGATCTGTCTATGTGGATTACCGCATGGCAGGCAAAAATTCATTTGTAGTTCATATATTCTATTATACTTAGTTGGTTAAAGTTTTGGCTTCTATACTCCATGAAATTAGTAGAATATCCTGGATATTTGTGCTTCATCCAGTATCTTTTCATGGAAATATTCTTCTGAGTATTCTTGAATTTTTACTCCACAAAACAGTATCATGTTGACAATTTGGACGTTATTGGTTCCTGGATAAATTAATTTATAAATCTTTAAAATTTATTCTTGAACTTGTTTTATTGAATTATTATGTCATTGTCATCATGCTCATGCTTATATTATGTTGAAAGTCATCTATGGCCTGTAGTGCATAGATGGACTTGGTATGATTATGACCAGGGATTATTCGGTATAATCATGACCGTAATGTTACAAATGATGTGGAAAAAGTCCTCATTGGCCCGTAGTGCATTGATGGACAGTTTTTGGTATGATTATGGCTATGGATTCTCTTCAGCCAAGGGTGCAAAGATGAATTATTTTATGGCATGATCATGACAATTGCTGAAAACACGAATATCCTTGGCCCATAGTGCATGGATAATTTGTGCTTGTGATACTAATGAATATCCTTGGCCGTAGTGCAGGGATGATGTGGATTATTTATTGAGCTGAGTCTCAACGATAAAAGTGATGAAAAACCTTCTAAATCATAGAAGATAGTAGATTTTATTCTCTACTTGACTCTTATAATAGATTGCTTATTCTGCTGCAGTTAAAGTTGATGTTTGTTATATTGTATCAGTTTAACACTGTTGAAGGCTAACGATAATTTATTCTGCATTATCTTAGTCATAATATTTCTTACTGGGCTAGTTGAGCTCACCCTTTTGTTTTCATTGTTCTCTTCAGGAAATGAGAACGTAGGAGGGACTAGTCGGAGAACGGAGTGACAGTCCTGATGATAACATTAGTATTCCTCACTATTCTATTAAATAGTGTGATAATAATTGTAATGAGGACTCCATTGAGAGTGGATATTGTCTAGAAGGTAATATTCTTGTTTAAACTCTCAGCTATGTTTTGTCGTATTTTACACGACAGTTGTATTATTAAGTTGTATTTGAATTCTGTACCATGTATTTGGTGACTCAAGATGGGTGATGTATACCTATTTTGGGGGCATCACATTACATTATCATAAAACAATCCCAGGTAATCTAACCGTAAATTATTACACAAGTCTGCGTAATACATCATAAAATGGAACAAGTCTCATAATATAAAACATCTAAATAAATTTAATAAATCTTCAACACTTGGACATCTTTGTAAGACCCCGAATTTTATGAAATAAAAGTATTCAATTGTTCTTATAATTATTATTATTCAGTAAATGGTTAAATTGATAAAAGTTTAAAGTTAAGGGTGATATATATAATTTTTTTTTAAAATAAGCAAGTGGTTATAAAACACTCATTGTTATCGGGGAATATTCGTTTGGTCGTGGAATATTCTTGTTGTCGGAGAATATTCGTACGATGGCGCAGCCATTGGTGGACCCCATAACAGAATAACTGTCGGTCGAAGAAAACGACAAGTTTGAGTTTTTATAAATAACTACGTAATTATTACCAATTAACAACGTTGGATTACACGGTGGTTAAAATACGATGTCTGGCGTGGTTGCATAGTAGCACTGCAGTATTGCACAATATTTTTAAATTATTGATTCTTACGTAAGAAGCACTACTCAATAATTGTTATAGTAATTACTGTTCAATATTTTATTTTATTGATTCAATAATTGCTGCGTTGATATTTTATATTATTGTTGTGTCAATAATTGTCACTGCACAATATTTCCCATTATCAAATCAATAATTTATATTATTTGAATAATATTATTAGATAGCATTATTGGCAATGTCTAGAAAATTCTGTCAAGGAGAGGTTTGGTCACCTAATAACGCGCTAGTAAGGAGAAATCCTTATCGGAAAGCCTCCACTTTCTTGGGAACGGCCTGGTTGTCATTATTGTGATTCTGTAATATTATTTATGAATAATTAATTATGGATTTATATGATAAAGAAATATATTTTTTATATGGATATAAATGAAGGAATTAATGCTGAGATGTTTTATTAGTATTTTGTCGAAATGAAGAATGAAATTTGGAAATTTTCAGAAAATTAATTTATTACTTGATTTTGTAAAATCCATAACTCTTTATGTATAATGAGTTAGGAGATGAGCAATATATCAAAAGAAAGCCCTGGAAGTAAGCTAACCGTAAAAACTGGAATCACCCAAAAATTCACTGTGGATTTTTCGTAATGACTGTTTGAATGAAACTGGTCCAAAGGACTCATAATTCGAAAAATCAGTGTTCTTGAGATATATTATGTGAGTTATAATTTTTTATCCGACCGTTGGATCATTGTGATTTTTGGATATGTTATACATATAGAAGTTGAGTATATGTCCACAATTTTTGAACAGTTAAAAATTAACGTATGATTTGTTATGAATTTTAAGAGGTGACTGATTCGAAAATTATGTTTATAAATAATTTTTGGTGGAAAATTCTAGAATGAGTGGGCCCCACCTTTGGTTGGTGAAGAAATGTGCTGAAATTTATTTCAAAAATGGTGGGTGGGAATAGTAGCAGGTAAACCCATCAGGTAGCAGGTCAAGTCTGCTTTGGTGTTCTAGCATTTTCCTATAAATAGGGTGCTGAGTTAGAATTGAAAATCACACCAGAAACAAGTTTTCTTTCTCTCTATATTATCGAGCGTATTTTTGTGAGCATTTAGATCTTTTGAGAATTGTTATTCAGTGCAAGTTTCCTTCAGCATCATATTCTATATTCCAATCAGAAGTACTGCTCTTTTGAGGTACGGGATTGTAAGGGATGGTAAGGGATGTTATTTCCTTCGTAATGATATTATTCTTTCAATATCATTTTACTGAAATATTGATATGAATTTTATTGTGAAATTTTTACATTTTTGTGTCGGGGTTACTATTCATGTATACGGCACTATTCACGTATACGACACTATTCATGTATATGACACTATTTACGTATATGACATTATTTACGTATACGGTACTATGTACGAATATGAGCTACTATTCATGAGTTACTATTCACGAGTTACTATTCACGGGTACTATTCACGACAACATTGGTTTCTTTTTCTGACCAAATTATCGTTGATTTATGAATCTTACTCTTAAAATTAAATGCAGTTGTTGATCATATTATTTTTATTTTCATATATAACATTTTTATAACCCTGGTGATGGAATTTCATTTTGACTTGGGTGTAAAGATGGGTAGATTATTGGTATGATCGTGACTAGGTGTTCTCTTTGGCCAGTAGTGCAAAGATGAATTGTTGACTGGTATGATCATGACCATTGAATTTATAATTGAATATCTTTAGCTTAAGTGCAAAGGTGAATGGATTAACATGGTTATAATTATTGTCTATATAAATTTTGAAATGATTATATATTTCTTTGAGATATTAATATCTTTGGTCTGTAGTGCAAAGATAAATTATTGATGAATATTTTTGGCCCGTAGTGCAAAGATAAATCGTTGATGAATATCTTTGGCCCGTAGTGCAAAGATGTCCTGTTGTTGAATATCTTTGGCCTGTAGTGCAAAGATGAACTGTTAATGAATATCTTTGGCCCGTAGTGCAAAGATGAATTTATTAGTATGATTATGAACATGAACTGTGATTTGGTATAACCAGGATCTTTGATGTTTCAGGTAAAGACGGGTGATGAAAATTATCTTCGTCCTGGATGAGAAGAGGAATTTAGAACTAAAATTATGATTATGAGTTATACACGTGATTATGGACAAAAATTGTTGATTGATATTGTAGGGATAAAACATTGTTGGTGGACTTTTAACATGGAGAAGATAATAGATCGTATGGTCTATTTGACTCTTCTAATGGATTGCTCATTCCGCTGCAACTATGGTTGAAAAGTTTTATCATCTACCATATATTCTAAATCTCTGATTTATTACTGATGAAGGTTATTGATAATTTAATTATCTTTAGTCATGATATTCTTTACTGGGCTAGTTATGCTCACCCTTTTGTTTCATAATTCCTTTCAGGTGATAAGAGTGTAGGTGGGTCGAGCGGGGGTAACAGGAAAATAGAACGGTGGTCTATAGCTGTTGAGGTTCTCCCTAAACAGTATGAAAATAATTTTATTGAGAACTTTTGATAAGTGTGTCGTATTATATACGTCATTTGATATTTAATTTTGGTGAACCGAATAAGGTGAGGCGAACCCAACTTTGGAATGGTGTTTTGCCACTATCATACAAGATGTCTAGTGACATACAACCTCGTGTTATCATAAGACAGGGTTGTGCACATCCACTTACTGAGTATATCTATGAGCACTACCTATATAACCTTGGAGTTTGGTTGAAATATAATTCCCAATTGTAGACAGTGGAGATAATTATATGTCAAGAGAAGACTCACCATTGGAAAAAACATGATGGTAATCTTCTTCTTTTTCTTTGGGGTCTATTGGGTCAACCAAGGATAATTCTGTAGGCATATGATATATATTATAACTTAGATGTATGGCCTCCCATGTACGAAGGTTTCCTTGAGCACTTCCCAAAGATTTTAATTTTTAAAACAGTTATTGACTGTACCTTTATGTAAGGTGCCATTGTGACGTGCTATCCAAGGTTGGGATGAGAGTCACAGTTGGTATATATTTTTATCAAACTCACAACATATGTGTTGTTGTATTTTGCACTATAATTGTAGTGATAAAGTTGTAGTTGTTTTCTGTACCATGTATTTGGCGACTCAGAATAGGTTGGATGGATTGGACCTATTTTGGGGGCGTCACAATCTTGCCATTTCCTTTGCTAGTAGATGGTTCATCGACTTTCTCAACTTTAGCTGCAGTGTTAAATGCAAGAGTAAGCAAACAATTGCTCACTGATATAAAGAGTAGTAGTGAAAACAATATGTGAATGAATAACGAATGTTGAACAACAATGAACTTGTTCTACGAATCAAAAATAGAAAATAAGTTCGAATTTAATATTTGAGGGTCTTAAGACCACGAACTATGTCCCCAATATTTAGGTATTATTACTCCAACCTTAACAGTCATTTAGACTATACAGACCCTTCTTTACGTACTTAGGGGAATCAACCCTTTGTACCATGTATTGTGCACAAATATCTAAACGTTACACGTACAAAATCCCCTATGCTAGGGTTGTTCGTCTCAATTTGGATTTAGAATTTCCGTACTAAAGAAAGTTTAGTTTGGAACTAGCTTATCAGTGGTTCTAGAATTTCAGAACACTATTCAATTATAGATTAATTCAATCAATAAAAGTTTGCTTGCTATTTGAAGGTTCAACACAATGATACAGAATTGAACAACAACATTATATATTTGAATAGACATGGTATATCTATGCAAGGGACTATATTCAAAAGAGTTAGGAAAATTTCCATTTAAACAATGAATTAAAGCAATATATGCCTTGAATAGCAACAACAAGAGTTAGGATGCTCGATGTAACGAATTAGATTGCAAGAGCTTGTACAATCATACACAAGATAGATTAGGCTTGATCAACTTTGACATAGAATCTAGGAACTTGTACAATGATAATTTAAGAATATAAATCTTGCATTCATATAAAGAGAATGAAGTTAAGAAAATCGCTCAAAAGAAGTTTAGGATAAAGAACTTGCATTCATTAATAAAAGAATGAAGTTAGGAAACTTACCGCGGGTGTAAGCTACACAAATATAATAAAAGTTCGCCAATTACCCTACATATACCATTAGAACCAAAATACATATTAGTTATATTAACATCAATTTCATTAGTTTAGTTTCCACTTTAATCAAGTCTATAATCCTTAACTTAGGACTTGATTATCCTACTCATTCACGTAACACGAAACTGATTTCTCAATTATATCATAGTATATGACATAGTGATTGCAAACCAATTTTAATTCAAATGACATCAGTTTATGAACTTTCACAAATTACTAATTCATAATCTATAGTTTCAACGTTTTGATTACAACATGTTGTTATGTCTTATAACATGTTTTAAGGTCATTAAAATAAGTTAGGTTAGCATTTCCAAAGTTGTGTTGTTATGACTCAACACCGGTCTTCTTGACCCCTTTGGCGCTACCGCCATATAACACCCTTTATATCTGGCGGCGCCGCTTTCGCAAAAAATGCTTTTTGCAAAACACGAAATCAAACTCTGTTATAGATCAAAAATCCCAATTTCACATAAATTCACCAAACTTCAACATCTAAAACTTTGTAATAACATAGTTAAGCATGCTATTCATCATTCTAACTACATAAACATTACATATACTCAATTTTAAAGATTCAAAACCATAATTTCCCTAATTTCATCACTTTTAACACTTTTAGCGAATTTGATCGCCACGACTTCGATTCTTAACCAATTAACACGATTTAAACTACGTTGTTTTTGTTTCCTAACATATTATCACAATCTATCATAAATTTGCAGATTATAGCACATATTGATCATCAAATTTTGTACTTTCTTAAGCCATTTCATATGAGCATACACTGACATTCTAACTTCTTTCTTACAAAGCCAATTCTCAATTTAATTTGATTACTAACTCATCAGATATAAATGACAATAACAGATTCTACAACACAATTATGCACACCCATAACCCATGTTTTATATTCAACAACTTATCAAAATCCCACTTCAAGAGAATGAAAATCACAAAACAAAAAATTAGAATTAGGGTAGGTTATACCTTGATTTAGCAAGATGTTTAGCAAAGCCTTCTCCCTCTTGGCAAAATCACAGAGATTTCTCTCTTCCTCACAAACTCTCTCTCTCTTGCTCTCTATGCTCTCAGTCCTTAGAGAAATACGTGAAATAACCCAATTGAGCGCTAGCTTTAGAAAATAGGTGCGTAATATAACCGATATGACCACTCTCCCACGTACGTCAGGTCACAAACCCAAAAGGTTGCGTCATTTCAAATAAGCCAAAGGCCACAAGACCTTGTTTGGCTACCACAAATCCCCCTTACTAGATTATTTCAATAAATTTTTTATTATACAGTTTTTTATTTGTCACACATGTAACCCATTTAAATAGCTTACACTTATAATTATAAAAATTATAATTTTTTTTATAATTATACTTATGATTAATAAATAATTATATATCTAATTTAATCAATAAATTAGACTTAAATATTACTTTATTTAATTTACTTATTTTCTAAATATTAAATAATTCATTTAATTTAATTATTCCATTAAATTAAATCTTTCAAAAAAAAAAAATTACCATTATTTAATTTAATTAACATTAACTAATTTAGTTACTAATTAATGCACCACAATTCATCAATTATTTATTTTTATTTTTTTCTTACAATAAATAACTTATTTAAAAATATTTATTTAATTTAATAAATATTTAAATTAAATTATAAAATTTCTCGATCGTTACATAATCCATTGGCAATAACCGAATGAAGGCATCGACACAACCTTAATGGTGTATGTAAAATCTCAAATTTTACGAATAAAGATTTAATTTTCTCGAAATATTTTTTTGAATATTATGGTGTGAATTTGAGATAATGTTATAGTTGTAGATATTATTTATAAATTTTGCAAAGTATGCAAGTTGTTATATTATATTTGATTGGTTGGGGAATATTCATTTTAGCAAGGAATATTCGTACAACGACACAATCATTGGTGGACCCCACAACGGAATTATTATCTGATTTAGAAAACGACAAAAATATTTTTATGAAAATAACGACAGAAGTTTACCGTAATTACTGTTGAACTACTCGGTAGTAAAAGTACAGTAATACGTGTGATTGCATAGTAGCACACGGTATTGATTATTGATGCTTACGTGAGAAGTCATTCAGTTTTGTTCAATTATTGCTATAGTAGTTGCTGCATAGTATCTCACGTTATTTGATTCAATTATTGTTGATTGTTATATATATATATATATATATTATAAGTTTTGTTTTATTAGTATTATTAATGTAATAAAATGTAAAAATTTTTTATATAAAAATGTAATACTTTTATAAAGTTATTCGTTTTATTAGGCTAATAGTAAAATCTTTTTTATATAAAAGCAATACTTTTATAAAGTTATACATTTTATTAGACAATAATTAGAATATATTATATTTTATTATGTATAGTGTTTGCATAGTGCCTGCATAGTGTTTTCATAGTAAAATCTTTTTATATAAAACAGAATACTTTTATAAAGTTATTCGTTTTATTAGATTATAAATAAAATATACTTTATTTTATTTTAAACCAATTTGGACCGTCCGTATAAAGCAAATCAATCTGGATCGTTCATTGATTGGTTACTTCCATTCTTCTATAAATAGAAGCTCATTCCTTCATTATTTCTTACAAATTCACTGAAACTCTAGAGAGAGAGAACTATAGAGAGAAAGAAGAAAAGTATTCTGCTACTTCACTATTTATATATCCAGTTTCTTCTTTATAAGGTAAGGGGTATTATTTCTTTTGTATTCATGAAGAGAACTTCTATTATTCCATTCTTTATTGTTCTGTTGGAATAACCTGTATACGCGGATTACCCTATACTTGGTGAAATTCTTCTGTTATTCCATTCTTTATTATTATGTTGGAATAACTTTGTCTATAATGGGCACCTGCATGCATGGTGATTTCGTTGTTATTCCATTCTTTATTATTACATTGGAACATCCCGTCGGTAAATTTACTTTGACTGGTTCCATTATTTATTATTCGTTGGAATAACACGCTCATGCTAAGTACCGCATGCATGGTGATTTCTGTTGTTATTCCATTCTTTATTATTCTCGTTGGACCATCACCGCCAATGCGTAATTTTGCTCGACACGGTTCCGTTATTTATTATTCTATTAGAATACTTTGTCTATGCAATACCGCATGCATGGTGATTTTGTTGTTATTCCATTCTTTATTATTCTCGTTGGAATATCCGTTCGGTGCGTATTACGCTTTGACACGGGTTCCGTTATTTATTATTCTATTGGAATAACCTGCCTCATGCTAAATCCGCATGCATGGTGATTTCTTTTGTTATTCCATTCTTTATTATACTCGGTTGATTAAAGTTTTGACTTCTATACTCCATGAAATTAGTGGAATATCCTTGATATTTGCGCTTCATCCAAAGATCTTTTCATGGAAATATTCTTACGAGCATTCTTGAATTTTACTCTACAAAGAAGTATCATGTTGACAAATTGGGACGTTATTAGTTCCTCGAATAATTTAATTCTTGATCTTGTTTTATTGAATTCTTATATCATTGTCATCATCCTCATGTTTATATTTTGTTGAAAGTCATCTGCTTTTGTAGTGCATAGATGGACTTGGTATGATTATGACCAGGATTATTATTCGGTATAATCATGGACCGTAATGTTATAAATGATGTGGAAAAAGTCCTCATTGGCACGTAGTGCATTGATGGACGCTTTTTGGTATGATTATGGCTATGGATTCTCTTCGGCCAAGGGAGCAAAGATGAATTGTTTTATGGCATGATCAGGATCGTTGATGAAAATATGATTATCTTTGGCCCGTAGTGCATGGATAATTCGTGGTCGTGATACTAAATAATATCCTTGGCCTGCGGTCTTTGGGATGATTTGATGATGTGGATTATTTATTTATTGTCGAGTCTCAAATGATAAAAGTGATGAAAACTTTTTAAATCATAAAAGATAGGAGATTTTATTCTCTACTTGACTCTTTTAATGGATTACTTGTTCCGCTGCAGTTAAACTTGATGTCTATTGTAATTTATCAGTTTAACATTGTTGAGGACTAATGATAATTTATTCTGCATTATCTTAGTCATAATATTTCTTACTGGGCTAGTTGAGCTCACCCTTTCCTTCACTGTTCTCTTCAGGAAATGAGAATATAGCTGGGACGAGTCGGGGAACGGATTAATAGTCCAGATGATAGCATTAGTAGCCTTCACTATTCTATTAAATAGTGTGACAATAAATGTAATGAGGACTCCTTTGAGTGTGGATATTGTCTAGATGACAATATTCTTATTAAAACTCTCAATTTATGTTTTGTCGTATTGTTTACACGACAACTGTATTATTAAGTTGTATTTGAATTTTGTACCATGTATTTGGCGACTCAAGATGGGTGATGTATACCTATTTTTGGGGGCGTCACAGTGTAATCCATTGGCAACAACCTAATAAAGGCGTCAACATAACCCCTATGTTGTAATCCTTTGGCAACAACCTAATGAAGGCGTCGGTACAACCCCGATGGTGTAATCTGTTGGCAACAACCCAATAAAGGCTTCGGCATAACCCCGATGGTGTAATCCATTGGCTACAACCTAACGAATGTGTTAGCTGTGCCCGGTGACAACAGTATAATCCTTATCCTCCAAGTAGATGGCAGTAACCCTTTTTAAGATCTAAATCATACATATCATTGCATGCTTTACACATGGAATTGCGTCATTAGATGTACCTTCTCATGTATCTTCGTGTCTAGTAATCTTTTCCATGTTCATTCCATTGCATTGCATAAACATAATAAAAAGGGAATCTATAGACACTCGAAATTTTACTTTTTTTAGACTAGCCTTATATGAGGTTAAAAGCATAATTTCACTTCAAAGACAACCCCAAGGTAGGGAAAAACATCTTTTCACCCTAGAGACAACCCCTTGGAGAAATACAAGTGTGACAACGCTCGGACACGATGCAGACTGAACGAGGATCCCAAAGCTGAAGATGTGGGCATTAGAAGTCATCGCAAAAACCATTGAACTGCGAACTATCAAAGACGAGCCGATTGACAACCCTCGGAAATCTTCCTGGACTCCATTTCAGTCAGACTCAACCGTATTTAATAGCCTTCCACAAGGACTTTCTAGGATTTTAAGGTACATAGCTCAACTTTCATCAGATCGAGACCAAAGGAACAAACTTTGAGACAATAGGATCCGCAGGGCCCAGCCTCAGGTATACCTGCTCTAGCCGCAAGTATACTTGTGGTTGACCCGAATCCCTTTAAGTTAGCAGCAGTAAAAGGAAAGAAAGAAGACAGAAGAAAGAAGAAGAAGTTAGAGAGATAGAGAGTTTTAGAGAGAGAAAGACTAGGATCTTCACATCTTTCATCATCTTGTAGTTATTTAATCTTAGATCTTATATACTTTGAGTGTCTAGAGCGATATAGAGTTGATCCCAAGCTAAAAGAAGCTTGTTCACACGTCCCCCAAGGTGAAAAACATTCATTTTGGTCACTTTCTTTGTAAATGTTGTTATAAATACTATATCTATATAGATATAGCAATTTTTACCATTTAAATATGTAGTTTTACGTATATATTGTGTAGTAGTTGGTAAAACTTGAGTTTCTACTGGTTATTTTGTGGATATATTGTTGTAAATCAAGTTATTTAACTAGATCTCGACACCGGATCTAGCACTTTGAACGGTTATGAAGCATGATGCTCTAACCTATATGCTAGATCAGTTTAGATCCATCGTAGATCTAGAGGTTTTACTAATTTTGGTCAGTCCCAGTCACTCCGTAGAGCCCTAGATCTATTTGTAGAGGTGAGGGGGTCCTAATGGCTCGTAATGGGGATTTCAACTGATGAAATCATCTATTATCGAGTTTAGGATATGTTGTACATACATATTTAAGTCTAATAATGTGAGCCTAGGAATCCCGGTGTCGAGATCTAATGATCGGATATTGACTTGATTCCTATGATGGAGTTTTGTTTTGCGATGTAATGTTTAAATAATGCAAAATCATTGTATATGTAATATTAGATCATAAAACAAGTTCGAGGGGTTCGTCCCGAGAATTTAGATTTAAGATCTCGTGATAGTGATAATTATGATTGTGGGTGTTCGGATCTATCGAGATGGCTTTCATTTTCGACGATGATCCGACCCTTTTTGGCGCTTTATTGCATACATTATCACCCAAAATGATTTTCAAATAAAACCACAAAGAGCTTTCATGAAGAATAAAGCGATTTGGGTAGATCACCTAATAAACATATAGATAAAAGGAAGTATCAAAGGTCCTCGATTACTATTCAGATGAAAGATTTGAAAATTATGTTATTCCAAAATATCATTTCAATATATATTTTGTCTAAAAAGGAACTTTTCGCTAAATCAAATCCTTCGTACATAGGTGAAAAAGAGGAACATCACTAATTTTAAATAACTCACAATGAGGCTTAGAATAAACTTTAAAATAAAAGCACTGTCGATGTCGTGAAAAATTTCCTCTTTTATATGGAATTCCTCTTTTTATCCTTTATGTTCTCTATGTATTGAGTTTTATTTAAAAGGGCGAGTTTGAAAAGAGTCCTACACAAAATGTCGACGATTTGAAAATTCAGAGTTACCAGTTGGTAGTTTTGAAATGGTTGTACCAACTCAACCGAATTTTAAAAGGTTTACACAAAGGCCCAATTATTGGACTCTATTAACAGGCCTTAGAAACCGAGATTCATAGAGTTTGGGGGATTGATTAAGCGGGGGAAGGTATTAGACACCCCCCTGACTTTCGTGAAAACATGGTTACCACATCTTTTTAATTCCCTAATTTATCTGAAGTGTGTATATGTGTTAATTGAGCCTAAGTGCATTTATTTAGAAGTAGTGTTATGCCTCATTTGCACCTATATACAAAGGGTTTGATTTGCATAAAAGTTTAATTTTAAGCAATATGTATATTAATGATGTTTTGAAAGCAGGTTTTCAAACCTTTATGCTCACATAGTAATTGAGGCCTTTGATACTTCAATTTTATTCTGTATTCGGCTTGATTTGATTTGATTTTTGAGATGCAAAGCATCTTTGACAAAATAATATACATAGCAGTATCAGGCTCCTTAAGGGCACGAAAGCCATCTAAGGATGTCCAAACACCATCGAGCTCCTCATTAGCCCATAGAGCATTGATGGACAGTTGTTGGCATGATCATGACCATTGGTGATAACACGAATATCCTTGGCCCGTAGTGCATGGAAAATTCGTGGACGTGATACTAATGAATATCCTTGGCCCGTAGTGCATGGATAATTCAGTGATGTGGAATATTTATTGAGCTGAGTCTCAGCGATAAAATTTATGATAAACTTTTTAAATCATAGAAGATAGTAGATATCATGCTTTACTTGACTCTTCTAATGGATTGCTTATTCCGCTGCAGTTAAACTTGATGTTTATTATATTTTATCAGTTTAACACTGTTGAAGGCTAACAATAATTTGTTTTGCATTATCTTAGTCGTAATAGTTCTTACTGGGCTATTTGAGCTCACCCTTTTGATTTCATTGTTATCTTCAGGAAATGAGAATGTAGCCGGGACTAGTCGGGGAACGTAGTGACGGTCCAAGATGATGGCTGTAGTAGTCCTCACTATTTTATAAAATAGTGTGATAATAATTGTAATGAGGACTCCATTTGAGTTTGGATATTATCTAGAAGACAATACTCGTGTTGAAACTATCAGCTATGTTTTGTTGTATTTTACACGATAATAGTATAATTAAGTTTGTATTTAAATTTTGTACCATGTATTTGGCGACTCAGAATGGGTGATGTATACCTATTTTGGGGGCGTCACAATATATATATCAAAGCAGTAGAAAGCTTCAAATATAAAACAATCTTATAGTGTGCTACAAAGAAGGCTTTAGATCGCTTTTGGAACTTGAAAACTCGGTTTTCACCGGTTAAAATTTGATATGTTGTAGAATATATGTATACAAATGTTTAGAAAGAAGAATATTAAAGTTTGGAACACTATAGAAGCGGTTAACAGCTGAAATGGATAGAGTTTTCTCTCTTTTTCTTTTTTTTTCTTTTTGGATGATGGGGGGTCTATTAATAGACCAAAGTGGTCGTGGGTCTACCTGGAAATGCCCGGGTGGGCCTGGGTCCCATGGGTCCCGTTGTCTCGAAGTACATGCACTCAAACCAATGCGTTGTCTGCTCGAACCTTCATAACTTTCAATCCGGGAATCTGATGGATGCATGCTATACCTTTTCGGAAAGCCCTTGACAAGAACTACACAATGACATGGGAGTTGACATTTTTTGAATCTAGGAAGATGGGTCGATGACCAGATCTTCGAGTCTTCACAGTCCATCCGTTGAGCTGTCTTGTGCTGTTTTCACTAGGGATTGATGTTATGGTTCGACGTGACTTCTTTTATAGTGAAATGGGTTGAATTGATGTTGAGTTGGCAAAATTACTATTTTACCCCTCCTGGGTTGGTTCCGGCCTTGATGTAGTTGTAGTTGTCTTTTCTAGGGTTATCTCCAAAATTGGACTGCTGTTAACTTTTGACAGTCCTCAGGGTTGTTTCTAAGGTTGGTTTGATGTTTTCTGGGGTTGTTACCGGGGGTTTTATTTGATCTCCCATGGTTGGACTTGATCTCCTGGGGTTGTCTCCGAGGTTTGATTTGATCTCCCAGGGTTGTCTCCGGGGGTCGATTTGATCTCCCAGGGTTGTCTCCGGGGCTTTGGTTTTGATGTCCCAGGGTTATCATTGGGGTTTGACTTGATCTCCCAAGGTTATCTCTGGGGGTGGATTTAATGATTTTAATTTTCAGGGTTGTCTCTAGAAGATAAAAGACGATTCTGCCCTCCTACACGGTTAGTAACAATTATGTAAAATTTTGAGTGTCCAAAGATGTCCCTCTTTAACATGTTTATGCAATGTAATGGCATGAACATGATAAAGATTACTAGACGCTTGAGATATAACAAGATTAAAATGATGCCATGCAATACAATATGATGTGATAAATGTTGAATGTTTTTTTTGGTTGGAATCATTTCCAACGTGATTCTATCACTGACTACTCCTGCCATTTCTATTGGGGATGGAGTTTTCAATGATGGTTTCTATTTAATCGCCTTGATGTGTACTCGAACGGTAGTTTTCAAAGCTTTCATCACCGGATCTTTCCCGATGCTACGTTGGGGTTGTCACTAATGGCTTGAAATGTCCATCAGTGCTATTGAGACTGATTTGACGACAAATTTGTAGATATATTTCCAAGATCCCTACTGTGGAGGTTTTCCTATGGCTAAGACCATTAGATTTTGACGTTGAGGTTGTCATTAACGTTCTTTATCTTTTAGATGTGCTTTCTGACTTTACTCCCGCCAGAGATGTTCTTTTCTTTTGCGAGTAACTCTCTAGGGATTATTGATGTTTATCCTAATGATAGCTTGGCTTGGTTGCCATCATTGGATTCTTCCTGCCGATACGTTGGGATTGTCACCACCGCCCGAGCTTTCTATCAGGTTTAAGCCAATAGCTCTACTGAAGATAGAATTTTTACTACTTGATTTCATAGCATCCTCATAATACTTACTCGAACGGTAGTTTTGTGAAGGTTGACCATCACCGACTTTCCTCGGTGCCTACTTGAATAGTAGTTTACAACGATCTAAAAATCATCGAACCTTCGCAGTGCCTCGGCTGGGAATTTGTATAACATATTCCATCATCGGTCCTTCCCGATAGTACGCTGGAGTTGTCACCAACGGTTTTCAGTGTCAGACGTTCTGATCTTCGTTGAAATAATTTTTAATGGCTTACATCACCGGACCCTTTCCGATGCTACGCTAGAGTTGTTGCCAAATGTTTGCATTGTCAGACATTTTGACCTTCGTTGAAGTAGTTTTCAATAGCTTACATCACCAGAGCATTCTCGATGCTATGCTGGAGTTGTCACCAACAGTTTATATTGTTAGACATTCTGACCTTCATTGAAGTAGTTTTCAACAGCTTATATCACTGGACCGTTTCTGATGCTACGTTGGAGTTATCGCCAACAGTTTGCATTGTTAGACATTCTAACCTTCGTTGAAGTAGCTTTCAACAGCTTACATCACCAGAACATTCTCGGTGCTACGTTGGAGTTATCGCTAATGGTTTACACTCTCAGACGTGCCTAATATCAATGCTGGAGATATCTTTCTGATGAGTTATACCTTTGGAAAAATCTAGACATTTTGAAGAATGTAATACGCACGGTTCATGACACCGGACCTTCCCGATGTTTTGACAAGGGCTGCTTTCAATAACCTTTATCATCGGCTTTCTGAACCCCACATCCGAATTAATACCAATGACTTACATGTAGATAAGAAGTTCAGTATCTGAATTCAGGGTTTCAGGCCCTCTCCACTTAATCGTGTAACACCTTTTTCCTTGATTTGACTTTTCAGCTTCCGGGAACTCCATTTTAACTCAAATTTGATCGAGCCAGAGGGGTGGTGACCACCCTGGGTGGCCGCAGGTAGACCCGCGGCTACCACGAGTTGACCCGCAACTCCTAGTTGATATATTTACTCCCTCCGTTCTCTTTTACAAGTCATTGAACATAATAAAAAATTCAAAATTTCCTCTTTAGATCTACTAAGTTCGGGCTACTTTTTGCAAAATCCGTCACTATACAAACGTTCTGCACTATCCTGGTAATGTTTACTTGTTTTCTTTTCAAGTTTTGACCGTTAGAACATTAGATTTCATATAGAATGCTTCTAAACACAATGTAGTGAATATGCATGCTTATATGACTTAATAAAATTTATTCAACTTAGTAAATGTTTATATTTTACCATGTTGAAAGTATTGATGTGAAAAACTGACTTTTGAGACAGTCATTTGGCACCCTTTTTTGTTATTTTATTCATCTTATTTGAGGAAAAATGAGCATGGGTTTTCAAATAAAGCACACATGTTTTTTCATGCATATGAGATGTTCATGACTTTGGGCTGGTGTCCTACTGAATGGCCACCTAGTCATGCCTATGTGCATGTGACAGTCCATTTTACAAAGGAGACTTTGGCAAAAAAAATTCACGAGTCAGGGCATTTAATGTAAAATTTTAACTCTATTGTGGACATATGTTAACACAATGCATATATCAAGACTTTAGATTATGCATGAAGCAATGCTTTGAATTTAATGAGCTTTAAGTTTAGGATTTACCTCACCCTTTCTGAGGTGATTTGGAGATTTTGTCCAGATTATGGATCCAGACCAGCCGAGTAGCTCTCGTAGGGCCTCTGTAGGTGTGAGGAGGAGAGCTTTAGATGTTCCTCAGCCTCGTCTAGCCTGACAACCTCGTCAGTTGTCTGAGTCAGTTATTCACCTTATCTGGGTTGAGAGGCCGGATGTCGTGGATGAGGATGTTCCTATTGTGGAGCCTGTTTCTTCTTCTTCCATTCCACACCAGGAGCTTCCAGCTATTAACGTGATGATTCCAAATCTCCTGGATGATTTGAGTCATCACCCCTCGCTCTATCTTCATGCTAATGAGGTAATAGCCATTTCCAGCTTTCTTTTCCCACTTTTGGGGCAAGGGTTTTGATCTTTGATTTGCAATTTGACGCAGGTTCCCAGCTTTACTCAGCCCATGGGGAACTAGTTTAATATTCACTCTTTGTACTAGACCCTCCATTCAGAGTATCGGGAGATTGTCCATTCATGGGGCTTTAAGGTTTTTTTTCTATCCCTCCCCATTGCTGCCCACGGGGTTATCTGAGGGCTTTGTCTGAGTGCTGGTTCCACCAGACCATGTCTCTCTATTTGCTGGACTATGAGGTGATGATGACATCGATGGATTGGCGATTCATCACCGGGTTGGAGTTTACAAGGGCGCTAGTGCCTTTGGCGGAAGACATTTCCCCGACTGCCGTTCGATCTTTTTTGGGATTTCTAGCCATGACCCTCAAGGGTTAGACTATTTTTTGTGGGCCCTTTAGTGTAGATGCCATGAGTGGGGCTCTAACTGAGTCTTTGCCTGATGATCCGAGGGTTAGAGATCACATTCTTCAATTATTGTTCCTGATCATCATCAGGGGTTGTTTCTTAGCGGACCACTCCTCAACGGTTTCTTTTGCTTTAGTCAGCGCCACTTGTGATGTGGACCATATCAGAGACTTTGATTGGGGCTCATACACCATGCCTACTTCATTTGAGGGATGCGCCTATGCTCAGAGGGCGTGATGGAGGCTTGGCTAGGCTTTTACCCATTTTTGATGGTGAGTATTTTATATTTATCTTTCATTTTCCCTTGCTCGAGTTGTCAGTTTTCATGACTGAAGATATTTGATCTTGGCATTTTCAGTTTTGGGCCTATGAGAGGCTTCCCTGTCTTCGTCCCATTACTACATTAGGTCTGGAGACCTATTCATGAGGATGACAATGAAATTAATCCACTCTTGCAGAGGTTCATGTGTCCGAGGGGTTTACCCATTCTTGTTTGCAGTTAGAATTATTGACAATTGATGTCATCACATGTTCCCTATTCCGAGGAGCATTTGATAGTAGGCTTTGAGGGTTGTTTTCCAACTGGTGTCAAGTATGTATTATCCACCCGTCGAATTCCCCTCCTGACTGACGGAGGCTGGAAACTCTATTTAGGAGAGTGTGCTATCAGGAGCACCATAGGGGAGACTCATATTCCGTTCTTTCCTCCTGCTAGGCGACATTGGCCTTTATCTCAGCCGATCACTGAGATTCTCCTGATGAGTTTAGATGGCTTCACTTTATCAGAGGGTCCCTTTACTCAGGAGGCTTTCTACCACTGGTGGTTCCCTCGCACCATTAGAGCTCAGACCCGAGCCACAAAGTTTATGAGGGATATGGTCCCTGGGTCTATTATAATGACAGACTGGATTGCTTGCGTCCGAGAGCCCACTCATTTGATGCAAATTGACAGTTTGACCCAGAGGTTGGACCTGGCACATTTTTTCATCCGACATTTGGGTAGAGATCCATCAGAGGCAGATTCTTTTGATATGTCTAGCTCTGGTGCTGGCCCTTCAGGAGGCCCATATTCTAATAGCTTTACCAGTGCAGATCCCTTTTTGTATTGACCTGACATCCCTTCCAGCAAAGACTTAGTAACTTAGGAGGAGTTAGATCAGATGGATCGATTGGATGATGTGGACATCATTAATTTCTTCTGATAGATTTCTCATTATTTCTTTTGATTGACCTCTGTTAGATAATGGGCGGTTGTACCCCATTTCTCGTTATATCTTTTGATAGGCCTCTGTTAGATATTGGGTGGTTGTGCCCCATTTCCCTGTATTTTTTATTTTTAGTTATATACATAAATGATGTATTAGATGATGATGTATTTAGGAATATATGTATAATGCTTTCTATTTCCTACATCATATAATCATTAATCATAATGCATGCATTATGTCATAAATATGCATGCACAGAGTTGAGTTTAGCATTGAACCCTGGATGGTCTTATGATACAGCCTATAGATGTCTTCATCTATTGTTAGCCGGATTGAGCATACCCCACCCATATTGGTAGCCTCTTCTTTAAGATCCTGGTATGGCAGTTTTTCTCCTACAGATCGGGTGATAGTTGATTAGTTATTGAGGCATTCTATGACCCTCTTGACGTTCCAGGTGCCATTGGGCTTTATAAAAGGCATGCTATTTTGTTGGATACCAAAGAGACATGTGTTTAGATTCTATATCCATGAGCTAACTCTTAGGTTGGAGGAGTATGAGTGTCTCACTGATTTGCCTTTGGAACGGCCTTGTGCTCGGATGGTTGTCGGTGATATGAGCTGGCAGTTTATGACCTTGATGGGCTTACAACGCAAAGTTGTTATGGACGAGATTACCTTAGGGTATGTAGTGTCCATGGATTTCTTGATTGACCGATTTGGGTCATTAGACAGTTATCTGCGACATTCAGGGGATTTCACCATTACTGAGGGCGAGTGGCATGTTGCCCGCGTAGATATCCTATTGATGATTATGGTAGTCCGTGCTCTTAGGGAGGGTTACATTATCTTACCCATGATATTGGAAGAGACCTTGATGTCGACCATATTTTACCATACCCATCTTGTGGGGTTTTTCAAAGGCACTGTCGTTTTGTTGTATGTGTGGTTTATGACACACTTGAGACTAATTGACACTTTTAGACGTCATGGGTACTGCTTTCCTCATGAGATAGCCATGTCTTATTCCTTTCTGCTTGCTGAGTGTACAGATGCAACATCCTGGTTGGCTTTTCTGATAGGGATTGATGATCCATTTGCTATCTTGCCTTGTTTAGGACTTAGCTCTCCTAATAGCTTTATTACTCATATAGTTGGCATGGACTATCTACCCTTGGTTGGTTTGAGAGGGGTGAACAAGTACCATCCATTGGCTATCATGGGACAGTTTGATCAGTTTCAGGATATTCACCCCTTTGATGGGACATTATGTTAGCTATTGTCAGCAAAGGACTTGACCTAGATTTATGATTGTTAAACTTGTCAAGAGAGGGCAAATTTTTTGACTAGTCATCTGGGTCCCTCTCCAGAGTATTCTGCATGGCTGGAGGTAGATATTACATCGACTATGGTTGTTCAGTCAGAGCCGAGTATCGATTCTGATGATGAGGAGCCTATGGAGGATCCTGATTCTCCTACCAAGGATGAGCTATTTACTAGTTTGACAGCAGCTCTTGTTGCTGAATCCCCTAGCATTTCCACTGCTACGGATCCATATTTTATAGATTATTTGGAGCAGAGGTTACATCTGATGACATTTGAGAGGGACCAGGCTAGGGCCCTGATGTTGACAGCTCTTTCTGGCAGAGATGCTACTTTTACTAAGAGGGATGACGCTCGAGCTAGCCGGGATTCTGCTTTTGTTGAGCAGGATGAGGCTCGAGTGGCTCAGGATGCTGCTTTTGTTGAGCATGATGAGGCTCGAGCTACCAGAGACGCTTCCACTGTTGATAGTACTGTACTTAGATCCCACACGACTAGCATCGTTGCAGATATGAGTTGTCAGGGCCCTGAATTTTAAACAATTCTATTTTTATGAATAATGTTTTTTAATATCAGTACTGATTATCAGTATTATCATGAGCATCTGTGATATGATCATAGCAAGATGGTCAAACTATTTATTGACTAAGAAATATGTGTGAAGTTATGTTATACAGTTGATGAAAATTATAACCCTAATTACGGATAGGGATTTGATAGTTAATATAGTTATTATAATTGTATCTATGATTATGTGTTTGTACAATATGGGATAAATGATCAAATATTGATCAGATAAGGTATAACCTTAGTAAACCCTAATGTTAGATTAGAAACCCTATTATGTAGTTAGGAAACCCTAACGATCGATTAGGAACCCTAATTATATTTCCAGAAACCCTAATTTCCAATTCGGGAACCCTAAACCCTAATATTAATTATTAAACCCTAAGGGTTAAGATTGAAGGGAAACATGTCAAATGACTAAACTACCCTTAAAATTATGTGGGAAATTATTGAAGTGCCCTTTTGGAGGCAAAATTACTAAAATACCCTTTCACTTAACTTGTAAGTTAAAAGATTTTCCAAATCTTGTGACTCACCACTTTGGATATTACCATGTGCTTGAAATCTACATAAATCAACCATTTAGTGCCACCTAGTGACATCCAAGTACATTGAATCAAAGATTGAGATATTAAAGAAAGAGAAAAATCAGGATAAGTCTCATTTGTGTTCTATACACTTAACCAAGTCTCTCTCTCTCTCAAGACACGAAATCAGTTAGTAAATCAGTCCCTATATAAGTCATTAACACCCCAAGATCAGATTAGGAAGCAAGGATCAAAGGATATTCAAAGAGAGGTATAAACCCTAACCAAGCTAGATCTTGTATGTTTAGATAAATTTTGTGTTTTATGTTTATTTATGTGTTATAGGATGTTATATAGTGATCTATGATGATATATCATGGATCCATAGCATCTAAGAACTTGAAAATGAAGTTTTTAAAAACTGTGAAGAACCCCAAAATATGGCTTGATAGTCAAACGTCAGAGGCCATAAATCTAAATCTGTTAATTGTTAGACGTGTTAGATGTATCAATGTTGTAGTATGCTATGAGGAGAATAAACTAGAAGTGGAATCATGTTCATATCATGTCCAGATTCCAAGTTATTAGTGGTCAAACATGGTTGACCAGTAATGGATATGAGTTTCTAGGTAACCTAGAAAATCTCCAGAATGGTCTGACAGCTTTTTGTTGGGTTTAGATCTTACATGTGTTATGTGTTTAGCTTGTGTAAGTGTATCATTGTTATACCCTGGTATATGGACTATAGAACAATAACATTAGAACACATAAACAACCAACATAATCAAAGTTATTAGCAGTCAAAGTAGGTTGACCAAGCACAGTTTGGGTTTTTTGGAAATTCCAAAAAACTGAAGAACAATTTTTCTGACAAGGTTTAACCAAGCCAGATATTTAGATTGTGATATAGTTAAGCTACCTAAGTGTAGTAATTTTGTTCTTTGACATGTTATCTACAAGATTGTAACACTCTAACACCCAAACAATGTCTAGAAATCAAGTTATTAAAGCTCCAAAGTAGCTATTAACACTGACTGGGTTTCTGGGTAACTCAGAAAACCCAGAACAGGCCTGACAACCACTTTGGATGCTTAGATCTTCATGATATGAAGTAGTTAGACCATGAAATTAGTTTGTACTTGTAGTATTATACTAGTACAACACCATGAATACACTCTCAAGCCCAGAATCCAAACCAGTGAGGAATTAACCATACAAACTAAACTAGCCCTCGTATATTGACTATGGTTGTTCTTCGATGATGAAGAACACCAACCATGCGACAGATTTTAGATTGCTAAAGCCTATATGCTTAGTTTTAATAAAATTAATTAAATGAATTTTCAATAAATAAAGAAAAATATAAATTAATTCATAAAAATTCAAAAATGAGTTTTAAAAATTATTTTAAGTTATAGAAATTAACTTTTGATAATTTGACATAATTTTTATTAATATTTTAATATTAATAATATTAAATGTATTTAATAATTATATTAAATTAATTAGTTTAAAATGATTTTAATATTTTAAAATTATTTTAAATGATAATAAAGTGTTAAAAATATTTTAAGTTATAAAAGATGAATTTTAATATTTTGAAATAAATTTCATTAATAACTTAATATTAATGATAATAAGTTTATTTATTAATTATATTAAATAAATAGTTTAAAAATGATTTTTATTATTTAAAAATGATATATATGATTTAAAAATATTTTAAGTTATATACATGACTTTTAATATTTTGATGAGAAATACATTAATATTTAATTATTAATGGTAATTATTTAAAAATGATTTTAAATATTTTAAAAATTATTTAAGGGTAATATTAGTATTTGAAAAATATTTTGAATTATTATAAATATATTTAATATTTTGATAAGGATTTCATTAATATTTTAAAATTATTTAACTATTAATGATAATGGGATTATTCAAGATTTAAATCATTTAAAAATGATATCAGTGTTTGAAAAATTATTATAAAAGATAATACTTATTTGAAAGTTATTATGAGCTTTCGAAAAATATTACAAAGGATAATTAAATTATCTAAAATAATATTGAAGCTGTAGAGTAGAGTTTTATTGAAAATAAACTCGTTTATTATCTGACATGGCAATCGAGACACCGTATTGATACTGAAGTCCAACCAAACTGAAATAGTTTGACCTGATAATTGTTATTATAGGTTCTAAACACTGTTGTGACTACATGATTATGTGTCTAAGTTATACAATGACTTTAATAATAGTATTATGTGATGTGATGTGTTATGCTAACTGCGAGACCAATATTATTGATTATAGGTCTTTCAAACGAAGCTAAATTATATTGTGTAGCAGTAGTCAATGACAAAGACATATTTCCTTAACTCAATCTCGGGTTATTATTTTTCAAGCATAGTAGTAGGTAATTATTCCTGATTATTCCACATCTGAGATTATTATTGACCATTCGCAATTATTGTAAGTTCATTAACTCAAATTTAGTTTTTAAATTTCAAAAGCATGATTGATGGATAACTATTATTGGTTATTCATACCTATAGTGATTATTATTATTTGCACATAGTGCAAATGCTTTTTGTCTATTATTGAACAATTTATTATCTATGCCTCAGCTAATTGTTTTGGCGAGACTAATATTTGTTAAATCATGATACGTTCTAAATATCGAACTAAGTTGTTATTGAAAGATCAATGCCAATTATTTCGGCTAGATCAATATGGATATTATCTGTTGAAATCTTTAGTATTTCTGTAATTTAATCCAAACCATATTTTAGTGGTACGGACTCATGATGTAAGACTGAGATGAACAACCCTTATATAAAGGGGACTTTGTGGTTGTACATTTGATTATTGCGCTATTTTTGAGTATTATGCATAATATAAGATATAATGAAGCTTATCACTTCATGTTCTTGCAGAGGAGTATGATTTAATCTTTATGGTTAATTGATACTCTTAAGGTAATTCAGTATTAAATAGCTGATAATTCCTCAATTAGTTCAAGATCAATTATGATCACTCAGCATAAGATCTGGAAATATTCCACTTTTTTATTGCAGTAGTATTATCTCTTGATAATCAATTGAACATTATTGAAACTTTGAAAGAGTTATACTCTTTCATCATTGAATTATTGTTTAGCATGAAATTCGATAAAGTCTTGTTATTGATAAATGATTTATTCAGCTAATTCAAAGTCCTTTGACCAGTGTTGAAGTCATATCGAATCTAGACTCTAATATTCTTGATTCACATCTTTTATTGTATGTTTTAACTTGCAAAGAAAACTCGTTGCTCACCCTTGCTTAAATATAACATTTCAGCTAAGAACGAAGTAGTAGGAGGGTCAGAGAAAGACAAGGGAAAGAGCAAAGTGCAGGAGTAGTTATTATAAACTTTACTTATTGTGTTATTATGTGTAAACCTTTTTGTATAACTGAAGGTGTGTAAATTATGTTAAGGTTAGATAACCTAGGATAATGTTATAAAGATATTAATTAATGGTATGCATGATGATATTCATAAATGAATGGGTAGTTCGATGTTATTTATATGATGAATCGTGAGCACCAAACCCGAGGTTAGGTAACCTAGATTTGGGGGCGTCACATGAGTGCATTCATCGATGATCATGGTAGCACTATGCAGATGGCCGTGGATCTTCTGGCTCATATGGATACCTAAGGGCAGGAGCTTATAGATTCACCTTCATCTTCTGAGAGAGATGCCATGTTAAACTTGTTGGCCCGTTTATCTATGGGTTTATAGACTCGCTTTCATTTTCTTGCATAGCCTAGGTTAGCTATTTTTTGTCATGCACATTATACATTTTATATATCAAACAATATTATATGGAAAGGAAATATATTTTGATTCACTTCCCTTTTAGATATGTCTTGTCACGTGCTTGATAGTAGCCATTTTCTTTATGACTTGCTATCTTGATGTGTCCTGAACTTCTCCTTGATGGATTGAAATATCTTAGGATCTTTCAGAATGGGTCATTGATCTTTGGTCTTTCTAGTTTTTTGGTGTCTTGGGACTGGTCTTTGATGTGGTTAAGGTTTAAACAAAGGGTTTGGACTTTCCTCTCTAAGGGTTTGACTGCACCATAGATGGCTGCTTATGTACTCCCATTGATGAGGGGAGATCAGGTCTTCCATAGTTTTGGCTTTGGCTTGAAAGGTCAAAAGTATTTATCAGAGTTTGAGCTTGGTTAAAAGGAATTTTTTTAGATTTTTGTGGGGGTTAGACCGCACCATGGATGGTTGCCTACGTACTCCCATTAATGAGGGGAGATCAGGTCTACTGCTTTGGTTTGAGCTATTTAAGAGTTGTATCGTATGATCATTGAAGGGCTTTGTGAATTTTGTAGGGGTTAGACCGCACCATAGTTGGCTGCCTACGTACTCCCATTGATGAGGGGAGATTAGGTCTTCTGTAGTTCTGTCTTTCTAGTGAAAACCTGAATTAACTTGATTAATTTGATTTGATGATGAGTTTTTTTTTCAGAACCAGGATGTTGGCTTGCATGTGATTTCAGACATAGTACCTTTTCACATTGTCTGAATTAATAAGCTGAGGAAATTCTCCGCCGTCCATCTCTTGCAATCTAAGGGTTTCTCCCGTCAACACCTCCTTGACAATGAAAGAGCCTTCCCAGTTTGGGGCAAACTTTCCTTTAGATTGATCTTGATTATCAAGGACTTTCTTTAGTACCATGTTATTTTCTTTGAATTACCATAGCCAAACTTTCTTGTTATATGACCAAGCAATCCTCTGTTGATATAATTTACCATGAAAGATAGTTGTGACCCTCCTCTTATCTATCAGAGATAATTGGTGGTACCAGTCTTGCAACTACTGGTCTTCTTCCATTTGAGCATCTATCAACACTCTTAATAACTCCATTTCTACCTCTATGGGGAGCATTACCTCCATGCCATAGACCAATGAGTAGGGGGTATCCCCAGTAGAAGTGCGCATGAATATTCTATAGGCTAGCAAAGTCAAAGGCAATACATCAGGCCATCCCTTATGATTGGCGGACATCTTTTGCATGATCTTTTTGATGTTATTATTAACTGCTTCAACAACACCATTCATTTTGGGATAATAAATGATGGAGTTAAGATGTTTGATGTGGAATTTACTTCATAACTCCTTCATCATCTGGTTATTTAGATTCTTGGCATTATCTGATATGATCACCTCCGATTGTCCATATCGATAGATGACATTATTTCTGATGACACCAATGATTACCTCTTTGGTGACTTTGGGAAAAGAGGCTGCTTCTACCCATTTGGTGAAGATAAGTTGATGACCATTGCTGGCTTTGGGCTCGATTGGCCCGATCACATCCATTCCCTATATTAAAAAGGGTCATACTGAACTCATATTGTGTAGTTTACTTGCAGGAGTGTGGATTGCATTTTCATGAATTTGGCATTGATAGCATCTCCTGACATGATTGTCAAAGTCGGCTTTGAGAGAAATCCAATAATACCATGTTCTTAATATCTTTTTGGCAAGTAAAGGACCGCTCATGTGTGGACCACACACTCTACCATGGACTTTATCCATGAGTCTTTAGGCTTGGTCTTTGTCAAGGCATCTTAGAAGGCCTATTTCCGCATCCCTTTTCTAAAGTGCATCTCCCTTAGGTAGAATTTCATGGCCATTTTATGGATCTACTTTCTTTCAGCTTGACTTGCCCCAGCGGGTGTAGATCCATCTCGCAGATATTCTTTAATGTCATGATACGAGGGCTGTTTGATGAGAGGCAGTTCATCTGATACTTCTCCAATGTAATTTCCATAGGCTAGTGCCTTCTAGCTTGCAAATTTGATATCTGGGATTCCTCCCCTTTCAGATATAGTGATTAAGGAAGCCAGGGTAGCTAGTGTATCTGTGAAATCATTCATGTTCCAAGGGATGTGGATGAAGGATATTTCTTTGAATTCCATAGCCATCTTGATAACTTGTTGATGGTAAGGCAGCAAATGTGATTCTTAGGTGTGATATGCCCCAGTGGTTTACTTAATGACCAACTCAGAATTTCCAAAGACAAATAATCGTTTGATACCCATGGATTAGGCCAGTTTCAATCCCATTATAAAAACTTCATAATAAGTTGTGTTGTTGGTGTTAACGAACTGCAATTTGATAGCCATGGGATACTGTTCTCCCAAAATAGATACCAGAACTGCCCCTGCTCCGACACCTTCCATGTTTACAGCTCCATTAAAATACAATTTCCATAACCGAACTATGTTTTCCGGATGGATTTGTTGATTTGTTATTATTCCCTTATCCAAGAAATATGTTTCCAAGGGTCCCTGATGGTTCTTCGACCAATTGATCCACAATTTATTGACCTTTGATGGACTTTTGAGTCACATAGATGATGTCAAATTGTTGGAGGATCAACTACCATTTAGGAATTTAACATTGGTTTGTTGAATACGTACTTTAGAGGATCCATGTGGGAGATGAGATAGGTTTTGTACCCATGAAGATAATGTTGTAATCTTATGACAACCCATGCTAATGCACAACAGGTTTTTTCAATCAAAGTGTACTTCTGTTCGCCGCTGCTGAATCTTTTGTTGAGTAATAGATAGCTCTTTCCTTCTCTCTATCTTCTTTTTGTCCCAGCATGCAGCCCATAGCATTGTCATTGACTGATAGGTACATAAACATGGGAACATTTTCCCTTGGAGGTTCCAAAACTGGAGCTTTGACCAATTGTTTTTTTTGATGGAAATGAATGTTTTTTGACACTCTTCATTCCACTTCATGGGGGAATTTTTCCTTAACAATTTAAAGATGGGCTCACACATTGTTGTGAGTTGAGAGATGAATCCGCTGATGAAATTGATTCTCCCCAGAAATCCCCGGGGAACGGCCATCTCTGTGATTGCCTCAATTTTAGCGGGATCCAGTTCAATGCCTTTGTGGCTTACTAGAAATCCAAGCAACTTGCCTGACTTGACACTGAAGGCACACTTGGACGGATTCAACTTCAAGTTGTATTTGCACAATCGGTTGAAAAGCTTTTTGAGATGGTCGATATGGTCATCTTCCTTCTAGGATTTGATGATGATGTCATCTACATAGAACTCTATTTTTGTGATGCCCCCAAATCCGGGTATCTTCCAACCCAACAGGATGCTACATGGTACTCATCATTGTACATTCATTTTATTAAAACGACATCAAAATGTGTTTATCAACGACATTATTATTACATTAATAATATTACATCTCGTTCCCAGGTTCTATAACCATGACATTCTTTGTTCATCATACTATAATATATACAACTTACTAGTTTATTACAAGTTAACTAATCGTTCCTCTTCGTCTTGACTTTGTCCTTGTCAGATTCCTCGGTCCGTTCAGTCTTAGCTGCATTCATATGGTTCAAGCAAGAGTGAGCATAACAAGCTCAGCAAGTAAAACAATTTCTTTCAAACAACATGCTTGAAATATAGGAATCGTATATCTTCAATAACTGGATAATAGTTATGAAGTACTATCAATAATTCAAAATAGCATTTCTTTTCCTTCAAAGCGTTTTACAATAACAATATTCAGTAAAACATCAATTCTGGCTCAAGACCATGAGCATTTCATAATTTCTTTGAAAAGGACAACCCGACACTAAGTCCGTAAGTCCGACATATCTTACGAGCACTTCTGGGTGATCATCCCATAGTACTCTAAGTTGATCAACAATACATTCTGTTAAATGTATTTACGTTTAAGTTTTGGCAACCTCACGTGCCCATCGAATAATCGATGAAAAATACATTTTTTTATTCATACTCAGGCTTACCTTGAATCCGTACCAAACAATTGGCGTAGGATAGCGTTAGCAATTCTATATTGAAAGACTTGTAAATAAATCAATCAACTCTTCAAGATTAGTCTAGCTAAGATAAAATTGGCATCGACCCTTTAGTAAAACACTTCATGCATCTCATAACATGAATCACAGAAAACTTGGCTAACACGAAGGTTAGACAAGCGTTTAGGAAAAACTTGCCTTCAACGTCTGCTACAGTATAATAACTTTTCCTTTCAATCTTTATGGTCTCTACAACACATAACCACATAACATACCACATTAGGTCATGAATGAACATACATGGTTCCTAATGAATCTTACCCTTCTTCTCAATCTAATCTTGTATTAGATTTGTTATTATTGGTTCCGGCTTACCGTTATAACTTACATCATTTTTACCAACTTCTTTCTCTTCTATGTCTTACTTGGATTTACTTTATTAATACAACTCATTTCTAGTTAATCATCCTTTTTCACGTCTTAATAACGTTATCACATTTATTAATCGAACTCGATCATTAAGTACACATATTGCACCATTCACGTTCACATTCATTTCACTTATCTCCAACCTTTAGTATTATACTTAAGGTTTATAACATCTTTTAATGATGTTACATTAGGTTTAGCATTGATATAATTCTTTATCATTAATTTGTTTCTCCTTTATATTCATAACCTTTCCTCTCTGGGCTTTCCCTAATTCTGGCACTGCGGCACCGGCATTCCTTCTCTGTGTCACGCCGCGACGTGACTTAGCAGTGTGTAAGGTCCGGACTCGGCACTGCGGCGCGAGTCTCCTTTGCTATGGCCGCGATGCGGTGCCAGTTAGCAGTGTACCCTATCTCGGCATCGCGCTGTGGTGCGGGCCTTTGTACCTGGAGTTACGCTGCGGCGTGGACTCTGTGCCTTAGAAAATTTTGACAATTTTCCAACTTTGCGAAATTCCCGAACGCATAACTTCTTCGTTATATGTCCGAATTGGCACGTTCAAAAGCCTATGATTCACAAATTACATACTCTACACGTTCATGCCAGAATTTTATCTATTTGACTTCGTTTGCTAAAAATTCACCTATTAGTCCATTTTAACAAAAACGGTGAACGTTCGTGAACGTTCAACGCTCGTTTCTTTTTTCTAAGTCGAAATCAAGTCATTCTCGAGTCTGCAACTCTATAATGCCAAATAAGACTTGTCTCCATTGAAAACTAATGTTTCCAAGCTCAATATCAAAATTCGACCTCCATTTTGAGAATTTTACGAATTCGACGATTATCGTCCGAACTCGTGAATTCCGCCATAACTTCATTGCTTAAGATTTGTTCTTCGCTTTAAATGGTTTCAATCCATTATATTAACATCTTGACATACATACTTCATTAACTTATTTACATGATAAGTTATTACTTGTTCTTCATTAGTCTATAATTTGTAAAAATATGAACTACTTATGAATTCACTTTGCATGACTTATCATAGCTTAAATCTTTTAACCATCATCCTTGCTTCTTATTATCATACGAACTTATTATTTCAACATAAAACAAGTTCCTACAAGTTCTTGTATCATAACTTATATGATTACAAATAGCTTATTCATGACTTATATGGCTTATTAAAACTTAAGTCATTTGATTACTCATTCTTATCATTCCTTAGCATACATGTTCTACCACTACCCATTTCCCTACCAATAGGAAAGAAAGAGATTCATGGTTTAAGTTCTTACCCTTGAATATCACTTGGTTAATCTTTGTTCTTCTTCTTGCTTCTTGAATTATGAAGACTAGCTTTCTAGCTTTTCTAACTTATTCTCACTTATTCTCTCTAACCAATAAGCTCTCAACTTGTTAGATGAAATAAACAACCAACAAAATGAAAACCAAGCTTGCTATTTATAGGAGTTGCTAGGTTAGAGTATAATGGTCAATAAACCACTCCCACCTACTTAACTCCACCTCCTTAAGCCACCTCCTTACTATTCATTACTTAAAACCTAAGTTTACTTGCTCACCAAATGTGACGCCCCCAAAATAGGTATACATCACCTATTCTGAGTCGCCAAATATATGGTACATAATACAAATATAATCTTTAATATACAACAAGAGAGCTGAGAGTTTTAATACAAATATTGTCTTCTAGACAATATCCTCTCACGGAATAAGTCCTCATTACATTTATTGTCACACTATTAACAGAATAGTGAGGACTACTAATACTATCATCTGGACCGCCACTCCGTTCCCTGACTAGTCCCGGCTACGTTCTCATTTCCTGAAGAGAACAGTGAAAGAAAGGGCGAGCTCAACGAGCCCAGTAAGAAATATTATGACTAAGATAATGTAGAATAAATTATCATTAGTCTTCAACAATGTTAAACTGATAAAATACAATAGACATCAAGTTTAACTGCAGCGGAACATACAATTCATTAAAAGAGTCAAGTAGAGAATAAAATCTACCATCTTTTATGATTTAAAAGGTTTTTCATCACTTTTATCGCTGGGACTCAACTTAATAAATAAACCACATTATCCCTGCACTACGGCCAAGGATATTCATTAGTATCACAACCACAAATTATTCATGCACTACGGGCCAAGGATATTCGTGGTATTCATCAATGGTCATGATCATGCCAACAATCATCCATCAATGCATTGTGGGCCAATGAGGACTTTTACCACATCATTTGTAACATTACGGCCATGATTATACCGAATAATCCTCGGTCATAATCATACCAAGTCCATCTATGCACCACAGCCATGAGATGACTTTCAACAAAATATAAACATGAGGATGATGACAATGATATAAGAATTCAATAAAACAAGTTCAAGAATTAATTTATCCAGATTTAATAACGCCCAAATTGTCAACATGATACTTCTTTGTAGAGTAAAATTTAAGAATGCTCAGAAGAATATTTCCATGAAAGATACTGGATGAAGCGCAAATATCAAGGATATTCCACTAATTTCATGGAGTATAGAAGTCTAAACTTTAACCAACTGAGTATAATAAAGAATGGATTAACAAAAGAAATCACCATGCATGCAGATTCAGATAGATAGGTTATTCCAACGAACAATAAATAATCGAACCAGTGTAGGGCATAATACTTACCGCATGTGATATTCCAAATGTAATAATAAAGAATGGAATAACAACAGAAATCACCATGAATGCGATTGCAGATAGCAAAGTTATTCCAACAGAATAATAAATAACGGAACCGTGTCCCACAGAAAACGAGATAGATAGGATATTCCAATGTAATAATAAAGAATGGAATAACAACAGAATTTCACCATGTATGCAGCAGATTGTGAGATATACAAAGTTATTCCAACAAAATAATAAAGAATGGAATAACAGAAGTTCTCTTAATGAATATGAAAAAAAAATAATAACCCTTACCTTATAAAGAAGAGTACTCCGACGGTAGGGCGGGGATATACTTGAAGAAACTTGCACTACGCTCAAAGCTTTCTTAAACGCTAAAGAAAGACGCTCAAGATTATAGAAGAAGAATTCTCTCTACAGTTTTTTCTCTAGAGTTTTAGTAAATTCGTAAGAAATAATGAAGGAATGAGCTTCTATTTATAGAAGAATGGACTGAATAGTAACCAATCCATGAACGGTCTAGATTGATTTACTTTTTAAAGCGGACGGTCCAGATTGGTTTACAATAAAATATATTATATTCTATTTATAATCTAATAAAACGAATAACTTTATAAAAGTATTATGTTTTTATATAAAAGATTTTACTATGCAAACACTATATGTGCACTATGCAAACACTATGCATAATAAAATATAATATATTCTAATTATTGTCTAATAAAATGTATAACTTTATAAAAGTATTCTGCTTTTATATAAAAAGATTTTACTATTAGCCTAATAAAACGTAATAACTTTATAAAAGTATTACATTTTTATATAAAAAGTTTTTCTATTTTATTACATTAATAATACTAATAAAACAAAACTTCATCATCATTATCATAATTCACACTATTAATCGACAAAGTTGTTCCCGTGAAAGAGGGGTTTTCCAATAAGGATTTTTCCTTATCATGGCGCAATTAGGTGACCAAACCTCTCCTGGCGTAACTTCTAGACATCGTTAATAATGCAAATAATAATATTAATAACTTTGTTATCTCAATTATTGATTTAATAATATATAAAATATTGACAATAATTGAATCAAATAACGTGAGATACCAAGCAAAGAATTATCAAGCAATAATTGAACAAAACCGAGTGACTTCTCACGTAAGCATCAATAATCAATCCTCGTGTGCTACTATACAACCACGCCAGTATTCTCGTATTTTTTAACACCGGGTGTTTCAACAAGCTTAATGGTAAAACTTCCGCCGTTATTTTCATAAAATATTTTTGTCATTTTCAATCCGATAATAATTACATTTGTGGGGTCCACCAATGCTTGTCTTGGCCATACTAATAGTCCTCGTTAAAACGAATATTCCCCGACCAATCGAATATTATAAACAACTTGCGTACTTTGTAAAATTTAACTATAACATTATATCAAATTCATATTAAAAAATAATAATTATAGAAAATTCATCTTTATTCATAAAAGTTGGGGTCTTACACCAAATAAGTTACTTGGCCATCACAACACTTAGCCATTAAGTTAACTTGGTCACCACACATAATCACTTTATTTGCTCATCACACATAAGCACTTTACTTAGCCTTTAAGTTACTCAACTTATCCTTTGTTTAACACTTAAGTCTACTTGCTCAACACACTTAATTCTTGGTCACCAATTCACCCATATGATCATGGGTTGCCCCATGGATCAAACTTTACCTATTGTATTAATATTTTGGGCTTAAGGTTTAATTAACCTAACTTATACGTTGGGCTTGCAATTAAACAAACACTTGGCTTGTTCATTAAATTACATTGGACTTAGCAATTCCTATATTCGGGCTATAACATTAATTCGTATTGGGCTTTATTATCATCCCAATTGGACATTAAAATCTCCTACACATTTCTACAAATTCAATACATTTGGCTTAAAGTCTTATAACATATAATTCTCATATTCTAACTCGTATACTTATTTAATATACGACATTCCATCATTCGTACATACTCGTATGATACCTCGTATTATACTTGTATTTATTACCTCGTACAATACTTACGTATTATACAATCATAACTTTAATTCATTATACGCATTTAAATTCCTTCTCAGAACTCACTTTCCCTAACCGTTAGGTTTTAAGTCTGCAGGCGAAAAATTGTGTTTGCCATAACTGAAATATTATTGGATATTCTATCACACCTTGATATTCTATCATTATGTATTTCTCGGAAGTTCAAAAATAATTCCCAAGCAGAAATGCGTGAATAGTGTTTTTCAAAAAATTTCTCGGAAAGTTTTTATTTTCGTCTTGGAAATTCAAACACTTTAATTCTACCACATAACCAAAATACTACGACATTCCAATATGTCTAGGTCATAGAACGACCTTCAAATAGCTTACTCCCATAATTAATTAATTAAATTCATTTAATCCACATAATCAAATAAAAATTTAATTCTCAAAAATCTGATTTTTTTCTGGGGTGTTACACTCTTCCCCCCTTATAAGGATTTTGTCCCCAGAATCTCGCTAATAATACATACACCATTAAGAAAACATTTTCCTTTATTTTAATCTCAAGTTTCCACAATGCTTCTTCGATATTGTGGTTCTTTCATTTCACCTTCAACGAAGGTTTTATCTTAATTCGCATGACTTGCCACTTCCTATCAATAATATGAGTTGGAAGTTTAAATACTTATTAACATATTATGCTATCTTCCTCTGATTAATTCTTCTTTTAACTTTAAAATTATTTGAAACTCAAATTCCTCCTTCAAAACAAGATTATACTTGATCTTCTCTTCATCCTGCATCCTCTTCTTCATTCGCTTGCATTCCTCATTACCAAGTTATACTTAATTAACGCGTTCCATTATCGTGGATTGAGTCAACATTATGGATAACATTTCTACCACTTCATTCCGTAATTTAACTTCTGACTTCATTCTTGCCATTTCCGTTATTAACTCATTCTGAGTTGTTAACATCGATAGCTTTTCCCTACCCTTCCTACTTAACGCGTTGGCTTCTACGTTAACTTTCCCGGATTGGTTTAACATATCAACGTCGAAATCGCTTATCCATTCTAATAACCTTCTCTACCTCATATTCAACTCCGTTTGTGTGAAGATATATTTCAGACTCCTAGAGTCCGTGTACATCTCACACTTCTCCCCGTATAAATAATATCTTCAGATTTATTTATTTATTTATTTATATTTATTTTCAAAAACTACAGCTACCAATTATAGATCATAAGTAGGATAGACCTTCTCATAATCCATTAACTGGCGTGATATATACCTAATGAACTTGCCATGCTACATGAGTACGCAACCTCGTCATCTATTCGAAACATCGAGATACACTACAAAATTCCTCATATCATCTGATAAGGATAATACAGGTGCCTTACTTAACTTCCCTTTTTAGTTCCTCAAAACTATTTTTCTCACTTCTCATTCCCATCATACTTATTAATAACATATATATATATATATATATATATATATATCTTTTAAGCTAAAATTCACACTTAGTGAATTCCGTATCCAACTTCTCCCTCCGTAGTGTTTCTCACACTATCTTCAAATGTTCAGCCAAATATTATTTGAACACTCTGTGACGCTAATTATATTTCAACCATAACACTTCACAAGATAAACTATCTATTTACCACCGACTTGGTCGGCGCCCCTTACGGAAAGTCTAACTTCAGTACATCAGTCCACCCAATTGACATAACCAGAAACTTGTCATAACTATAACGAGTTCTGAATGTCATCTTAGGTACCTCCTCCTTCTTCCTTACTTTCAACCGACTATACCCCGTACACAAATCTATCTTAGAAAAATTATTTGCCCTCTTCAATTGATCAAACAGATCATCAATCCTGGGCCATGGGTATTTATTCTTAACCGCTAACTTACTTTTATTACGATAATCGATACGAAACCGTAACGAATCATCCTCTTCCTTAACATCCTCCTAACTTGCGTCATGATTAGATAACAAGAGCATCGTGGTATTTTATAACCGTAAATTACTACCTTGGATTTTCTTATAAAATCGAAGATTCATACTTTTATTCTAACAATTTATTAAAGTTCTATGATTAATCAACCCATTCATACCGAGAATTACTTAAAATTCTCTCCACATTATCGGTGCTTATCTATAAACATTTGTTTACCATTATTATCCATGAAACCATTTCCACAAATATAATCAACGAAAGTTATTCCCTCCTCCTTTACCATAATGTTTAAAGGTATTTATAATCCCTTTCGGACCGACTCCTAAATGAGTTTTTTTTTTCACATGTCTTACACACTTCGATCTTACGCTTAGGATCCCCTTGTCCCACTCTAGTATTCCCAGAGTTAAAATTATTTCCTTTTGACATACTGCCACTACCACTGGCACTCTCTGCCTTGGTTCCTCCCTCTCCCTTGCTCTTATTCTTTCTCTCTTTGTGGTATTGAGTCAACGCCACACTACAACCCTCTGTTATAATAACCTTTTTCAGAATGGTCCCATAGGAAACAATCTGAAACACCGAAATCCTACTATAGAGCCAAGGTTTCAGGCCCTGCTTAAACCTACGAGCCTTCCTCTCCTCAGTGTCCACTTGATGTGGAGCAAACTTTGCCAATTAATTTAATCTGGCCGCGTATTGGGGAACCGTCATGTCCCCTAGATTAATTTCTAAGAACGTAATCTCCATCCTCCCTTACATGCTTGTAGGGAAATAATTTTGAAGAAAACCTTCTTGAACTGTTCCCTGCTATTCTACCCCATCCGTTTCTAGCCCCACCCTAGTGAGCCTCCTACCAAAAGTTGGCTTCCCCTTTCATCATGTAAGTCGCAAAAGAAGTCTTTTGCGCCTCACCTACATTTGTAATAACAAACGCTTTCTTTATTTCCTTTACCCATGTATGGGCTTCTAATGGGTCCGTTATTCCTTTAAAATTCGGTGGACCTACGCTTTTAAATTCTTTAAAGGTAGTCATTCAGGCTAACCTAGGTTCAGTGGGTACTCTACCCCCGGTTTAGTTAAATGCAGCCGTTAATAAATTAACGAACTCTTGCATAGGGTTTTTTTGACCCCCTTGATTATCAATACGCGATTCCGCTTCCTGATTGCGTTGTCTTCTCCTTGACGGCATTTTTTGATTAAATAAATAGAATTTCATTATTATCTATTTACTTACTTCGTTATTATTCACCACATAACAACTCATACCATAACAAAGCATATTAAATGAAAACTTCATTATATTTATATGCTTCTTCATAGTCAAAACTATTTACAATTTGCTCCCATAGCCAGAAGCTATTACATTTCTATCCCGCAATTGAACTTCTCAAAAGTTGGGATTTACAAAAAGACTACCCTGTTTATACAAAAGAGGGTTTTACGTCACTGCACACATCTTTATAACTCTAGACTTCTAATAATGCATAACAGTGTCCTCGTGTTTCTCATTCGCAATCATCGCTATAGTATCCCGACTAATAGTATGTCGAGTTTGTCCTGACTCCATGGGATGACTAGCAACTTTCATCTTGAAATCCATATGAGCACTCTTATGGATGTAAGACATCCGTGCTATCTTCCGATCCTTCTCCCCCAATTCTTTACGAAGCTCATCGCCCTCCTTCTTATAGTCCCTAGCCTGCTCTATCATAAGCACCTGTCTATCATGTTTTAACTCAAAATCTGCTTTTGTAGACACCTTAGCTTCATGGAGATAATTAATCTCTTCACTCTGATTCTACACAACTGTACTCAGTTGCACATTTCTGTCAAGCACTGCCAGATACAATGCTCTCATTGCATCTGGAGGTATTGACTCTAGTGTAGGTACCACCGTATTAACCGATGTTACCTCCATTTCCTCCTCCTCATAGACCATCATATTAAGATATGACGCTATATCCATATCTCCCTCAGAGTAGTCTTCCTTAGAAAAGTACTCCATTGTCTCCGACTCCTCTAGAATCACTAATGGTACCTCTGCCACAGGCATGGGTACAGGCTCTACTCTGTTCACAGTTTCTTCACTCATCGCATGTATATCTCTATACATCAAGCTATCGACCGACATCCTACAATAACACATAACATGTTGATTAGTACATAACACACCATAGTATAAGCACAAATCACTTTTAATTTATTTAGGGTTACTTTCTATCTTTTAAATCTTTCGGTACTGAGTTTCCTTAATACCTTATTGACTCATTCGACTTAAGTAAAGCTTGAGTTTACTTCCTTCAGACTTTTCTTTCTTAACTAGGTTATTAGCCTAAGGTTCTTCCCCCCTTAAGTTTTATACCTAATGCTTTGATACCAACCTGTGACGCCCCCAAATCCAGGTATCTTCTAACCCGACAGATGGTGCTACATGGTATTCATCACTGTACATTCATTCTATTGAAACGACATCAAAATGTGTGTATCAACGACATTCTTATTACATTAATAATATTACATCCCGTTCCCAGGTTCTATAACCATTACATTCTTTGTTCATCATACTATAAGATATACAACTTACTAGTTTATTATAAGGTAAACTAATCGTTCCTCTTCTTCTTGCCTTTATCCTTGTCAGATTCCTCAGTCCATTCAGTCTTAGTTGCATTCATATGGTTCAAGCAAGAGTGAGCATAGCAAGCTCAGCAAGTAAAACATTTTCTTTTAAACAACATGCTTGAAACATAGGAATCATATATCTTCAATAACTAGATAATAGTTATGAAGTACTATCAATAATTCAAAATAGCATTTCTTTTCCTTCAAAGTGTTTTACAATAACAATATTCAGTAAAACATCAATTCTGGCTCAAGACCATGAGCATTTCATAATTTCTTTGAAAAGGACAACCCGACACTAAGTTCGTAAGTCCGACATATCTTACGAGTACTTCTGGGTGATCAGCCTATAGTACTCTATGTTGATCAACACTACATCCTATTAAACGTATGTACGTTTAAGTTTTGGCAACCTCTATTGTCCATCGAATAATCAATGAAAAATACATTTGTTTATTCATACTCAGGCTTACCTTGAATCCGTACCAAACAATTGGCGTAGGATAGCGTTAGCAAATCTATATTGAAAGACTTGTAAATAAATCAATCAACTCTTCAAGATTAGTCTAGCCGAGATAAAACTGGCATCGACCCTTTAGTAAAACACTTCATGCATCTCATAACATGAATCACAGAAAACTTGGCTAACACGAAGGTTAGACAAGCGTTTAGGAAAAACTTGCCTTCAACGTACGCTACAAAGATAATAACTTTTCCTTTCAATCTTTATGGTCTCTACAACACATAACCACATAACATACCACATTAGGTCATGAATGAACATACATGGTTCCTAATGAATCTTACCTTCTTCTCAATCTAATCTTGTATTAGATTTGTTATTATTGGTTCCGGCCACTGTTATAACTTACATCATTTTTACCAACTTTTCTCTTCTATGTCTTACTTGGATTTACTTTATTAATACAACTCATTTCTAGTTAATCATCCTTTTCACGCCTTAATAACGTTATCACATTTATTAATCGAACTCGATCATTAAGTACACATATTGCACCATTCACGCTCACATTCATTTCACTTATCTCCAACCTTTAGTATTATACTTAAGGTTTATAACATCTTTTAATGATGTTACATTAGGTTTAGCATTGATATAATTCTTTATCATTAATTTGTTTCTCCTTTATATTCATAACCTTTCCTCTCTCGGCTTTCCCTAATTCTCGCATCGCTGCAGACCGGCAAGATTCCTTCTCCGTGTCACGCCACGACGCGACTTAGCGAAAGGTAAGGTCCGGACTCAAGATCTGCACATGAGTCTCCTTTGCTATGGCCGCGATGCGGCGCTAGTTAGCAGTGTACCCTATCTCGGCATCGCGCTGTGGTGCGGGCCTTTGTACCTGGAGTTACACTGCGGCGTGGACTCTATTCCTCAGAAAATTTTGACAGTTTTCCAACTTTGCGAAATTCCCGGACGCATAACTTCTTCGTTATAAGTCCGAATTGGCTCGTTCAAAAGCCTACGGTTCACAAATTACATACTCTACGCGTTCATGAAAGAATTTTATCTATTTGACTTCGTTTGGTAAAATTCACCTATTAGTCCATTTTTAACGAAAACGGTAAACGTTCGTGAATGTTCAACGCTCGTTTCTTCGTTCTAAGTCAAAATCCGGTCATTCTCGAGTCCGCAACTCTATAATGCCAAATAATACTTGTCTCCATTGAAAACTAATGTTTCCAAGCTCAATATCAAAATTCGACCTCCATTTTGAGAATTTTACGAATTCAACAATTATCGTCCGAACTCGTGAATTTCGCCATAACTTCATTGCTTAAGATTTGTTCTTCGCTTTAAATGGTTTCAATCCATTATATTAACATCTTGACATACATACTTCATTAACTTATTTACATGATAAGTTATTACTTGTTCTTCATTAGTCTATAACTTATAAAAATATGAACTACTTATGAATTCACTTTGCATGACTTATCATAGCTTAAATCTTTTAACCATCATCCTTGCTTCTTATTATCATACAACCCTATTATTTCAACATAAAACAAGATCCTACAAGTTCTTCCTTGTTTCATAACTTATATGATTACGAATTGCTTATTCATAACTTATATGACTTATTAAGACTTAAGTCATTTGATTACTCATTCTTATCATTCCTTAGCATACATGTTCTACCACTACATGTCATTTGATTACTTATACATGTGATTTGATTCATGGTTTACGTTCTTACCCTTGAATATCACTTGGTTAATCTTTGTTCTTCTTCTTGCTTCTTGAATTATGAAGACTAGCTTTCTAGCTTTTCTAGCTTATCTCACTTATTCTCTCTAACCAATGTAGGCACTCAAAATTTTCTGCACTCCTATTACTAATATTGTAGGAGGGTAGATCCGTCTTTTGGAGATAACCCTGAAAGATAGATTACATCCATTCTGGATACTACCGAAAGTTCAGCTCCAACCCTAACACAACCCAGAACATCATCTCAAACCCTAACACACACCGAATGTTATTTCCAATCTCGGAGATAACCCCGAGATATACAGATCAAAAGATCGGCAACAACACCGGAGAGGACAGTTCTGTCTCGGCTATAACACCACGACGCTCAGTTCCAGTCCCAGAGACAACACTAGGAGTAGCAACCCCATCCTTGGTGATAGCCCCAAAGGATGCCATTGTAGTTCCGGCAATAACCCCAGAAATGCTTATTTCAAACATGTGCGATCAGCTTCAATTTAGATGACAGCGAGGCATACATACAAGTAGCCCAATCTCAGATGTAACCCTGAGCAACGTCTGCTTTCCGCTTAAACCTGCGATAACCCCGGTGAGGAGTCACAACGTAATCTGTCCACGTCAACAAGATGATATCGCGGCATACCAACAAGTAGTCCAATCTCAGCTGTAACCCTGAGCAACATCTACTTTCAACTCAAATCGGCGATAACCCCGGCGAGGAGTTAAGCGTCATCTTGTTCCTTCAACAATGGCACGTCGTCTCAACACTTCATACATACATACATCTAACAATGTCCCATAAGAGCTAAGGAATGACAATCCCGAGTGACTATTACGTGTGGCAGTACTTTGGATAGAATTTGAAGCTTGAAGACCATAGGCATACACCCCTCTTCCTGACTTCGTACAACTTCTAATGTGACGCCCCCAAAATAGGTATACATCACCCATTTTGAATCGTCAATAACATGGTACAGATATAACTACAACTTTATTAATACAACATAAAAACTGTGAGTTTAAATACAAATATTGCCATCTAGATAATATTCACACCCAAATAAGTCTTCATTACAATTATTGATACATTATTTTACAAAAATTTTGAGGACTACTAAAACAACTCTCTAGAACCATCATTCCACACCCCGACTAGAACTCGCTACATTCTCGCCTCCTAAGAAGAAAAATGGAACAAAAAGGAGAAGGGTGAGCTCAACTAGCCCAGTAAAGAATATTATGACTAAGATAATATAGAACAAATTATCGTTAGTCCTCAACAGGGAAAAAATCTGATAAAATACAATAGACAACAAGTTTCAGATCAATATTCGCAGCGGAAATAATAATTCATAGATGAGTTACGTAGAGAATGAAATCTACTATAATCTATGAATTTAAAATTCCATCATCAATATTTTATCCCTGTAACATCAATCAATATACATCTTGAATCAAATATTCATCTTTGCACTACAGGCCAAAGATATCCATCAGTCGGTCATGTTCATCTCAACACCTGTACATCTTTGCACTACGAGCCAAAGATATTCATAAGAAAATTAACCATCTTTGCACTACAGGCCAAAGATATTTAGTAACACCATCATTTAGGACTGAGGATGATGAAAAATATTTTAAAGAAAACGAATCTAGTGAAACAAAAGAACAAATATTAAGGATTCGTACTTTAAACAATCCGAGTTCAAAAATACTTCATAAATAATCATAGTGAAGTAAAATTCAAGAATGATCAAAACATGGATACAATCAAAGCTAGTATCCATAATAGATATTTTGGACAAAAAAACGAAAATTTAATTTTTCTGTGAATAGTGTTGTATTCGTGAATAATGTCGTATACGTGAATAGTGTCGTATACATGAATAGTAACCCCGACACTAAAAGACAAGAATTTTACAAGAAAAATCTTACCAATATTTTAGCATAATGATATTGAAAGAAATAATATCATTTATAAAAACAATAACATCCCTTACCTTGAAAAAACTGTACTTCTAGCTGGAATACCGGATATAGTGCTGAAGGGAACTTGCACCGTATAGAAACACTCAAAGTATCAAAATACTCACAAGAATACGCTCGATAATATAGAGAGAGAAAACATCAGTTTCTGGTGTGATTTTTAATTCTAACCTAAGCACCCTATTTATAGGAAATTGCTTAGAACACCAAAGTAGAAAATTTTAATATAATATTAATATTTATAAAAGAAATCATACGCAAACTTGGAAAACTTATTTCAGCACATTTACATCACATTCAAGACCCACTCAACTCACCAAAAAAGTTTTTTGTAAAAAAAATATTTAAAACTTCAAAATTTAATTATTCTGGAACTTCGAAAATTCAATAATTCATAATAAATAGCCCTTTTGTCAGAAAAATTTGAACCTTATTTCTTTTCCATAGGAAATTTCATTCTACAACTTTACAAAAGAAATTTTTCCAAATTCCAAACAGAAACTGATCGTAATCCACAAACGGGCGATTTTACAGTCTATAATCAAATTTTAGTCAAGAAATGGGCCCACAAACATGTTTAACATGTTTTAAACAACTTTTGCAACAAAAATACTCTTCCTCCACATTCATTGTAAAAATATCACCATTATTATATTATTAAAATATAATAATATATTTAAATGAATTATCTATCAGAAAAGATAAAATATCAATTTTTTAACAATTGTCACTTTAAAATTTTCTCCATCTATATCCACATAAAATGAATATTTTCCTTATCATATAAATCAATAATTAATTAGTCACAAATAATATTACAGAATCACAATATCGACAACCAGGCCGTTCCCAGGAAAGAGCGGGGTTTCCAATAAGGATTTCTCCTTATTGGCGCGCAATTAGGTGACCAAACCTTTCCTTAGACAGAACTTTCTATACATTGCCAATAATGTTATCTAATAATATTATTCAAATAATATGAATTATTGCTCCGATAAAGGAAAATAATGTGTAGTGACAATTATTGAAACAATAATAATATAAAATATCAACATATCAATTATTGAATCAATAAAATAAAATATTGAACAATAATTACTGTAACAATTATTGAGTAGTGCCTTCTTACGTAAGAATCAATAATTGGTGCAATACCGTGTGCTACTGTGTTTTTTAACCACCGAGTATTTCAACAGTATTAACGATAACAACTACGCCGTTATTTATAAATAATTTATACTTGTCGTTTTCTTCATCCAATCGCTTTCCGTTATAGGGCCCACACAACAAGGTCGCTACCGTCGCATTTAATATTCCCCGACAATAAGAATATTCCACGACCAAACGAATATTCCCCGACAACAATGAATATTTTAGAACCACTTTCTTATTTAAAATATTTGCGCATTTTATCCATAACTAACCACATTAATCAAATCAACCCTTACTATTTCAACATAATAAATAAAGGAAAGTTAATTTCATTTATAATAAGCTGGGGTCTTACAACATCCCCTCCTTATGAAATTTCGTCTTCGAAATTGACGTATGTACTTGGTGTTTCGAAAAGGTGAGGATACCTCGCTTTCATTTTCGTTTCCAATTCCCAGGTCATTTCCTCAATAGCATGGTTCCTCCACAAAACTTTGACTTGTGGTATAACTTTTGTACGTAAGACATGCTCCTTCCTATCCAAGATCTTGACAGGTACCTCCTCGTACGTTAAGTTTTCGGCTATCTCGTCCGGTTCTAACTGAATAATGTGGTTCGGATCTTTCACATATTTACGTAGCACAGATATATGAAAAACATTATGAACACAAGACATACTTGGAGGTAACGCAAGTCTATAGGCTACATTTCCTACTCAGTCAAGAATCTGAAATGGACCAATAAATCGTGGATTGAGCTTTCCTCTCTTCCCAAATCTTGTAACTCCCTTCCATGGAGCAACATACAACAATACATGATCCCCAATACTAAATTTCACGTCCTTTCGATGAAGATCCGCATAACTCTTTTGTCTATCCTGTGACGTTTGTATACGTTGTCGAATCATTTAGATTTTTTAGTAGTCATACGTACCAACTCGGGTCCCAACAATGTTGCTTCACCCACCTCATCCCAACATATTGGAGAGCGACACTTTCGTCCATACAATGCTTCGAATGGAGCCACACCTATACTTGCCTGATAACTGTTGTTATAGGAGAATTCCACCAACGGTAAATACATATCCCAACTCCCTTTGAAGTCTAGGACACAGAGTCTTAATAGATCTTCAAGAGTTTGAATAGTCCTCTCTGATTGTCCGTCTATTTGAGGATGGTATGCCGAACTAAATCGTAAATCCGTGCCCATAGCTTTTTGCAAACTAACCCAAAATCGTGAAGTGAATCTTGGGTCACGATCCAAAACTATGGATACTGGCATGCCATGCAATATCATAATCTCATTTACATACATATGAGCAAGATGTTCAAGGGAATAAGTCTCTCGTATCGGTAAGAAATGAGCAGACTTGGTTAATCTATCAACAATAACCCAAATAGCATTTATACCTTGAGAAACCGTGGGAAGACCCATAACAAAATCCATGGTAATGTGTTCCCACTTCCATTTCAGAATCTCAAGTGGTTGCAACGGACCCTTAGGTACTTGATGCTCCGCCTTTACACGTTGACAAGTTAAACACCTCGAGATAAACTTTGCAATCTCTCTCTTCATATTGTTCCACCAAAATGTATGTTGAAGATCACGATACATTTTGTTACTTCCAGGATGTATTGCAAACGGTGTATTGTGTGCCGCCATCATGATCTTGTTCTTCAAATCAAAATCATTAGGAACACAAAGTCTGGAGTGGACTCGAAGTATTCCTTCTTCATCGATTCTTGCCTCTAGGATAACACATTCTTGTACTTTCTTCTTCATACGCATCAGCTCTGGGTCGGTGGCTTGAGCAACTTTAACTTCATCGATTAAAGTAGGTTCTATGCATATAATTGACATCATTGCACTCATTCCTACATATGATCTTCTACTCAATGCGTCAGCTACCACGTTTGCTTTTCCAAGATGGTATTGAATGGTGTGGTCATAATCTTTTAACAGCTCGAGCCAACGTCGTTGACGTAAGTTGAGTTCCTTTTGGGTGAAGAAATATTTCAGGCTTTTATGGTCTGAATATATCTCCACTTTCTCTCCATATAGATAGTGCCTCCAGATCTTTAGCACAAAACCAACTGCTGCCAACTCTAGATCATGAGTAGGATAATTCCTCTCATACTCTTTAAGTTATCGCAAGGCATAGGCTATGACTTTCCCATGTTCCATGAGAACACATCCTAACCCTTTGCCTGAAGCATCGATGTAGATAACAAATCCATCCGAACCAGATGGTATTGTCAGAACAGGTGCCGAAATAAGTCTCTTCTTATGCTCTTGGAAACTCTTCTCACATTCTTCGCTCCATACGAATTTTGTATCCTTCCGAGTTAGCTGAGTTAAAGGAGTAGCGATTCGAGAAAATCCTTCCACGAATCTCCGATAATAACCAGCTAAGCCCAGAAAGCTACATACTTCGGTCACCGACTTCGGTTGCTCCCAACATTGTATTGCTTCAATCTTTGTCGGGTCAACAGATACTCCATGTTTTGACACCACGTGCCCAAGGAATGCTACTTCCTTAAGCCAGAACTCGTATTTCTTCAACTTGGCATATAGCTTATTTTCACGAAGCCTTTGGAGTACCAGCTTCAAATGGTGCTCATGATCTTCACGGCTTTTGGAATATATGAGGATGTCATCAATAAAGACAACAACGAACTGATCCAAATAATCCTTGAATACTCGGTTCATCATATCCATAAAAGCCGCAGGAGCATTAGTCAATCCAAAAGACATGACTAAGAATTTATAATGCCCGTACGGAGTTCTGAAGGCAGTCTTTGGAATATCCTCATTTCTAATCTTCAGCTGATGATATCCAGAACGAAGATCGATCTTTGAAAAGAATTGTGCTCCTTGCAACTGGTCAAATAGGTCATCAATACGAGGTAGCAAATACCTATTCTTGATAGTGACATGGTTCAATTCCCGATAGTCAATACAAAGTCGCATACTCCCGTCTTTCTTCTTTACAAATAAAATAGGAGCACCCCAAGGAGATGTACTAGGATGAATGAAACTGATGTCCAACAATTCCTGTAGTTGGACTTTTAACTCCTGAAGTTCAATAGGAGCCATTCGATACGGGGTTTTAGAAATGGTCTTTATACCAAGTTCAAGATCAATAAAGAATTCAACTTCACGTTCTGGGGGTAGATCGGGAAGTCCTTCAGGAAACACGTCAGGAAATTTACTAACAACAGGAATATTATTCAAATCTGACGTGTCTTTATTCAAATCCATAACATGGGCTAAGAAAGCTTGACATCCGTTTTTTAATAAACGAATAGCTTTATGACTAGATATGACATGTTGATTGATTTTAATGGTTTAGTTGTTTGAATTGCATAACAAAGTTGGTTAGGAATATGAAAATTAACAACCTTACGAAAATAATCAATTTTAGCATGATGAGTAGTTAACCAATCAATCCCTAAAATCACATCAAAAGCAAGTATCTTTAAAGAGATAAGGTCAACAAGTAATGTGATGGTGCCAACTTGGATCAAACAAGATTTATAAACAGTGGATGTGATGAAAGTTTCTCCTAACGGAGTCTCCACAGATAAATAAAAGTCTAATTTCTCTGGAGTTAAATTTAAACATTGAGCACAAGCAAGAGAGATAAATGAATGGGTAGTACCGGTATCTAGTAAGGTATAAACTTCGTAAGAATTTATTATTAGCTTACCCGTGATCACCTCGTTTGGGTTCCGATTTTGATTTTGACGACCACGACATAAACGCTCTTCCAGAACCGTTGACTTTGACTTTTCCGGGATAGCCTTTTGAGTCACCATCCTCATTGGACTTGGTTTCATTTCTTTGCACAATCTCGAGTGATATGTCCTTCCTTTCCACAATTATAACATACCTTGAACTGTTGTGGGCAGTTTGGGCTGATATATCCCTCTTTCCCACATTTATAGCATACAACCGGTGGTCATTCTCCTCCCTTAGAACCAGTTGTTGCTGGTGCTAACGTCTTCATATTATCATTGTTGAATCTCCTCTTTTTAAAATCTCCCCCCGACTCGCTTATTCTATTTTCATGGCCATGATTACCACCAGAGTGGTTACCATTTTTATCCGTATTTTTCTTCCTCCACTGGTTATCGTTGTTCTGATGACTGATGTCACCGGTTTGATCCTGGTTGTGGTTCCTCGATTAAATGTACTCATTATCTCGCTCTAATAATTGAGCCATGTTGACAACATCAGAATAGAGAGAAAATTTATGAGAAATGAGATATTGACGTATGTCGGGTTTCAAATCTCTCAAAAACATCCGCGTCATACGTTTCTCATTCTCCACCAAATGAGGTGCAAACCTGGATGCAAACTTCGCCTCGTACTGGGACACCGTCATGTTATTTTGTTCCAATCTAATAAACTCCACTTCCTTCAGATGACAAATACTTTCAGGAAAGTACTTGTCATTGAACAGTTTCTAAAACTTCTCCCAAGACATGCTGAGTACGGTTGGATGGGTACGCTTCACAGATTCCCACCAGTAATCTGCCTCATTATGGAACATAAAGGTGGCGAATGGAACTTTATGTTCCTCCGTGCATCCCAAGACATCGAATATATTGGTATTTGTTTGACCCACGTTTCTGTCTTAATCAGATCAGGTTTTCCCCAGAATCCTGGTGGTCCCAACTCTTTGAACTGCTTGGCTGTGATAAACTGTGCATTGTTATCATTTCCACTTGTATTTTGTGCACGAGTCTCCCTCGTCTGATTTTGCATTAACTACAAAAAGCTTCTAAACATCCCGTCGTTCATCATCTGCTCATTGGTGTTGTGAACAGGAGGAACATTGCCAGCCTGTTGCACGTTCTCCTCGTTGGTGGGTAAAGGTGTCTCCACGCTCTCATTTACTCCACTGTTAACATTCTCAGTCGACATTCTCAAATACTGCCATAAAATAAGGGTTAATTAAAGAAATCAACATATCACATAATATCCCTATATACTGACCAACCAACAAATAAGCTTAGGTAGGACACACTAGCGAAGGATTTACTCGCTCTCCCTCCTAGTTCAATTCCCGATCTCCGCTTGGAGATCATATCCCTAAGCTCGATATCAATCTGTGACGCCCCCAAAATAGTATATACATCACCCATTTTGAATCGTCAATAACATGGTACAGATATAACTACAACTTTATTAATACAACATAAAAACTGTGAGTTTAAATACAAATATTGCCATCTAGATAATATTCACACCCAAATAAGTCTTCATTACAATTATTGATACATTATTTTACAAAAATTTTGAGGACTACTAAAACAACTCTCTAGAACCATCATTCCACACCCCGACTAGAACTCGCTACATTTTTGCCTCCTAAGAAGAAAAATGGAACAAAAAGGAGAAGGGTGAGCTCAACTAGCCCAGTAAAGAATATTATGACTAAGATAATATAGAACAAATAGATCAATATTCGCAGCGAAAATATTAATTCATAGATGAGTTACGTAGAGAATGAAATCTACTATAATCTATGAATTTAAAATTACATCATCAATATTTTATCCCTGTAACATCAATCAATATACATCTTGAATCAAATATTCATCTTTGCACTACAGGCCAAAGATATTCATCAGTCGGTCATGTTCATCTCAACACCTGTACATCTTTGCACTACGAGCCAAAGATATTCATAAGAAAATCAACCATCTTTGCACTACTGAAGCCAAAGATATTCAAAGAATACCATCATTTAGGATCGAGGATGATGAAAAATATTTTAAAGAAAGCGAATCCAAATTGAAACAAAAGAACAAATATTAAGGATTCGTACTTTTAAACAATCCGAGTTCAAAAAAATACTTCATAAATAATCATAGTGAAGTAAAATTCAAGAATGATCAAAACATGGATACAATCAAAGCTAGTATCCATAATAGATATTTTGGACAAAAAAATGAAAATTTAATTTTTCTGTGAATATTGCCGTATTCTTGAATAGTGTCGTATACGTGAATAGTGTCGTATACGTGAATAGTAACCCCGACACTAAAAGACAAGAATTTCACAAAAAAAATTTACCAATATTTCGGCATAATAATATTGAAAGATATAATATCATTTATAAAAACAATAACATCCCTTGCCTTGAAAAAACTATACTTCTAGTTGGAATACCGGATATAGTGCTGAAGGAAACTTGCACCGTATAGCAACACTCAAAGTATCAAAATACTCACAAGAATACGCTCGATAAGAAAGAGAGAGAAAACTTCAGTTTCTGGTGTGATTTTCAATTCTAACCTAAGCACCCTATTTATAGGAAATTGCTTAGAACACCAAAGTAGAAAAATTTAATATAATATTAATGTTTATAAAAGAAATCATATGCAAACTTGGAAAACTTATATCATCACATGTACATCACATTCAAGACCCACTCAACTCACCAAAAATGTTTTTTGTAAAAAAATATATTTAAAACTTCAAAAATTAATTATTCTGGAACTTCGGAACTTCAATAATTCATAATAAATAGCACTTTTGTCAGAAAAATTCAAACCTTATGTCTTTTTCATAAGAAATTTCATTCTCTACAAGTTTGTAGAAGAACGTTTTTCCAAATACCAAACAGAAACTGACCGAAATCCACAAACGGGCGATTTTACATTCTATAATCAAATTTCAGTCAAGAAATGGGCCCACAAACATGTTTAACATGTTTTAAACAACTTTTACAATAAAAATACTCTTCCTCCACATTCATTATAAAAATATCACCATTATTATATTATTAAATTATAATAATATATTTAAATGAATTATCTATCAGAAAAGATAAAATATTAATTTTTCAACAATTGTCACTTTAAAATTTTCTCCATCTATATCCACATAAAATGAATATTTTCCTTATCATAAAAATTAATAATTAATTATTCACAAAAAATATTACAGAATCATAATATCGACAACCAGGCCGTTCCCAAGAAAGAGGGGGCTTTCCAATAAGGATTTCTCCTTACTGGCGTGCAATTAGGTGACCGAACCTCTCATTAGAAAGAACTTTCTAGACATTGCCAATAATGTTATCTAATAATATTATTCAAATAATATGAATTATTGCTCCGATAAAGGAAAATATTGTG